>VCRD01000748.1:192922-215630 GCA_006783055.1 Trinorchestia longiramus
ATATATATATATATATATATATATATATATATATATATATATATATATATATATATATATATATATATATAGATATCTTAAACAGAAACATGATTTTACCTATATTCACAAACAATGCAAGATAGATGAGGCACCTCAACTGAAAAAATACATGAGCAGGTATACATAACTTACCTCTAAAATAATGGTAGGTAACCTTTTTAGAGCAAGGGCTGCATCAGTGGGCCATGACAAGTCAAAGAGTAACACATTTTAAAATTGGACAGTGCTCTTCAAGATAATACAACATTTAGACAATAATTAATAGGAATTTAGTGATTTTTTAATTTGCTGCAGGCTTGCATGGAATGCACATAATCCAATGGAGGACTCCATGTGGCTCATAGTTTGTCCACCACTTCTCTAGAATGATAATTGATGAATGTATATTTGAAAAAATAATTTTCTATTTCACTGAAAAGCTATCAAAATTTCTTATTTATCATTTTTTATAGCCTCATAAATATTATCCTAGCCTCACCTTTGCATCAGAGTCTCTTATGATGAATCTTTCCACTTGATGATCACCTAGAGGCACTGACCGCCACAGCATTGGGTCGAGACTCGAGATATCACCAATTGGTGGTGGTAAATTAGTAACATCACAGAGAGACAAATTGGGAAACTTCTTCAACAGTAGACAGAAAAACTCATGCTTCTCCCTTGGATTGGTGTAAATTCGGACATTCCACCCAGGATAAAATATCCTGATACTATCAAGGATGTAAGGCAATCCCTTATAATATTCCTCATTATTCCCATAAACAGAGAAGGATACAAGTTTCTGCTGGCTCCCAAGCAGTGATGCACGCAGTCCACAGTGTCCAATTTTGCGAGGAAACTTTGATTTCAGAAAATCCTTCAAGTAACCATGAACTGTTCCTTCAAATTTAACTGTGTGGTTCTCTCTACAATCAGTGATGTTAACATGCTCCCACCAAGGTATCTCAGTTTTGTTAAAATTTGAAAAATAACTTACAGCATCAGCTCTTTCTACCTCATTTTTTTTTAAGGAAGGCATATCTTGCAGTTTGAAGGACTTCCAATTTTGACTGTAGTCACAAATGTCTGGATATGTAAAATTTACTTGCCGTAAATAAAAATATTGTTGGTAGAGAACAAACATTGCCACTATTGAAAAGAACACAATACATTTTTTTTTATCTAGGTGGCAAATCATACCTAATTTACAACCTGTAATGGGAAACAGTAATTTATGTAAAGCTATGTTTAATTCCAAACAAAGATAAATGGACACATACACAGAAACACATTCACACACAGACTAAATAAATTGAAAAAATTATGCATAATGTATACACAACAATACTGGGAATGAGTAACAAACAAATGAAAAAACAAGTGCAGTATTACTAACATAATTTTCATGCTGGAATCATAATATTTAACTACCATTGCACCAAAATTCAGATCACTGCAAACTTCATTCAAGTAACACCTTATAAACCAAATTCAACTAGAAAAGTTTTACTAACTGAATTGAAATAACCAATCTCAGCTGAAAAATTACAAAATATAATGATCTTGAAATTCCAATCAGATGCAAGACAATAGAAACAGAGATAAAGAGACTGGTGCACAAGGTACACACACATAAACATTACTAACACAGAAGAAAGTGAGACAGAAAATTTCAAGACCTACTTCTGTAACTAAACCTACTACAAACTAGCACCACAGATATGCTGGTGAATGAGCAATGCCTACTGAGCAGTAATACTAAGTGGAGCTAATACTTGAAGGGTTGGAGTCAAATGAAATTATACAGTCGCATTTCATATCTTATATTAGCAGGGTGTTTTAAGAAGTAATCTGATGTAACTCAATTTTGTTAGCTCTGTTTTTCATAATAATGACAATAATAACAAAACAATATTAATAATACATGCAATATAATGAAAAATTATTCCTTTATAGTGGCTCATCAGAATGACCAGGCCCAAGAATAGACATAAAATTTTGAAACTCATTAGTTTGGTCAGGTCAAGAAAATAGGAAAACTTTATTCCAATGAGGTATACATGACATATAAATTTGTTTTCAATTTTTTAGTACTACCATCTTAAGACTGGGCAGAACAACCATGATTTTAGCAACTGTTATATTACTTGTAACATGTGGTAGAGGCTTTTAGGGACATGTGCTATGATTTGGAAGTTTGAAGAAAAAGTTAAGTCAGTCTGTGTATCCTCTGCATCACAAACAGGAGAAAATTTGAAAGCTGTTTTGGAACTCAAACCAGAGATTTGACAATATAAGTCAAGCAGAGTGCCTATGCTCAATCCTTATTCTATCCTGAACAAGGTATTGCATTAGATGAAATTTCCATTATACAATCCCATCTACAAAACCTACAGCTGTCATCCCAAATTAATGTCTCATGTCTATACAAGCTCAGCTTGCACTGCAGGTTCACAATATTTAATATAAAAACTTTTGGTTCTGACATTTTTTAAATTTCAAAATGGAAAATTTTAGTGTAGCTGAGCTTTGTTAAATAAAACATTGCAGAGGATAAGATGGCTCAATGGTAAAGAGTCTGGCTTATGGCAGCAACATAGCATGTTGATGCCTTGATTTTAGTAGTTACTTGGTGAAGGAGGAGAGTGCTTCCACATGACTCAAGCAGTGCTACAAGGACACAGGCTCTTGCAAGATTAAAACTTTACTTGCAGTATTTCTCCATTCTTCAGCATTTTTTTTAACTACCAGTGTCACAGTAAAACTTTATCTTATACCTTTGTACCTTCAGATTCCAATAAGTTGCCACTGAGATTGAGAAGCATGCATCTCTTGCTTGCAGTGTAGGAGTCTTGGGCTGAAATTAATTTGCAGCTATTGGTTTCTAATGGTTTGGTAAAACTGGACCCCTACAATCACTGCCAAATAGGCTTCTGGTAAGTGTAGTGACACTTAATCCAGCAGCCTAAACTCCAGTAACTGCACCACACCTTAGATTCTTATTATGGTAAAAGTTTCTCTGGAAAAATTCACTAAACTCACAGTATTAGTTCAGAGAAAGTGCAAATTTTTGCCTGAATTCAAATTTCTAGAGATCTTCCAACCTTCCAACTATAGACAGGAACTGGGCTAGGGTTCTTATGATACAGAGCTGAACACTAGATGAGTAGTCCCCACCATTGAGGATATTCTTAAAGGTACAGACCAAGGCACTGTAGCAATCTATTTAGAAACTAATACTGTGCTGAATAGTGATCACAGCTAAGAAGGAAATGCTCTACTGTCTCCAGTTGTTCACACCAGTTTAAAGGAGACTCCATGGCTGAAAACAATGCAGATGAGCTACTACTTCAACATGACCCAGATGGAGATGACTGATGGAACGGTTAACCCAGCAACACGGGTGTTTCCTACTCACTGGGGTGGCTGGGCACTCAGTTTTATGGTGAAAAACCAGCCCTTACCTGAGAACTTCACTGCTTGGGAAAGTTTTGCACCCAGCACTCCAAAAATCTGGAGTAGAGCTATTTAATTGCCTCTTCATAAGTCAGTCGAAACTGTCTTGTCATTTGCATGACTTACATCAGCTGTTTGATCAGCAACCTCATTTCCTCTCATACTGCAGTGTCTCCTCACCCATTGAACATATACTTTAGTTGCTTGCAGTTTTCAAAATTGCAACCTTTGAATATCAAATACAATGTGACAGTAGTTTGATTAACAGATATTTCTTAACAGGTAAAGTGCTAAATGAGTGTGACAGAATAACAATATATTTGTTATGTAGAGCAGAATGTTTGTTGGCAAAAGTAAATGCTTGATAAATTTCAAATATTTCTGCCCCAATACTGTATAACCAGCATTCAGCTTTGATTCCACCACTTGTGCCACCATAAATACAAATAGCACTACTGCTGTAGAACCAGATGCCTGCTTTGAGCCATTAGTGGAAATTGAAATGGATTTCCTATATCTTGAATTAAGGTCCTCTTACATGATTGCTTCATCTGATGCCTCTTAACTATGATATGTAAGAGTTTTTGCTAAAAATTCTGCACTGAGCATCAACAGAGATGTAATTAGAAAAGTTGCTTCATGGTGGCAACGGAGAATTTTTGAAGAGACTAACACTTGTCTAGCTTGAGTTTCAAGTACTCTGTGTTGCTCAACTCTTGCAAGTTCCAATTGTTTCAGTGTGTGATCATGGTCTCCTCTATTCATCAGGCAGATATACCAGTGGGCTGTCAGCAATTGAAGCTGCAAATCTAGTGGGACATCTCTGACTCCACCTCCAAGGATAGAACTGGGCTGGTATTTCTCACTCAAATATTGTGTAGGGTTGCATTTTGAAAGACATATTTTTTGAGACTGCTTGCCTGGAGCATTTCCTATACGGGCCATCCAGATTCTAATTCACTTTGGATGAATGGAATATGCACTCTTTGGAGGAGTAAACAAAAGCACCCCAGTGTGCAGCTGACAGAGCTTCCAGCACTTGTGTTCTTCTGCAAAAATTGCCCACTAGATTCCTAAGATGAGCTGTGAAGGTAAGTTCTGAGATATCTAAGACAATAACCAAGACCCTTTGGTGTTGTTCCACTGGCAGAGAGTTTGGTGATATTAACTGCATATATAATTAGTTGGATACCATCAACAGTTGGGCAGTCTGACATGTTGAAAAGCAGTGGGTTGAGAAATGCTCTTTCTGGGATTGCACAAGTGATAGGCACACCATCTGATTCACTGCCCCAAATGTACTGAGGCAGTTTGCCCTGTCAAGTAGTCTTTGAACCACTTCACATAAGTCTTCTCTAACCCTGACGCTACCAGTTCGAACATTAGTCCTTCGTACCATGCACCGTCATAGGCACCATTTATGTCCAGATACACAGCAATACATATTTGCTTTCTGGTGAAAAAAGTGGCAATGAACTCATTAGCAATAGGTAATAAGTCTATTGTGTTTTTCCCTTTACTAAATCTAGCTGCTCTCCAAGCAGAAGATTATTAGTTTCCACCCAAGACTCCAATCTTCTCTGAATTAATTGTTCCATTAGCTTGCCAATGCATGAAAGCAGGCATGTAGGTCTGTAGTAGACTTTCTATGGGACTTTTCTAGGTTTAAGAACTGGGAGTCATATTCCCCACTTACATCCTGATAGAACACAACCAATGTAAAGGCTTGTGTTATAAACACACAACATTTTACTTAGCTACCTAAGGGTTAACTGTTGTAGAAATCTGTCACACTTCATCAGACCGTGGTGCCATATTTCTCAGTGGTGAAAGAAGATTTAATTCTTGCATGAAAAGATATTGGACTTCCATTGCATCTTGTCTAAAAAAAAGTAGGCATTATTTTCACAAATGCTCTTGTTATTCCCCATGGTGGCAGTTGTAGGACACTGTCACTCAAAGTGATTATAAATTTTTTTTTATTGCAGTTCCATGCAGCACAACAACATGCAGGGTCTCCTCACAAAATTGAAAATAATATTCAAGGATATTTCAAGGACAAATATTGATGAGTCAAGGACATAAATTTACAATAAATTAATTCCAATAAACAATACTATGCATGTCAATACACCATTAGTTATTGGATCAAAATTGACAATGTTTGGTAGCAAATATGGGCAGTGAGATAGTAACTAATTATATTAATTAGGATTGCTAATTCAGGATTCACATCAACATGAATTTCTAACTTTTTGGGTTTTGCCCCAACTAGCCAGTTGACCAATGAGTAATACCTACAGTGAGGAGCAAAATAATACAACACATTGATTAAATCGCCAGATTGCACATTTAAAGACCACATACATCAAGAAAATTGGACTATATATAAACAATAGTATAAAAAGGTTAATAATATATTTAAAACCCACAAATATTTAGTAGAAAAAATATATAAGAACATGTATAATAAATACATGAAAAGAAGTTTATGACACATTTCATGATATACATACATTAATACTTCAATGCATAGCCCTTATTCTTACTTATGGCTTCAAGATGTTTATAGTAGTTCATTACCAGCCTTTTACAAGTTTCAGGCATGACCTTATTCCATTCTTCAATGCAAATTTCTTTGAGTTCAGTAATGTTATTAGGACCTCTCTTCTGAATCTGTAAATTCAATTCCCTCCACAAGTTTTTGATCAAATTCATGTCTGGGGATTGATGCAGCCATTCTAAATTGTTTATCTTCATCCTCAAAAATTCCTTGGTTTTGTTTACAGTACACTTTTGATCATTGTCTTGTTGGAATTTCCATCCACGCCTCAATTTTAACAAACGAGCTGAAGGTAGGAGTTCCTCTTCCAATATTTCACAATATTTCCTGCCATTCATTGTTCCTTCAATGGTGGGAAGTTTACCTACCCCTGATGAGCTTTCTTGAATGGCCCCAGCAAATTTTCTCCCATAGACTTTCCCTCAGATTCTATTCAAACATTTGTTTAAACTACCTTTCATCTTGCATTTGTTAAATTCTCAACTTAAAATTCAACACAGCCTTCACTATTCTTTCAGAAAACCAACTCCAACTTAGATCAACTTTCAACTTTAAGTGTCTAAAATTACAAAATATTCCAAAGATTGAAATGTCCTATGATGAAAATTTTGGCAGCCAACTTCTGTTTGCCATCAGGTGTAAGGCATTAAGTGTGAATAAGTGAACATGGAGGTGAAATGAGAGAAATAACATTATGTATGCAGTGTATAAAGGAGTAGAAGAAACAATTGAACATCTGATCTTAGAATGTAGTACATATGAGCAAGAGAGTTCTAATGATATGGTTTGTGAGCAGTATGGAGAAAACCAGTGGAATGAAAAGAACTCTGGTATGAGCTGTCTTGTACAGTTGGATAAAGAATGCAACATGACAGTTGTGGAAGCAATGAAAAATTTCCCAGTGCATGCATGGAATAAGACATTGGCTTTGAACAATCACTTGAATTATAGAGTGGGACTACCTACTAAGCATGAAAGTCTGTTTGACAAGCTGGTTCTCCCAGTAATGCCCTCACTTGGCTGATTCTTTTGTATGGAATGACCCAGGATGGCCCGTGAGTAATTAATTATCTTAGACAAGCCAGACACCACCAAAAACTCTGGGATGCCACCCTGTTCTATGGGTGTGTTTTAGAAAGAATTGAAGGCCATAATAAAGGCCCAGACTGTCATTGGCCTTCAATTTGAACTTAAACATTGTGGCATCACCCTCAATTTTGATTTTCATGGTAGCACAATTGCATTGCAGCACCCAAAAACAGTCACTACAGTAAAGTTTTTGCAGTTACTCCACTGTTTCTTGTGATATTTCATACTTCTTTACCTATGGTGAAGCACTTAACTCTTGAGAATACAAAAGTATCAATGTCATAGAATAAAGACACACCAAGACCTCACATGCTCACCAACCTCTCAGATCAACACCGTGAAGTGAAGCACAGTAAAGTCTTTACTTTACTTTGAGTGAAGTGTTTCTGTGATTGCCACCCCACCTCTGCGGCTCACTGCCAGCTGCAGCCTGCAGACCGGGCAAGTTGCCAGATGCTGAGTTGTCTTTAGGCCCCTCCACACTATCAATCTTTTCATTAATCACAAACACTGAATTCGATGGACACGAGCAGGGACAAGTTTGAAGAGCATCCACACTATATGGTTTTGCTTGATGAAAAAACGGGAGTTTTTAAGTCAGCTGTTTGAAGGATCGGATAAAGTCGGTCTTTGAAATCAATCCCAGGTAATATTTGTGCAATAATTATAGATATATCTTTGAACAATCTTTAGGGGCAATTAAAGTTTGGACATTTAATTTTAATTGGTGAGCAAGACACACTTTCTCCTGTAAACTTCATGTCTTTTGAACACACACATATTCCTGATACTTTAACAAGATACACTAATAGTTAGAGGAATTATGTTACTTTAAATTTTGTTTACAGATTTTTAAATAAAATTTTCTTTTATTTTTCAGAAATCTAGAGATAGAATTTAGGTTTAATTGAGCAGTATCTCAACACAGAAAGGATGATCAAATCTGCCAGTCTGCATAACATGTTCTTTTTTGCCCTTGATTTTCGATACGCATTCTCATTGAAATGTGAAAAAAATGAGATATCGTTGAAATATTCATATATGAATCAAGAAATGTTGATGTGTGTACAAAATCTCTTATTTGACTATCAAGATTTACAGAGGCAGGTGAATTATCACTTGGAAGGGATAGAGTTAACTGTGCAGTAGCCATGCACTCACCTTCAAATAAAAGTCCTAATTCATAATAGCACTATAATTTTGGTACATACACATCATCACTACCTGCTCCACTTTTCATTGAATTGTTTTTATAACTTAATTCTCTCCTAAATCGAGTCTGAAGGACATTGATTTTGCTCTTCAGTTTTTCTACTGTCAAACCTGGAACAAATATTCACATCTTTTCAGTGATGTTATGCACTTTGTTTTTTAGTATTATAGTCTTTTGATTTAACTTGCCATAAGCATGGGTTTTCCTTTAACCCATGCCTCCTTTAACGGATACTAAAATATCCGTTCTATGCCACTTGCTCTCCTAAGACTTGGACTTAGATTTGAGGGCCAGCGTTTGGCTGGGGCCCTTGTTACGGCCTTCAATTCCCTCCAATATACAGGCATACAACAGAGTGGCATCCTAGAGTATTACTCCTGTGAGCCAAGGTTGCCTAAAGTAATTCTTCTAGGGCCACCCTGAGTCATTATTCAATGCAAATGAACCAGCCAAGTGAAGGCATCACTGGAAAATCCAGCTTGTCATACACAGCCCACCTGCTTAGCACGTAGTCCCATTAAAAAAAAGGATATTCAACATCAATGTCACTTATTCCATGCATGCACTAAGAAATTTTTCATTACATCCGCAACAATCATGTTGCATTCCTCATCCAGCCGTACAAGATATCTCATACTAGAGTCCTCTTCAACACACCTGGCATTCCACTGGTTCTCTCCATACTGCTCATGGACCACATCCATGAGGCTCACTTGTTCATGTTATATTTACTACATTCTAAGACTAGATGTTCAATTACTTCCTCTACTCCTCTGTTGCACTGCAGACATAACCTTTTATTCCCCTCATTACACCTCCATGTATGCCTATTCACACCTAATGCCTTACATCTGATGGTAAACACGAGTTGGCTCCAAAACTTCCATCATAAAACACTTCTAATCTTAGTAGATTCTTACTGGAATACCAAATTAAAGTAGTTTTCCCATTCATACTATGCTTCCATTTGTTCAGAACATACTCTTGTTAGTTTTCCAATTTTTTTTTTCCACTTATTGCAATTCTATTTGTCCTTTACCTCCATGATTTTTCAATAATCAATCATCCATAGATCTTCCTATTCTAACACAAACAGTCTTCCAAATCTTCAGTTTTTTTTTAATGCCCCAGCAAATTTTCTAAAGACTTTCACTCAGATTCCATTCAAAGATTTGTTTAACCTACCTTTTATTCTCCATTCACTCAATTTCCACCATATAATAATCTACCTATCTTAACTTCTCCCATATTCCACTCTATCTCTTTCAGTTCCATCACTATTTATCACCATGACTTTACTTTTATCTCCTCTAAATATCACCTTGAAATCTCTACTGTATCCATCCACAATCTCCAACATCCTTTGCAGTTCCTGCACTGATTCACTAACAACAACAATGTCATCAGTATACAGCAAACAACTCTGTTTCTCCTCTCTAACTTTCAGTCCAAAACCATGCATCCTCGGCAGACTGCTAATTCATCTGTATATAGGCCAAACAATAAGGAAGACAGGGTACACTCCCCTTATACTTCTCACCTGTCCCATCACTAAATCACCCAGCTGGTATACTGCACATATATTCTCATAAACTTTTCACAATGTTCACTATCTTCTCCCTATTCCTTTTCTTTGTTGTGTTTATTTGCAGCTTCAAAAACTAGTCCATGTAGCCCCAGGTCTTAAGGCAGGTTGATTTTTTCTTTTGTTTAGAATGTTTCCTTTGTTCCAATCTGCAAAAAAAAAGTTCAAATATTTAGCCAAGGATAGCAAGAGTTTTGCTATTTTATGTTCTATAAATTTTTCAATATAAATAATATTTCATTTCACAATTTTTATTCTCCTATTTTTTGTATATTACTTTTAATGTCTACTGTTAGTTACTAAGGCATGCTTGACCCATTGCCACGCATGAGTTGTTATATCCGTACTGAAGGTCCAGCCTGGGTGGCGTAGCCTGGAGCTTCTTAAGGCCCAGAGGCAAAAATATTTTATATGACCAAAAAAATCTTAACAAAACAACTCTTGAGGGCATATCTCTGAAGGAGTGAAATTAGGGGTTGTCAGAGACTAAGGAAACATCCCCTCTTACAGGGGTAACTCTTTACAGTAGCTTATATCAGAGCTGCGTAAGGGAGTGTTTCCCGTCTCTGTTCTAAGACTCTACTCTATTTTTGAAAAATTAGAGTTAGTACCAACGGAGGTTAGTCACATTAGTCTACTTGGTCTTAATTTCTGTTTCTAGAAATTGCAACTATTCAAAATCAGTTTTGACATAACATATTTGTGAGCCAGTCTATATCAGGTTCTGGTTTTGTATTTTTGTTTACTTATTTATTTGATCCTTTATATTCTCTAGTTTGTGAATTTTTCCCACACTCAGGAGGTAAAACATCCTCATAATGTTTCTTCATTGTGACAACCAGAATATTTCTACCTAAATTGTTTATGGTGGCTATTCCTTCTTTCCTAAAGGCAGAATTGGCCAGAGCATTACTGAGTCCTATGTCGTTTCCTAGTAATTTTCTATTTGCAGAGGTATCTTCCATGTTGGGTTCCACCAATATAATGGTGGGATTAGTTGGATTATTGCTCGGTAGCATTTTCCCACCAGTGCACTGAGCTGGAGTAGTGAAATCCCCTTGTTCAGGTGAAAACCCCTCAAACCTATACACTTCTAGATTCAGATTTTTTTTGGATTAATTTCAATAGGTGGTATGGGGGACAGAGAAAACTGTTGGTCATCCAGTAACTCCCCAGTGTCCCCGATTTGTGGGCAGAAGCCATCCGATATCATGACTTGACTTGGAGATAGGGGTTGAAAAGGAGTAGGCGGGATACACTCCGTCGAGCAACCTATGGAGGCCCAAGCATCTGAATCTCCCCCGTTGAGGAGACAGAGCTCGTCCCCCTCCTCTGCCTTTTCACACATAAAATGCTAATAACACATTAAGAATGTGAATACGAAATGCGAAACAATAAAATTTTAGATAAGCATTAGGATACCGAAAACTGGATATAGTTTTCAGCAAATTCTCACCAAAGAGCAGGACGATACACCATCTAACCACCTCATTCCGTCACCAGCCTGAACTCCATTTCACAATCAAACAATCTTTATTTCCAATCGAGTACACAGTACATAGACATTTAGTACATCGGTTTTTCAAATTCTTAATGTTAACATTCTTAGAGTAAGGGATGAAGCTCCATGATCTCGGGAGGTTTGATGGGCGTATCCATGGTCCATGACTGCTTACCCAGTGGCATTAAGCCTTACCGATAAGTGCGAGCTCACGCCACGAAGAAACAACGAGAAACATATCTTCTTCTTCTTTGTCGTGTTTATTTGGGGCTTCGAAAACTAGTCCATGTAGCCCCAGGTCTGAAGGTAAGTTAATTTTTCCCTTGTTTATAATGTTTCCTTTGTTCCAACCTGCAAAAAGAGAGAAGTTCAAATATTTAGCAAAGGATAGCAAGGGTTTTGCTTTTCCATGTCCTATAAATCTTTCAATATAAACAATATTTCATTTCACAATTTATTTTTCTCCTATTTTTTGTATATTACTTTTAAGGTCTACTGTTAGTTGCTAAGGCATGCCCGACCCAGTGCCACGCACGAGTTGTTAATTGTTATATCCGTACTGAAGGTCCAGCCTGGGTGGCGCGGCCTGGAGCTTCTTAAGGCCAAGAGGCAAAAATATCTTATATGACCAAAAAGATCTTAACAAAACAACTCCTGAGGGCATATCTCTGAAGGAGTGAAATTAGGGGTTATCAGAGACTAAGGAAACATCCCCTCTTACAGGGGTAACTCTTTACAGTAGCTTATATCAGAGCTGCGTAAGGGAGTGTTTCCCGTCTCTGTTCTAAGACTCTACTCTATTTTTGAAGAATTAGAGTTAGTACCAACGGAGGTTAGTCACATTAGTCTACTTGGTCTTAATTTCTGTTTCTAGAAATTGCAACTATTCAAAATCAGTTTTGACGTAACGTATTTGTGAGCAATCTATATCAGGTTCTGGTTTTGTGTTTTTGTTTACTAGTTTAGTTTATCCTATATATTCTCTAGTTTGTGAATTTTTTCCAAGTATCGGAATAGAGCCTCTACGATCAATTTTTGTACATTTTCAGGGAAGAGGCCACCTCCTAATATATTTTTCAAGGAAGCAGGAACTTTTAGAGAGGTTAGAGTGTTAGTTAGGTTGGCACGTTCATCAGAATAGTTTAAACAATTAAAGAGCACATGTTCTATGGTTTCTACTCTACCACATAGGCAATTGGGATCATTGGTCTGATTAACACGGAACAAGTGGGACCTAAAACCTGTATGCCCAATCCGTAGTCTAGCCAAAGCAGTTTCTACACGACGGTTCCAATGGGAGGCCCATGGCCAACTACCAGAAGTGTCTCTAATTTGCACGAGGTGGCGCCCCTTCCCGGTTACCCTTACTTGCTGTAGCCATCTTGAGTCCCAATGTGTCCTAAATGCTTTACATGCAAGACTTACAGTTTCCTCCTTAGAGTAGGGCGTCAGTGTGCGGTATCGCAGTAAATGCGCCGCTTTAGCAGCGGAGAAACATCTCGTGTTCACGGCCGGGTTCGAACCCGCAGTCTTTCCGCACGAAGCAGAGACCTGATACACAACACAAGCCGTAGACACCATATTTTTATATCGACTCCAAGATCATTCCAAATTAATTACGATATTTCTGAGGCACTACACGCGTACAATTATTTGTTCATTTGGTGTCTCTGACTATAACTGTGTCACGTGCAGCGTATTATTTTGATCCGGTTCAGGTAATTATTCAGTGCAGTTGACTTTGTAGTTTCTAGTGTGTATCACTAACAGTGGGGGAAGAAAGTAATGGCAGTGACAAAATTCTATATAGCACAACGGGCACGAATTCAGGAGTCAATAAATAAGCTTCAGTCAGAGCCTCTCTATATAGGGTAACCCAAAATCATCATATTTTCAATATTACCAAACGCATGCTTGATTTTCAAACAACATAGATAATTTTCAATTATAAATCAAAAATATCACTAAGTTGTCTCAAGAATCATGCATGAAACCAGTAAGGATTGAGTAAAAAACCGCTGGTAAAAATTAAAACATCGATGTAGAAACAGAAATTGAGAACAGATTTGTCTGTCAAGATTCGCTTCACAATAACATTGGCGAACTGTACTTGTTGCTGTCCTGACAACCATTGGTCATACGGTCTTTCGAAACTGAGGCCATAAAAAAATAATGGCGGTGCCATCTGTGAATAGTGCTAATGTATCGCAATCTGTGCCGGGTAAGAGTTATTCCGTTTCTTGTTAGAATCAATAACTCTTCATAAAAATGAACAATGAACGCTTGGATAAGTTCAATTATGGGAATCGGTAAATGAGATACAGTATGAACTGATATCCAGGTCACTACTTCCTTTGCATCAAAGACTACTAGTGAGGGTTATTTATCATATGCAATTATATAGCATGGATTTGTAGTACTCAACACAATTGTGTGTTTTATGAGCAATGTAGAAGCCTATTTGTAAAACTTATCACCGGTTGCTCTCAAAGAATTCTAATTCACAGAGCATGATAGTTACATCATCAATGTCGTATAAAAACAGTTTACACTTTATTTTCAATCAAGTATACAGTACAAATATATTTGTTTTTCTATTCATAATATTATTCTAAAACTAGTAATGAGGCTGCCAATGACAGTTCTCATCCTTCTGTGTTGTGGCAGGAGGTTGAGGCTTGTAGGAACACATAGAAATAAGCTGCAAGTTTGTGGATCAGTTCGTCAGTTAGTAAGTCAGTCAGTCTGTCTGTGTTCCTGGCCTCTTTCATCAAAAGCAGGGAAAATTTGAGTGTCATGTTAGGACTTGGAACCAAGGATGTGTGCAATGCAAGCATATGTTGACTGCCCACTTGACTATGGTGGAAGCATTGGCTATTTAGGTGCCTGGCTAAGCATGAATTAATTTTGTAAGGTGAACACAAAATGATTTTCATTATGTTTTTGTTTAAATGCTGAGGTTAAAGCAAATCAAGTTACAAGGTATGAACACAACATCTCCTGTAGTTAAACCTCGATCTAACGGGAACCGGATGGTCATACGGTGGTTCGAATGCTACACTATGTTGCCGCACCCTATATTTTATTCACAAATCCTGAAATTTATATAAAATTAGAAAAAGATTATAAACAACACAAAGATATGCTTGAGTTAATGGTTTAATAAGAGGGGAAAGTGTGTCCATTAGGTTGAGGTTCAATTGTAGTGGTACTTTTAAAACTCAAAATTGTCAGAAAAGGTATTTTTGTCTCCAGTAAGGCTTCAAGACTTATTAATTAATTCTATGCTTTTAACAATTTTTGGAATCCTAATAATTTGAGTGCAGTGGAACCTTGCTATTTAAGCACAATCTGTTCCAGGAGAGAGTTCCAGGGCGATTTGTACGAATGGCTAATAATTTATCCATGTAAGATATAACGTAAATTGGATTAATCTATTCCAGACCTACAGATGATTGCTTATTTAAACTGTTATAATAATGTTTTAAAGATAAAATACATAAAAATAAATATACTCTATAGTAATGTACATGCAAGGGCATATACACGAGTTCTCCTTTCATACTTCGCAACGAGTTCTTTTTTCAATTCAATTGTCGTTCTTGTTGCTTTCCTTTTAGGGTTGATTATATTGCTAATCATTTTTGGACCCATCAATGCACTATTACGGTACAGTTTTAACAGAAATAACAATGAAATAGCACCAAGTTTTATGGCACTTGCTTATATGATGCATAGCATATGGAGGCTTAGCATGAGACTGAGCTGGCGATTGCGAGTCGAGCAACCATTAACAAGGTGACTCGGTGACTGTGTTCAAATCGTGGGGCAAGCGTACGAATGACGAGTTGAATTTTGTTTTGACAAGTTGGACAATTAACGAGTTGGTGTGGTTCCACTGTATATTTATTTATATTTTTTCAACTGGTTGAAGTTACACATTTTTATAAGTTTTGATGGAATTTCAAATGCTATTTAGAGTTGAATCTAGCAACTACAAGACAAAAATTGTGCGTTTAATACAATTGATTTTGATTAATTGACTCATAATTTGTGTTCAGTCCAGTTCTGTACATTGAGTTGATATTGTGGATCAGAGAAAATCTCAACATGTTTACATTCTAAATATGTAGTAGACAGCAGCACTTCTCTGCATTATGTCTATCCTAGTCTGATATATTGATTTATGTTTCCAAATGACATCATTTTTATTTTTAAATAAATTTATAGCTGTAGGTAGTAGAGTGGAAATACATAGACAAATGTATTGTTCATTATGTATTTATATTGCATGTTTGTTAGCTTTTAGTTATTGCTCTGAGTATTCAAAAGAAAAGAAAGAAACTTGATTCCCTTCAGAGCAACAGTATTCTGATTTGATGTTTTGTTGCAGCAATTCAAGTCTCTCCTGGAAGTGATGGAAGTGACTTGAGTGATCCCAGTTGCAATGTTGACCACCAGTCCATCAAATCAGGTTAGGTTGTTTTCATTTTGTGGATTCTTATTTGGTTTTATTAGCCTGAATGATAAACTAAGTAACCTTTTTAAATTTTTTCTTGTAATGCGATTTAGCACAAGAATATAGATCTCTTTGATATTGACCTTATTGAGTCTGTTTTGCCTGGCTGATGTGAACTGTGGCGGAAGCATATATATCTACATGATATTATTAGTGAACAGGATATAGTTTGATTGATGTATGCTGTGATGCAATGTAGTACACTTGTCTCTGTGTTACTGATTAGTTATCCAGATAATTGTACTGCTCTAGCAGTTGTGCTGAAATGTTAAAGGGTTTGCACAGTTATATTGAAAATGCAATCTCCATATTTTAAAGAGTAATGGTAAACAATATTTTTCTTGAAAACAGAATGAAAATTTTATGATTTAATCTACAGTAATATGCTTAAAGTATTTATTTTATTTGTTTAGCATGTGTTGTGAATACTTGTCTCAAGCTAAGCTAGGCTCTCAAGATTTGAATACTAATCCATCTAATTAGCTACAATTAATAGGTTCAATGCTTTCTACAGATTAATGTATAATTTTCTTCATGTTTGGTTAAATAAGTGGAAGTGCATAAAATTATTTTCCCATTTGAACATTTATTTTTTCTCAATAATGTCTATTTGTGCTTTAGTGCTCGTGCAAGCATTCCAAATAATTCCTACACATATGTCCATGCTGTATGTATATATTATGGTAAAACATTGATAAAATGACATGCTATTTCACTTGCCTATGTCATGTTTGAGCAATTAGTTTATTTTTTGTGTGATAGTAGTCATTAGTTGTTTGAGCTTAGTTTCCATATTGTGAGTGTGACATTTGCCTACTAGTTAGTTTTTTTTGCAAGCTTTGAATTGAGCCTTTTCTTAAAATTTGTGGTTGTGTTCATTCAATTCAAGTCCTTATTTGAGGACTTCTTATTTGTTTGAAGTTTGATAAATAGCTCATTACTTTTGAGTGCAGTCAGTGTGCTGTGTTGCTAGTGCTACAAACTGTTGCTGTGAGCTAATCTTCACACACCTCATTAGTGATCTATGGAGAGTCCTGTTGATACGAGCGTTCTGTTGGTCTTTCATTGCAGAGTAGCCGAGACTGGTCGTGCGTGCTGCCTTGGTTCAGTGAATTACGTACCTTTAGTGCCTTATCCTCTCACACACCCTCTTCCCCCCTCCAGTCCTCATAATAAATGCTTTGCTTTATTTACAGTTTGGTCATTTAACTCTTGAAATTCATTAATTTTTATGCATAAACTAAAACCCCAGTTTTGCAGTCATATTTGTAACTGTTACTTATGAGATGCTGCTTGGATTTTGTTATGTTTGTTTACTGGTGAATGAGCTTACTTCATTTGCATATGTTCATACATTTATTTGTATCAAATATGAGTTTTGTGTTCAACTTGGTTTCATATTTTAAGCTTTTATGCACTCATGTTACTTATATATTTTGTTTTTGTGACATTTTATTATTGAAATTCTGATATAAATTGTTGTGTAACATATTGTCTTGCATAATTATTATTCATTTAAGTTATTTATGCATGTCTTCTTGTGTTTTCATGACTTTCATGGGATGATGTTTAGGTTTAACAACTCATCATATACTACACTGCTTATATTTGTTTTGGCATGACAATTTCTTGTTGCCTATTAGCCACATTTGTCATATGTGAGTAATAATGCTTCTGAAAATTTACAGTGACTGTTTTTTGTCTTGTATTTTTTGTGCTTATTTTGTTATTAGGGTTAAATCATTTTACACTTAGAATAATTGGTGTTTTGTGGCTGTGATGGTTAGATCAGGAATAAAATAATAAAAATATTATTGATAATAATAATTCGTCTTGTGCACTTGCTATTTTGGAAGAGATGTTTATGTGATGGAGTTGGCTGCTTGCTGAACTCATTGTAGTTATTAAAAACAGAAACTACAGAAAATCTGGCAAATAATCGCAGTTTCCACAGAGGTAGAAGTTCCTTGGTTGCAGTGCTTGTTTTCTGCTTCATTGTGGTTGAGTTTTCATGCACATTTGTACTAAGGGACTTGAAATCCTGGAACATTGACATCATTATATACCAGTGTGAAGATGTCTATGGCTATTTATGTTTGTTGGTTTTAATTAACACATGCTGAGGGATTACATACTTTAAATTCTGTAAATACTATTACTCTATAATGTGGGGATTTTGCTTGTTCTTGAGGTAAATGGTAGACAGTGTTGGGCAATTGTGCTGCAACTTAGTGCAGTGCAGCTGCCCAACACTGATCATAGATGATGTTCACAGCTATTGAACTTGAATATCAAAAATGAATGTGCACCAGATGCATCAGCTTGCATGCATGTATAAAATCAAGACTTGGAACTAAATATTGTGAAGCTTCTATTCTGGTTTTGTTGCATCTAATTGCTTAGACCCTGTGGATCCATCCCCCTTTTCTCCTTTCCCCTTCTTTTATTACCCCCTCCTGCCATCACCCTCTCCTTTTCTTCCTTCCCTTTCCCTTCATGCTCCACCTCCCAGCTGATCGACATCCTCTGCAGCAAGTTACTGCAGCTCACTGATCTGCAGCTTATTACTAGTCCTAGTCATGCTAGGGCTAGTCATAGTGCTAGTGCTAGCCATGCTAGTGCTAGAGCTAAGCATAGTGCTAGTGTGTACACATGCTATGTGGACCTAATATGCATATGTCTGGGACATGGACATATGCATATTATTGCTCATCACAAGAGAGTAATCTTATAAAAGAAAAAATTATTGCAACTATAAACTCTAGTAGATGAATAGTGGGTCTAATTATGTTGAGTTAATTTATAGGAATATTTAGGAGTGGTGCATCTATTCAGTGTGGAGAACGATGTAATAAATCTGTATGTACAGTGTGCTATTTGCTAGCAGTTACTGCAGTATGTTGCTATGCAAGGCTGCTCTTATTGCAGTATGTTGCTATGCAAGGCTGCTCTTACTGCAGTATGTTGCTATGCAAGGCTGCTCTTACTGCAGTATATTGCTATGCAAGGCTGCTCTTACTGCAGTATATTGCTATGCAAGGCTGCTCTTACTGCAGTATATTGCTATGCAAGGCTTCTGTTATTGCAGTATATTGCTATGCAAGGATAATATTACTGCAGTGTATTGCTATGCAAGGATACTGCTATTGCAGTATATTGCTATGCAAGGATAATATTACTGCAGTATATTGCTATGCAAGGATAATATTACTGCAGTATATTGCTATGCAAGGATACTGCTATTGCAGTGTATTACTATACAAGGCTGCTGGTTTTGGCAACTCAATTGTAGAGTGTAATGAGGAAAACTTGCAACCAAATATTCTGAACTATTGCCTAAATATTTTGGTCTGTGTTGTTTTGACTGAAGAAATTTAGCAAATTGAATTTTTCCCTTTTGTGGCTTGTTGACATGTTTGCACTTCAGTTGACTTCTTAAAGATACCTTCATTTACAAAAAACTCTAAGTATCAGTGTGCCAAACAAAGCATGACATATATCTTAATGGTGTGTATAAAGAGAATTCCTCTTGATTACATTGGGCTGCATTTGAAAAGAAAATTTATGAGGTGTGGGATTTCATAGCTGATTGTTTGTTTTTGCATGCTGATTCCAAAACTGTCATTTTGCTCCACCAGGTCAGGTTTTTCTGCTTTGGGAATTGGGGACAAAATCAAATTTTTAAAAATGGTCAAAATTCCTATTCAAAATTTATTATAAGAAATGTAACCACAACACATAGGACCAAAATATGTCAACTGCATAGATACCTTTACAGTCAAACATGTAAAAATGGCTGTTGCATAGAATTTCTTTGGTGAGTGGTGTCTGAAGCATCGTGTTTCAAATACCAACAGTAGTTGGCGAGCATGTTGATGTCCCTGCAACCCTGGTAAAGCACCTCCATTACACGGATAGCTCGATGGAAGCGTTCTCCTTGTTCCTCACTCACGTCACCACAGTTCTCTGGACAGTACTTTTGGGAGATGAGGGAGTGCATTTTGATGGACATGCATGTATCAAGAACTTTTGTAGCTCAGAAGTAGGTCTTCAACAATTCATTCATACTCTGGACTCCTGTAGTTACCAAGATAATTTGAGAAAATAGACTTACAGGCATGCAAGGTTTTCTTCTTATTTATATTCATGGTGCAATCAAACTTGGGATCTTTGAAAAGCTCTCTGACCTGAGGGCCATAAAAAATTCCTGCATACAGCTTTGCCTCACTGACTTTTGGAAAGTTTTCTTTCAGAAAATTCTGAGTCAAATTTTTTGTCTAGTGCCTTTATAAAGTCTTTCAACAGACCAAGCTTTATGTGCAGTGGTTCAAAAAGAATGTTTTGCTGATTCACCAGAGCATGGGCAACAACATTGTGAGAACCTAGAGTAAGTCCAATTCTAGCAGGCCAGTCATGTTGCATGTAGTGCAGCTTCTCTGCTTGTGTATCCCACAGACAGGAAACATATAAAAATTTGGTGTAACCACGTAGGCTCAGCTCCATCGACACAACATGTAAATAAAACAGATCAAAAATAGGTTTAGGTGAAAAGTTTTATTATTAAAAGATTGACGTTTCATAACATGATAGTATGCCATCAGACATAACGACCTATTAGAAAAACTGTCAACAAAATATCAACTTTTGAAAGCAACTATTTTTAGTGTATTAAATTACCTTCAAGTTCCCATAGATCTTCCAATTGTGGTCTTTATACTTCAGAGCAGCTAAAAATACTCCATGTTGTAGTTCTAATTCATCTGCAAAGAATGCCGCACTGGAACAGACGCGACCTGGTTTCTATTGAACAACACAGCTTTCAAGCTTCTTGAAGATCATCAAAAGCTGTGTGAACAACACAAATTTTTGCTGAGTCAAGGAAAAGGTGTCGCTCTGATGGATTGTATGATATTCCCATGGCTGGAATGAATCTACTGATATTGTTGCAATACACCAATGAAGTTTCCTTGTCAAAACTGAAGATCTCGCGAAATTCCTTGTCACATTTATGGTACCAGGCAAATGATGTTCGTGGTGCTAAGACATTGTGTTTGCAAAACTGCGATCCTAGTAGTTGAGCTAGCTCCTAAGACAAGCACAAGTCTCTTGTTAAATCATTCGGCTCAGCTTGACTGAAGGGTATGGGCTATTTTTTACAACCTGTGGACAAGTATGTACTAGAAGCGTCAGTCTCTTCTGTATGTTCGTCGATATGATGATCGTCATTGAGTATCATATCGTCCCTACAGTTTTCCAGTGGAGTTGGAATTGGTATTCCTGGTCTATGAGGAACTGGTTTGATGGCTGAGGGTGTATCTGGATATTTAACATGATGTTTGACCTTCCTCTTTATACCTGAAATATGAACGAGAGATTTAGTATCAAGATAGTATAACATATTAACTTACCGATATATTGGAAAAAGGATGAAAATACTGCACTTGATAAATCAGTATTTATGTATTAGTATAACTCACCCTCAAGGTTTGCCTTGCAGAGGTAACAGTCCGTTGTGTGGTCTCTGTCATGCCTCCACACTATAGCAATGCCAAATGGTGGATGTTGAGTATACTTGTTTCTCCTGTGCCGCAGATTTTCAACACATCTTTGCAGTACATGTGAGAGGCAAAAAGCTTTATCTTGGTCTGCAAGTTTCGTTCCAAAGTATGCATGATATAAGTTTATGACTAGGGGAGTAATAGTGCACAGTTGGTCTGTTATTCTTACAGAACTGCACACATAGTAAAACTTGTTCGTGACATTGATTCACTTCCGATTCTTAATTAAGGGCAGGGGCATTAAAACAGACTGACGGATTTTCTCTAACACTTAACGTCTCGGATGATTTTTTTTAAATGAGCGAATATGATGACCCAATTTTGAGCGAAAAATGCCAATATTTTACCTGAATGTTCGCTTAAAATGAAATAGTACAAAATACTGACCTGATTGAGCAAAATGGATACCATTTTCTGGTTCAGCATGCAAAGTACTGTCAGAAAAACTTGATAAAACCAAAACTTCAAAAACTATGCTGGACAATCTTATCAACCAAGTGCAGTAATAGTGTGGCTCGTGCATTCGTTTGTTCACAGCTGTCTTTCCACAGTTACCTTAAAATGAACAAACTACATTGCACTATGTATCTAGAGTTGCATTAAAAAGCATATTACAATGCTTGGCAAGCTCTTCATTGTCGTGTTTGACAAAACCCTCCATTGCCGTGTTTGACAAGCCTTCCATTGCCGTGCTTGGCAGGCCCTCCATTGCCGTTCTTGGCAGGCCCTCCATTGCTGTGCTTGGCAGGCCCTCCATTGCTGTGTATGACAGGCCCTCCATTGCCGTGTTTGGCAAGTTCTTAGATTACAAGTTAGTGTTGTTGGACTTGTAAAGTGAAGTAGTGTAAGTAAAGCGAGGTAGTGCAAAGTGAGGGGTGCGAGGTAGTGAAGTGGTACGCAGTAAAGTAAGGTAGTGGAAAAGTCAAGTGAAGAAGTGCGAAGTGAAGTGAGGTAGTGGAAAGGGCAAAGGAGGAAGCATTGCTTGCCTCACGATATGCAGTCGCCGTGCAGGACCAACTCCAACTCATCAGCTCACTCCGCTGCTCCCCTTCCAGGTATGAACACCTGCTGCCCTCTGCATGTCATGTGTCCTACGCGTCATATTACTGTGTGCTACGCGTCATATTACTGTGTGCTACGCGTCATATTACTGTGTGCTACGCGTCATATTACTGTGTCCTACGCGTCATATTACTGTGTGCT
>VCRD01000749.1:0-11448 GCA_006783055.1 Trinorchestia longiramus
CTCTCTCTCTCTCTCTCTGTCCGTCCCATTGGTTCCTATCTATTACTGAAGAAAAATTATTGAACTGAAATTAGAACGGGTATGCAAAGGCGCCAACAATAACAACAACAAACCAGAGAAGCCGGATCACTATAAAACACGACATTTTTTCCGTTAGTAGCTTTCTTCTCTTACATGACCATGTTATCAGTAGATAAAATAGAAAATAGAAGTTTTGTATATATTGATGAAAAATATTCATTTAAAGCACAATAATTCGTTGCAGATCTTTGATGCATTCATTCTTATAATAATTTCAAATTAGTAAAATCTAAACCGTGGAACTTCCGCGGGAGCTGTCTGGTATACAGGGCGTTCACAAAAAATGTATCCACTGGCCGATATATGTATACATATATGATACCGGAATCATAGAACAATTTAATTTTGATTTATATCAGAATTAAATACGGTATCATATGTACATATTTCGGTCAATGGATACATTTTTTGTGGACACCCTGTATTATTGACAGTGTCTCCATCTCTCTCTCTCTCTCTCTCTCTCTCTCTCTCTCTCTCTCTCTCTCTCTCTGTGTCCGTCCCATTACTTCCTACCTATACTGAAGAAAAATTATTGAACTGAAATCAGAACGGGTACGCATGTATCATATTAGAAGCATCGTGTTGTGGATACCAAAGGCGCCGGATCACTATAAAATGCTCTATTTTTTGCATTATTGGCCTTTTTCTCTTACACGGTCATGGTATCGTTAGATAAGATACAGAATGGAAGTTCTTTTTTTTTGACAAAAAGTATTCTCGGATAAAACTGAAAAATGTATTTCATTTCATAGATCCTTAATTTTATCACTTTCGAAGCAAAGAATTTCAACGGGTACTATCTGGGCCAGGGTATCGGTAAATAAGACGCAGAAAGGAAGTTCGGAATGAAATTAATAAAAAGTATTTATTTAAACCACAATAATTCGTTGTAAATCTTTAAGGCATACATATTTTTAATACTTTCAAATTAGTCAAATCTAAACTGTGGAATTTCCCCGGGAACTGTCTAGTGTAATTATAAACTCTGTTAATAGTCACTTTGATGAGAAAGATAGCCATTTCTGATAGTAGTACGTAACTCACAGCAGGTAAATTTTCTCATTTCTTTCGTTTCTGAGTCTTAATTACTACGTAGTGCATGTTACTGAGGGATTCTATGACCTCAATTTCTAGAAAACCTTCAGTCTAATTAATCAGAATTCAGTTCTTGTAGGAGTTGAAACTGACGTGCTTTAATAATTTCTGGCTTATTAACAGGTCAATTGATTGCAATTAATGTTTTTCCTGGCTTGTGAAGATTCTTACTTAACAATTGCTCCGACAAACTAATAATTTCATAAAAAACAGTAGCTTATATCTTGGTTTACTTAAAATTACAGCTTCTATGAAGGAAAATTTCATGTTTTTATATTTTTCTCAACAAAAAGTTTTATAATTTGCAAGTAATGATTTAACGAAAGCTTTGAAATCCTTTTCAAAATAGCAAAGCCTGTCTGTCGGTAATTTTCCAGCTAAATAAAATCCAGTAGAGTTGGAAGTAAATTGCTACTTGAAAAGGCTTTTTCTTCGACCGGAAGCCTCTTGTTGCACTTCTTCTTTGAACATTCCATGAGGTGATCAATGGCACCCCACAGTGAATAAAAAATTATTTAATTAAACTTCCGGAGGCAACATGCTTTGTATTCAAAGTTATCTTCTAATTGGCCAGTGTTGGAAAAATTTACGCGAATCATAAAATTTAGCTGAGAACGTGTGAAGCAAATGAAGGTAAGTGAGAAATTACACTTGAGTTTCCGATGCTTTCTGTGTCAGAGTTGACGTTTTTATTAAAGTCACCTGAAATTTGTCAAAAGTTCATTCTTTCGTAAAGGCAAATTTTGGCTACTTATCAACATGAGGTCACCATGATAGATTTGTTCTGATTTTGACTGGGAATTTCTGTGAGCTTACAAGCGAGAAATATTTTTGTTATGCTAAGTACCTGAACTTACTGATGTTTTGTAGTGCAACTTACATTTTGCAGCCACTGTAATTAGCGACCAAAATGCTATCAGTGGATAAATTTGAGGGCTTCTGAGGCACTGCGTTAGCATAAAATCTTGAAAAATTTCGTTGAACATCATTTTTTTAAAAAGAACTATTTGCAACAGATTCAGTTGACGTTCACAAAATTTACCTATAGTTACTAGATTTGCATGTGTGTTAATTTTCAAAGATCTTAGCTTCTTTATTGAAGCCCAATGCTTCCCATGGAGTTTTGGAAAATGGTAAATAAATTCTATATGAAAACCATAATAAAATACCCTTGAATTCTCATGTGAGATTTGCATTCAAGGTATAAAGTGCGGCAGATAAATAATGCGATTTTTTAGGTCACAATAAAAATGTTCTACCTACAAAAAATTACTTTATTGAAAAAATTCTATGATTGTTTTTGTATACCTTCTAGCCACTTCTTATCCCATGAAGCTGCCCCTGCCTCGATTACAGCTTCGATGCGCCCTCGGAACCTACTGCAGCTCTTCTTGACGACCTCTCTTGGAAGATCAACGAAAGCCACCTTGATGTGCTCAATCAATTCGTCCTTGGTTGTGCATGGAGTTCGGTTGGTCTGCATCCCATACAAAAAAGTTCATTGGGTTGAGGTTGGGGAGTTGGGAGGCCAGACATCAGGAGATGCCGCATTGCTCAGTATTCCTCGTGCAGTCAGACTTCCTTGAATGATCCTGCTTGGCAGCTGTCGCTTCAAAGTTGTAGTTGGAAGCAAGTAACTCGCGTTCAGCCTTCGTGACAAAGTTGCCATCCACTTTAAGCCACTTTGCAATATTGGAATTATAGTGTCCGGTAAGAACTGACATCGATACTGCGTGTTGTTACCAAGAGCTTGAAATTTAAACTCCCTGCTCATACCATGACGGCACATGCCGACAGTACAGACACTGCATACTGATGGCCTGATTCAATTTTTACCGGTTGGAAAGTGATATTCTGGCCACAGGACGTTCCAAAGAATACGAGTTACTATTTATCTGCCCCCACACCCTGTATACAGCGATAACAAAATTGGTAAACATTGCAATCAAAATTTAGAGAATGATATATGTGAGGATATCGTAGTTTCTATGAAAAACACGTTCAAAATTCATAAACAATATTACTTTAGGAATAACGATAATAAAATAAAAGGCAAATGTTATGCTTGGTATAAATTTTGACAATATTTTTAAAACCCACATGTTTTAAAAAGTTCGTTACGATCGTGTGAGGATGTTTTGAAGGTGTAATTCAGTTCTGAGTTGAGTGATAGAAAATCCAATTATTCTTACTGTCACATTGTTTCTACGGTGCTGTGGTCAAAATTTAAAACTGAAAAGTGACGAGATCAATGCTTCACTACCTATAGCTAAGTACACTATGTATGAAATGTGGTAGAACTTTTTATGTCGATTTAAGAGTACGATTTTATCGATAGCTTAGTACTAATTTTTACACTTTGGGATCCAGTGAACATAAAGAGATTTTATGTTGTATATTTAGTCAACAGATTGAGAGGTTTACATCCGACGAAGACATTTATTCCACACCTAGCCTTAAACTCAAGCATCGTTCAAAAAATAAAAAATGAAATATAATTTATTGTTAGGACATAGCATGCGTAAAGGGAATGTTTTTTAAGTAGTGCAAAGTCCAGTATTTTATTGCTAACGGCCAAATATACGCCATGAAGCATAAATCTTGATGAACTACTCTGGAAAGTAAATGAAATACTGTTTAAATATCCATAGATTATACGGCATGCATTCCTTGATTAATGCATTTGTATTATACATGTATGCACAGCAGCTGCGTTTTATGCAATAAAAAAGTGATATTTCCAAATGTTAATGCTGAGAATGCTTTCATCTCGAGAGACCTTGTGGAATTCAATATCCTGCTCAATACACTGTAATACCTTTCATTCTGAATCACGTCAGAATCTGCAGCGCTTTACGCTGCCTTTCGAATGCCTCAGTATCTTTTATTTCATTCGGAGACAATGACCAGTTTGGTTTTAAATTATAATGATTCTTGAACATTTTTATCACTGCTCTCTTCTCTTTGATAAGCAGTGCATATCTGAAATGTTCGGCTGTGACCTACGTCACATAGTGCAGGTATTGCTGCTATTGCTAATTTTGTGACGCATGTTACAAAACTGATCATTTCCAGCAAGCTTCGTAGGGGCCTGATTATTTCTTGAGCCCTGCATGTAAAATCTAAGTTTTATTACTCAGGTGATATACTTTTTTTGCGCGATTAATTATGAGATATTTTAATTACTCGAATCTTGATCTCAACTTTGCTAATTATTGTTTTCTTTAATTGGTGATGCATTATTTACGGACAGTCACAATGAGTTAAAAATCACAGAAGTAAACAAAATTTTAAAATTATATCAAAATTTAGGGAACATTGAGTAAGTTCCTTTTTGTATTTAACTTGTCATCTTATTTTAAGCAGTTTTCTTGATAATGACTCCCTTAGAATGTTAGGAGCGATTTTTTTTAGTTGTGGCAAAATAATCTTAAAGTCCACAAATAACCATTCACAGTGTCTCAATAAATTATTTTTTGAAAAAATTGAGCGTATTTATTCGCGATGAATACATGAAGTAATTAAGTTGCAAACATTTATCGAGTTGCGTAATGTAATTTAGTTTCAAATTATTCTTATAATCTGCGTGCCGAACATGTTCATGCACAGCAAAAGACAATAACTTCCATACTTAAAGTAAAATCATTACTTCGGATGCATATTCATTATTCATTTTATGAATCTGTACTGCTATACTAAATGGATTAGATCTCCCAGGGGATTAAAACCCCTAATTTTTACATTTTCTAGGAAAAAGAATTTCTAACGTTTTTGAAATAGTTTTCACATCTGACGTGTACGAGTATATGGTAGTCTATGTGTAAGGTTTACTACACACCTGCACCACATTGTAAACTGACTTTCTATGGTAGCATTTTCGAATGTTAAATGCCTCGTCTACCGAGAGATCTGCTATAAAGGCTAGAGTTGATGCACAACGAGATTCTCTTCCACGAATTTCGTTGGAAATTTGTGTGACATAATTTGCATAAATGTTTGTAGATTTGTCCTGCATCAGCAGTTATTGGCTTAGTTCACCGTGAAGTGCAGGAAGCTCTCCAGGACGCAGCTGTGCAGGACAGTGACGTTCCTCGATAGCTGTGCCAACATTCCGTCACTGGGAAGGGGAATGTTTTGATTTCCAGTCATCCCCTTCAGCTGAAGGGGAGAACAGGGAAAGAGATGTTTGAAACTTAAGAGTGCAGGGTGAGGAATTCGAGATAAACTATTTAAATTCCCGAATTAACTAGGTACACAATAATTAATGCAATTTATATTGATAGAAACTTGCAAATAGAAAGTTTACAAAATTGCAAACGGTAGACGGTTTTGAGTCAGCAATTTTTAATAAATGGTTGAGCATGAACAGTTTAGGTTATCAGTCTATAATAATTGCCATGACATGTTTGTTATAAATACTTAGTAACAAGCAATCTTAAACAACAATATGAGGTTGAGATCGATTATTACTGATATTCGTCTTAGGTTATTAAGTTTTTCGGAATAAATTTAGGAAACATGATTTGATATTATACCGTCCTTAGTGAACATTTTACCAATGGTAAAAACGAACGAGCAATTTGGAAAGATTAGTTGGGGTACTGAATGTTGTGGTACCAAATGTTAGGGCGCTAAATGTTCAGGATTTCAATGTTGGAGAGTTAAATGTTGGAGAGTTAAAGGTTGGCGAGTTAAATCTTGGGGTGCTAAATGTTGAGGAATTAAATATTGGGGTGCTAAATGTTAGGGTGCTAAATGTTGGGGTGTTAAATATTGTGGTGTTAAATGTTAGGGTGCTAAATGATGGGGTGTTGAACGTAGGGGTGCCAGAAGTTCCGAGGAATTCTCACACAGCTCTGAAGTTGACCAAGGTCTCGGAAGTGTGTTCACGAGCAGCATGTGCGGAGGCGACTTCCAATTACTGCAGGCAAACCCGGTCGAGGCTCCAGGAAAAATTACGCTCATTTTCTGTGTCAGAATTTGTTGAACGACACGACTTGGAGTAGCCTGGAGCAAATGGAGCTCGTATATTATTCTCCAGTTTAATCGCATGTAAAGAGACTGTCATTGCATATGTCTATGCATGCCATTTTTTGCCACCTGTTCAATTTTTTAAGCTGTGTCAGTTTTGTAGGAATCAAAGGCAACAGAAGTTTGTTTCTTACTATGTTGAGGGTATCAGAAAATTTATCGAGTACCTTATTTTAAAATGTATATTTTATCACATTTAGGTGTATTTCAATACATTAAAGTGTCTTTCATCTCATTGAAGTATATATTTCACTGACTTTATCACATACCAGAATAAGTTTTCAATTCGAGTACCACCGTGGATGAATTTTAAGGTATAGAAACATAACACATATTGTGTATGTTTCAAGAATAAATAAGCTACAATAATTACATGAAGTACGGCCAATACAATATGCACATTCCACACACAAAAGACATCCTCTACAGGTGGGGAATTTTATTTATTATGCCTGTTGCATGCATTCGCGTAATACATGTATATACATCTTACATATGAAACCCATCTAACTCATCTTATACTTCTACTAATTAAGTACAAGCACATATTAGTATGTTCTATAGATAAAGCACAGACCACTCATTAAGTATCTGCAAAATGTAAATTAATTTTCCCAATTCAACTACATCTCATCATAAATAATCATTAAAAAGGAAAATATTGAATCACTTTTACAATCACAGATTCTCTACTCGCAAATTAGAAAAATGTTTTTTCTCGGGTGCGGAAAAACATAATTGAACTTCAGGACCTTTTAATTTTGCGTCATCGATATGTTCGTACATTATTTACCTACTGCGCGAACTATACGATGCTGCAATAAAAATTAAAACTGATCTTAACACATATTAAAGCCAACAGGTAAAAGTTGTCTGCTCGCTGGCGCGGTTTTATTCCTTTGACAAGGAAAAAATTAATTCCAAAGTCAACAACCTCTTCAACACAGGCTGAAAACGAGAAGAAAAGGTAATGAATAAGTGTCAAAAAGGAGAGAAAATAACTAGAACATTACTCTGTAATTTCATAACGAATTATTTTACCTCATTAGTACCAGTTAGTAAAAAAAGGAGAGAAAATAACTAGAACATTACTCTGTAATTTCATAACGAATTATTTTACCTCATTAGTACCAGTTAGTACCGTTGTGTCACACCGCCTCACTGAATTTAAGTTTGTTCACAATGCTCAAGATCATGTGAACTTAGCTACGTAGGAGTCGAGTTCTTCAATTCTATTTCATGAACTCAAAATGCCAACTCTTACTTCGTAACCTCGGTTTTATGCAAAGGATTGATAACAAGAAAATTAATTTATCAATTTGATCTATGTCAGAATATACGTAGCTTATCTTCTTAGTACCATTCATATAAGACTGCTGGCAAATTTATGTTGAATATTTAACATGGGTAAACAGATGAATGAAAATTATGATATCAAAAGGACATGATCATTTCACATTTCATGCTAGCACGTTTTGCTCAAGCGTTGTGATGCCGATCTTTATTTTCTGTTAAAAATATTCGTGTATACCAAATTATTGTCTCTAATAGTGCACGACTTTCATAAATAGATGCGATCATTGCAAATAAAAGGGTTGAATTTTTTTGTCGACTGTCAGGATCGTCATGTCTCCTGAAAGAATAAGAACAGGAAAGACAGAAAGAAAATAAAGAAAGAAAGAAAAAAGAAAATCCCATTCATATACATAAACATGAAGGGTTCCTGGAATAATTATTTCTTGTACAATTGTGTACGAATAATGTGCTCAAATGCAACGATGGTCACTAATAGTAAGAAGCCACAAGAGAGCTGTCAAGTCTAAGCAATAGGGCTCGACCACAAACCCCATTAAGAGTGACATTAATCTTAATTAAACACTAATGAACTTGATAAAGACTTTGATCATTAGATTGAAAATTGAAAGAACGTTCAGAGAATGCCCTAATTTCGCATTTCAAATATGTTCACATAAGAGCTACAAATGCACATCTCGCACACACTCTTAATTTCCCCAGCGCACACTCGAGGTTTGAGTTAGGGCCCAGTGCCTCCTCACTCCTTGTTGTCTCCATAGAGCCATTACCTCCTCGTCTTGCCCCCCACTGCTCTTCATCGCATTCCTCGGCTGCTCTGAATATTCATGGATCATGTGTTCATCTGGTGAGCCAGCCTCACCCTCGTTACTTGTCCAAAGACTATTTGTCAAGCCTGCTGTGCCCTTGCTACGTCTCCAAGTACTATTTTTTAAACCCTGTCATGCCCTCACTACATGTTAAAAGACTATTTCTTAAGCTTGTCGTGCCCTTACTACTTGTCAAAAGGCTACTCGTCAAGTTTTCCGTGCCCTTGTTGGGTATTACCTACCTTCCGTGCTAGCTAACTTACAACGTAGCTTCATGTCAACAGCACCTTACTCACACCTTGTTGCATTATGTAGCGAGGCATCAGTTGTCCACCTGATGAGCAAGACGCAGTGTTGATGCGTGTAAACAGCTGCAACCTTGCAGAGTGTGAGCCTGAATGCTCACAGCCTGATTATAATCTTGACTTCATTACCAGCTTTCGACAACAACCCTAATGTCTTGTTTCGACAGTATTCTCACAGCTCACGTAGTACTGTAACCTTATGATGCACCAAGGACTGTAAGATTATAGCATGGGTGGTAAGTAGAAATCTGTTTGCTTGCGAGCTTATGAACAATGAGCTTAATGAAGCTAATCAACAACGTTACGTAGAAGCAGGGCCAGAAATGCTTCTTGGAACTTACGAGGTGTATCTTCTTCGCTCATCTTCACTTTAAGTAAACACGATTGTTGAGGAGTATGTGTGGAAATAAGTTTTGGGTACGTAATATGCGGACTTTAAATGCTCACTGTTAAGTTTCCATGTTTATTAAGCTTGGAGGTCGGTCGCAAAGCTGAGCTCAGCGGTGATAGAGCAGGGATAAGTCCATTAATGTGGAAAGTTTCCCCACTCCAGCAGTTACTCAGGGGAATATCTGTCGTAAAGTTTGTCCTACGTCATGAGCCTTGAATAAGAATACATCTTATATTAATGGAACATCGTTGTATCAACTTTGACGATACGTTTGTGCATCAACTTTGATGATGCGTTGGTGCATCAACTTTGACGATGCGTTGGTGCATCAACTTTAACGATGCGTTGGTGCATCAACTTTGATGATGCGTTGGTGCATCAACTTTGACGATGCGTTGGTGCATCAACTTTGACGATGCGTTGGTGCATCAACTTTGACGATGCGTTGGTGCATCAACTTTGACGATGCGTTGGTGCATCAACTTTGACGATGCGTTGGTGCATCAACTTTGACGATGCGTTGGTGCATCAACTTTGATGATGCGTTGGTGCATCAACTTTGATGATGCGTTGGTGCATCAACTCCGACGGTGCAGCAAACAAAGTACGTTCTTATGAATGTAGAGAAACACTTTATAAAAAACCTCCATAAACACTTCATGGATTGTTTGTTAGATCAACTTCCATTTTTCTTATTTTAGTAATGTTGAACATCCTTTACTCCTCTGTGAGAATAAAAACATCTAACGGTACAAATATCATCGATGTACTTAATGGCCCCTGAAATCGAAAATTCGTTTTCCCCGTGACGGGTTATGAATCTAAGACCTGCTTTGACAGAGTCCAGGAAATCCTTTTCTGTATACACCTCCCCTGCAATAACAATATTACCATTTCTCCTAAGGAGAAAACGTATAAATAAGCCTTGCCATGGTGAAAAATCTCAGATTCCGGGGCTGCTGGCTGAGTCAGAGTACAATTCCTGCTTTACCCACTAATGCGTATTGCAGGAAATATCTCGGCCATTTCTTCAGTATCCCTGGCAGTATCCCAAGTGTCAACGTTGTATCGCCGCTGGCGTCTGAGAACGAGAAAAAAGCTGTTAAAGGAGTATTTTGTCTAATTGAATGTATTGTAGTAAAATTTTATTTAGAACCTTTTTGAAATACACTTGTAAGTAATTGTGTAACAGAAAATGCTCAGAAACGAAATATGCAAAGAATTGATTAAAAAAACATGCAAAAATTTACTTTTTAATTTAAGATTATTCAAGCAGTCGTAGATTGTAGAGCTAGACAACTATACATTCTTGAATAATATTAACATTATGATAAATTGAAGTACCGTAGGACATATTCATATTGTTCAGCTGCAAATGAATGATATTTCACTTTATCTGATTATTCGATATTTCTATTTCTACGCTTATATACAGGAAGTGGTATATATAACTGGTCCATTCCTGCTATGGATCAACAACTTACGCACTTGGAATATTGACATCTGAAATAAATTCAATGTTGTTACACGGTTTCATGTCGCATTCGTTTGGTGGCGAACATCACAGCGTGTGGCAGCCTTACAGTCAAGGTCCCACGTACAGGAAAAATACTACGATTGTCCTTATGTTCTATAGTTACAATAATAGAAATATGCCAATTCACTTGACTAGAAAATATCGTCAACTTATTCTACATGAAATCTGAAGACACCCATAATCGACTGTTAGCACTTTCATTTCACGTGTGTAGAATTCTATGATAACCAACCAAAAGGATTTTTCTTAAGCTTGTACCTAAAAATCATCAGTATTTATTTATATTTAATGTATTTATCCTTTTCACCTCTGCCTCACGCGTCGAATACTGCGCGAGAACCCTGAACCAGAAGATTTCTTTTTAACTTTCACCAAGACATTTTAAGCTCCAAGTATTTGCCCTCGTAGACCAGTTCTGTGTTCACACTGCGCTTTCGCCTGGCACAAGAAAAGGCGCCACCTGCTCTGATTTCATTTACAGATACAGGCCGGCATGGGCTTTTTGTAAGGGTTTTTACTACAGACGCGTCCTGAACTCCAGGCAGTTGTGCGCAAGCTTATTGCTCTTGAAACCCAGACTCGGCTGAACAAATTTGTACTGGCAGGAATTATTTTTATGACCTAACTGATGAACATGTCCATTAGGAATGACATGTAAGGATATTTAACTGAGTGGAGCCGCTTTCTTTATTAATACCAACATTGACTGGAGGCAGTATGAGTGACAATTAGAGGACAGTGTCAGTGGCAACTGGAGGACAGTGTCAGTGGCAACTGGAGGACAGTGTCAGTGGCAACTGGAGGACAGTGTCAGTGGCAACTGGAGGACAGTGTCAGTGGCAACTGGAGGACAGTGTCAGTGGCAACTGGAGGGCAGTGTCA
>VCRD01000749.1:11454-30355 GCA_006783055.1 Trinorchestia longiramus
TGTCAGCGGCAACTGGAGGTCAGTGTCAGTGGCAACTGGAAGACAGTGTCAGCGGCAACTGGAGGTCAGTGTCAGTGGCAACTGGAGGACAGCATCAGCGGCAACTGGAGGACAGCATCAGCGGTAACTTGAAGACAGTGTCAGTGGCAACTGGAAGACAGTGTCAGTGGCAACTGGAGGACAGTGTCAGTGGCAACTGGAGGACAGTGTCAGTGGCAACTGGAGGACAGCATCAGCAGCAACTTGAAGACAGTGTCAGTGGCAACTGATAGACAGTGTCAGTGGCAACTGGAAGACAGTGTCAGTGGCAACTGGAGGACTATTTGTTACAATTGGCGGACAATTTTGGTTAACAAAACCTAAATCAAATTCATGTTCCAACATGACGCAGAAAATGAGGTTACAAACATTATAGTTTCACCCAAGTCACGATAAACACACACTTGGGCGTCACAAATCTGTGCAGTTATTACTGGAGTGTATTTGAATTTTTTAATTTAATAAATTAGTCTCTTTAGCAAACTTTTCCTGCATTACTTTGTGCACTGCCTTAGATAAAATAGTTTGGACAACTTGCACTGAGCGAATAAAACTTTTAAGTAGAGCTTCCTAATTCTGAGACCGCCCTTATAGGGGGAATAACTCACTTGTAATTTTGTGGGAGCGAGATGAAATAAAAATCACTTGGCTTTCAAAGAGTTGTCACTTAATAATCATAACATTCGATGTTGTTTTTATACTATTCTTGGTACGCTCAAATTTCAGCGTTTAATAACAAAATGTTAAAATCCACGTTCAGTTTCCTATTATGTGATGGGCCCTCAAAGTTTAAACCTTCGATGACGATAATATGAAATAAGAGTCCAGGTTCCTTTTTTAAACTGTTTAAAAGACTCATTATTTGGGAATTTCATGACATTATTTTAGGTTCCCAGTTTACTATCTTCCGTAACGGAGGCTATGAATTTGAGGGCCATATAATAATAGTGTTGGATTCAGGATCATTTATTATTTAGTACCTGTATCAATAGCTTAAGCACTTATTTATAACAATTTTGTTAGCTCTGCGACCATTTAATATCACGTAACAGGATGTAACAGTTTGAACCCTTTATAATAATTCGTTTGATATTCTATTTAATATTTCGTAACAGAGTCTCAGTTTTCAAATTCAGAATTATGGGACTACTGCTGCTTCACTCGATCGGCTCACTAAGCCATAAAGTAATTCTTCCCCCTGAAGCGTGGACGCCTGCGAGCCAAGATTCTGGTGTTTGCACTCATCCTCTAAGCACAAATGATAATAGCAAAGCCCTTAAATCTGGAATACAAACAGGTAGAAATTGAGACCGATATCTGACATACCGTTACGTTCAGATATTCCCAAACTGACATGCAGCTAGGCACAAATATTCCCACTATAACACGCAGCTAGGCACAAATATTCCCACTCTAACACGCAGCTGGGCACAAATATTCCCACTCTAACACGCAGCTGAGCACAAATATTCCCACTCTGACACGCAGCTGGGCACAAATATTCCCACTCTAACACGCAGCTGGGCACAAATATTCCCACTCTAACACGCAGCTGGGCACAAATATTCCCACTCTAACACACAGCTGGGCACAAATATTGCCACTCTAACACGCAGCTGGGCACAAATATTCCCACTCTAACACAGAGCTGGGCACAAATATTGCCACTCTAACACGCAGCTAGGCACAAATATTCCCACTCTGACACGCGGTCATTATGACACCAGATCGACGTTCACATGGAGACGGAAGTGAGAGCTGGTATTTTATTTATTTATGTGTGTTATCTATTTATCTATGTGTGTTATAATGACCTGACCGCCAACTGGAACGATGAGTTATAAAAGCGTGCGTTGGATTAAAATAATATTACTCCAGGGGAGTTATACACTTCATATATAAAGATAAATTTACATGAGAATCCTTCCATTTGAATAATACAAGGATTTTCCTCTAAATTATTTCAATGAATTGAAGTAATGTTAACGAATTTATTTTTAATTTTTAATAAATGTTTATTCATTTCAATGCAAGAGACGATTTTTAGAACTGTCACCAGAAGGTCACATTACAGACGAAGCGTCTTGAACAGAAGCGAAGTCAGTTCGCCTGTTGCCCCGTTGCCCTGTTGCTCTGTTGCTCTGTTGCTCTGTTGCTCTGTTGCTCTGTTGCTCTGTTGCTCTGTTGCTCTGTTGCTCTGTTGCTCTGTTGTTCCACTTATTTGAAAACAGGAAGAGAGTGTGCAAGTTAGGACGTTTCCCATGTCATGTATGAGTGTCAGTCCATCATGTCATGTATGAGTGTCAGTCCAACATGTCATGTATGAGTGTCAGTCCAACATGTCATGTATGAGTGTCAGTCCAACATGTCATGTATGAGTGTCAGTCCAACATGTCATGTATGAGTGTCAGTCTAACATGTCATGTATGAGTGTCAGTCCAACATGTCATGTATGAGTGTCAGTCCAACATGTCATGTATGAGTGTCAGTCCATCATGTCATGTATGAGTGTCAGTCCAACATGTCATGTATGAGTGTCAGTCCAACATGTCATGTATGAGTGTCAGTCCAACATGTCATGTATGAGTGTCAGTCCGTCATGTCTAAGTGTCAGTCCAACATGTCATGTATGAGTGTCAGTCCAACATGTCATGTATGAGTGTCAGTCCAACATGTCATGTATGAGTGTCAGTCTAACATGTCATGTATGAGTGTCAGTCCAACATGTCATGTATGAGTGTTAATCCAACATGTCATGTATGAGTGTCAGGCATGTATTAGTGTTAGTCTATTTTGTCGAGTATAAGTGTAATTAGAAAATAAATTTTTTATGGGAAAGGAAAAGATTTTTTGACAATTGAGCACTGAGGCCTAGCGTTTTAATGAGAGCAGTTTGCGCTTGGCAAAAAGTTTTTTCTGTGCTAATTCATTAAATTCTTTCATAACCCTGGCACTCGGTATAACATTTATTGCCTCACACAGAATGCTAACACGGCAAAAATATCTCCTAACATAAAATTTATTCATTAGCCTGAGGTTGAAATGACATAATGGCTCTTTAGTTCGAGTTACGAGAATTTCTGGAAGGAAAATCGTTCCGAGATCTGAAGGAAGTGACTTCTCACTAGAGTGTTTCATGAAAGATTTTCCGTAGAAAATCCGATCAAGTTTTGACACTCAACCAAATGAAACTCTTTCAACTGAAAGGAGCTTGATCAAAGCTGCGTGTTCAAAGCAGTGAGTCTATTTTCATAACAGCAATTTCTGAACGTGTTAGAAATGGAATGGGGTCTTCAAAGAAACATAGGTTTCCTCCACAAAAGACTCATGATGCTAATTGAAATGACCCTTTGTTACGAGGCGTTTTTTCTCGTACCAGAAACGTAAGTAATAGACATTGAAAATAGAAGCAAAAATCTCCGAGCTTTTTAAAACATAACATATAATTTAAAAAACATAACAACATGAACATAACATAACATATATAATAAAAAAAAACCATGTAAGTCAGATGTAGCATTTTATGCGAGTATAGGATAGAATGAGGCGATAGGAATGAGCCTTTTGGCCCATTCTTGGGGCAGTACCCAAAACCCATGCCGTAATTCTAGCCACGCGATGGTCATACACAAACTGACCACCGCACCAGCGTACCTCGAACCCGGGTCTTCTCGTATAGCAAACGGTTTGCTCACCAGTCGACCAAGCTGGTGGTAAGTACTGAGAGTAGTACTTAGCTGAGAGTACTGAGCGCAGTACAGTGTTTGTGTTCCAGTGTTTCCGAACGTACTTCATGCTGCATTGATTCAAATTTTCTTTAATATGCCAATTTGTTACATTTATTTTTATTTTGCTTATTATAACACTTCTCTGAGAAAATTTTCGACATTTTTTCAAGGTAATCAACCAAAAATTCGATCATGTCTTAAAACTACTAATTTGAAGGATGGACTGCAAAGTATGTAGACAAGCAAATGAATAAAAAAATCAGAATTTTTACTGTGCCTGGTAAAGAGACAGAAAAAGACAGGCCTGCATCACTGCTGCTACCCAGCAGTGTATTTTTTTGAGCTTCTGTTGTTCCTTTTCTGCTCTATTAAGCAAATCATCGAGCAGAAAGCAAGGCTCATCATCAGATGAATTTTCCATGCCCCAACTAGAGTAGAATAGAATGAGGCGATAGGAACGAGCCTTTTGGCCCATTCTTGGGTCAGTACTCAAATCTCATGCCCTAATTCTAGCCGCCGATGGTCATGCACAAACCGACCACGGCGGTAGAGCCCTCGAACCCGGGTCTTCCCGCATTGCAAGCGAGTTCGCTCACCAGTCGACCAAACTGGTGGTACTAGTCAACCAAGCTGGTGGTACCAAGTATTTACTCACAGGTATTTTTTGCTCGTCTCCACTGGTTTTTTGTTAACTTTTTTACGTACACCAACTTTTGAAATCTCAAAGCACTACTACACTTTATCATTATTTGGTACCGACAAAATAGTTTTCAACTCATTCAATTCTATTGGGCCCTGGAATGTTTAATGGAGAAAAGGAAACAGTTTTTCCGTTGTTTATGGAGCATCTTGAGCGATCTTGAGTAGAAGTTTGACGTCTAAATTCAGCGACACAGTATGAGCTAAAAGATGCAAAATTGACTGAGAAACTTCAATAAAGCGTTCAAGTATGGTTATGATTAACAAAATTACTGATGAGAATATTATTGATGATGTTTCTCTCTCGTAAACTCTAGAAAAATTCAAAGAGGTTTCTCCCCTCACAAACACAACGACGAATTCTTCCCGGACAAACGCCACGAAAAATTTCTTCCATCACAAACACATTGAAGATTTTTTCTGTCTGGGCCGACGCGATGTGAAATTTTACTCATTACAAAAATGACGAAGAATTTTTCCTAAGCAAACGCGACAGAGAATATTTTCTAAAGAATTGTCCCTTGTTTAAGCATCAGGACAGCGGAAGTCAGCAGCTCACAAGGGCGTGAATCAGAAGACGAGTGATGGGAGAGCAGGGGTGTGTCATGCCTCAGAGGGTAGTGACGAGTATGTGCGGTCATAATACGGACGAAATAAATAGTATTGCACTGGGTGCAACTGAATTATGAACTAAGCCAGTCATTTCTAACACAACAACATATGGCTGCCCAAGTAGCAGGGCTTGCGCAGGGAACCTTTCAGTGTATTAAATCAGGTAGACTTGACAGGCAACTTCACCTGACAATCAGATATGTTTAGTGACAAACTACACTGGTCTCCACATAGACAACAACATTAAAATCTGTGTATTATTGAGATGTTCAATGAGCGCAGTCCTAATATGCATTTCAGGAGTGCAGTACAGGTACTGCAGGTGTGCAGTAAAGGTACTGCAGGTGTGCAGTACAGGTACTGCAGGTGTGCAGTACAGGTACTGCAGGTGTGCAGTACAGGTACTGCAGGTGTGTAGTACAGGTACTGCAGGTGTGCAGTAAAGGTACTGCAGGTGTGCAGCACTGAGGTACTGCAGGTGTGCAGTACTGAGGTACTGCAGGTGTGCAGCACTGAGGTACTGCAGGTGTGCAGCACTGACGTACTGCAGGTGTGCAGTACAGGTACTGCAGGTGTGCAGTACTGAGGTACTGCAGGTGTGCAGCGCTGAGATTATGCCGTTAATTTCTTATCATTTAGAGTTACTTAAGTCCCACGTGTGTTCAAAAGCCTTATCACCTGCTCGTTAAGCCATGAATGTACCGCTGCAGTTTCAAGGATTATACCGTTGCACTTTTAGCACAAAATTACCTAGAGTTAACTCTTGCAAAGTGTCCTCTGCGTTTGCTCGAAATGTCTGGTTTTCTAGACGTGCTCTATCTTCTCAAGTAAAATTGAGCTAGCAGATAACCATGATGAGGCTCAAACATTCTTCTTTGTTTTCAAGCGTGGCCAAGAACGAGTTGTTCTCTCGTAAATTTGTTGGGGGTTAAAATACAACACTGAATCATGCATTCAACCGAAATTAGAGTTTTCCATTGCTTTCTGATTCACAGATATTTTTCAGAATTGTGCCCTCTCAAAAAATATGTTGCAGGTTCACAAGTAGATTTGTGAATGGCTGCTACCACTTTTTTGGTTGTTTTCGATGACATGAATTTTGCTCATCAATTACTCTTGATAATTATTTGTTTGTGCTGCTGTAAAAATTAAACGTTCCCTTTACCTGTAACTTTCGAATATTTTTCTAACGCGTAGACACAATCCTGACATGCGTCTCTTTATGCTCTGGTGCGTGTCATGCGTCTCTAGGACGTCAAAATGCAGTCATTGTCTGTCCTGCAGTGCACAAAAATCCCTAGTTGTCTACTTCAACCATTTGAAAACCCAGCTAGCTAGACTTTGCTGCTTGTCCGTTTCGAAATTTTACGAGTGAGTAAATGATTCGCTAATATTTACATCACATAGTGTCCACAAAGTAATTTTAACTGTCGACAGGGCCGTCTTGGATCCTATACGAAGAGTCACCGCTCTTAGAGGAAACGTCGATACTTTGATTTCGTTATTTTGGCTTCTGATGCTTTACGTTTTCATTTCTCTTATCATACCTAACAAAGACGCACTGTTTGAACCTGTCATATACCAACGTCATTCATATAAGGTGGACAGACTCTTCAAAAAGAATTTAACCTGATCTGTGGGACATCATTATCATATGACCCACTTTTAAGCCAAACAGACTCCGACACTCCAACTCTTCTCACCTCAGCCCGGTTTCTCCAGGCAGCGCATCGCTAATGCGAACCGCAGCAGCGGCTGACGACCGTCGACGGCGGTCACGAAATGCAAACAAAAAACCGCCTCCCAAAATTTAAGGCACTCGAGGTTGATGGCTCTCGAGGAGCTGCGTTCTCCACTTTATCGTCTTGTGCTTCTCTCGAAATTGTGTCCTTATATGGAGAGCTCTCGCTGCGCTCCCAGCCCTAAGTGCTCGGGCCCTTGCATGGTTATTGAAGTGATGATGGCAGCACGTGGCCTTATGTCGTGATGCATGGTTCACTGATGGAGGAAGTCTTCCATTGAAGTACAGCCCTGAATATTTCACGTCCCCGTTAGGGATCGAATGGCTTTGTATTTTTGGTGCTCAAACTAATTCTTCGATTCTATGCCCCACTTCACGGCTGTCATTACGAGTTACTCCCTCTGTAACGGCGTGGAAACACCTCATGCTATGGACGGTAAAATGATGTTCAAATTTTGATCCAAAAATTTCATCGTTATGAGACCCGTTTAAATTTAGCTTCCATTAGTGAGATATTCTGATATTTTTACACAGGCGATGATGCAGGTGCATTGAAAGTAAAATACGATAACCCAGGAATTTTGTATGTAAGCTCCTACATCGTATATTACATATATGGTGATAGTGGGTTATTACCTTCATCAAATGATCATAATTTGAACAATCATTTTAGTGAAAAAAACGCTTTAGTATTTGAAAGATTTTTATAGATGCTCAGGGTTGCCAGTGAGATACCAACAAAATTCTTAGCAAGAAAAATGTAAGTAATTTTTTGTCAGTATCATGGAAAAAATTATAAATTACAGAATACACTGAAATTTCGTATTCTGAACCCATCATTTGACATCTTAACGCTGATTTTTAGCTTTATTGAAATCTTTTCGAAAACCAAGACATGCTTGTACTGTAGTATTTTAGATGTTTTTCTTATCATCTATATCACAATTGCTGATGCCAATATTATTCAATTATGATTTCGTGCTCCACTACTCAAAACATCCTCCACCCTCACGGAGCGCACGCAAAACATCCTCCGTTGTAAGAAGAATCAACTTCAACAAGATGTATTTGACTGCGAATTTAAGACGTTCAGACAGGATGAAATTATATCCGGAAAGCATAAACTTAGGAGGTAACGAGGAACATTTCTTGAGCATTTGTGCCTTGGTTCTCTTTATTAAAGTAAGAACACGCATTTCCCCCATAGCGGCCTCATCTCTGATTGATGTTACACTTCTCGAAATTATTCCTGTTAATTCAAAGTTCCAGCAGCAGATTTCTTGATGCCAATCGTTGTTATCTCTCTATTTCTTCTCTAATTTTACCTGATGTAAACTTAAGGAGTTAAACGCAATTCGGGGAATGAGTCCTCGCTTTGTCAACTGCCCCATAGTCAACGATTTTGAGTGGTGGGTGTAGCGGGGGTGTATGTGGAAGAGGCAGTGTCCCCCAAAAAGTAGGTCATCCAACACCAAATGCAGGATTCAAAGTATTTGAACGAAAATTAAAAAATTGTTCACTGAACGGATGATGTTTAATCCGTTAAATGTATATTCTACCTCGAACCGAATTTTTAGCGTGACAATTTTTTTTTAGATCAGTTGAGGGCTTCAGGTGGAACGGGAGACGAAGGTAAGAACGTTTAGAATACACACACTCCTACTAAAATTCCGTTGCAATCCGAAAACGAGAAAATATGCTATAAGAAATGGATATATTCAAAACTTCGTTTACATTTTTCACATCTAAAACTATCCACGTTTTTTCAACATTCCAGCTCGATCACATTAATGGTGTAGTTGTGAGCAATGGTGATGAGATGAGAGCTGTGGACAGACTAGTCTGATTCTTTCAAACACAGCAAATGATACCAGAATTTATACATTTCTCGGTTGCAAGTTGCTGCACCAGACGCAGGCTTAGTGTCGTCGTCTTGCAAGAAGTTCAGCTTTTGTTAGTGCATGAAGTTTAGCCTGAAATAAATAATAGCTGTAGTTGTAGTTGTGTAGCGCGTAGGAAAACAAGTCTTCTAGGTTGAAATTGTATAATTAATTAGAATTCTTAGATGCAAGGAAAGCCTCGTATTTTTCCAACGATAGTTTGAGTTTCAGGTTTTGCAGTAGTTGAATGTTAGTACGAGTCACTTAAATGAGGAATCATTTCGAGCAGAGCAAATAATTATGTATGAACAAATAGATGAATATTGTAGAAGTTATGTGATGTATGTAATATCACCCAATAATTTCAGCTCCCTTAGTGAAAATGCCTAAACATTCAGCAACACGCAATAATGGTGTATAATATTTACGAGGAACAGAACAAAATCAACTATTGCCAAATATATAATTAATATTTGAGTTCGTCATTTACGGCAGCTTCCGACAATTGCCTATCAAATCACGGCATGGACGTAATGTTTTGTACAAAGGCCTCTCATATGAAGTTTTCATAATATTTTTTGACGCAATAAGAGCATAGACTATTGTGACTTGCCCTCATAGACCTCTACAAGCAAGCCTACGTTTGACTAGCATTCTGGTACCGAGGACGTCCAAGTCGTGACAGATGGAGGCATCAAAGTTGAGTTAGTGGGCTGAGTAGAGCTGCCCTTTCCGCAGGTCAAGGAGAGTTAGTTCAGCATTGACATGTCCTCTCATCGGGGAATCTAACTGGTCTTTGTTAGCCCTTGAACTGCGAGCGTTCATTCTCTTGATACATGGTGATTGTTTCCTGGCGTGGCATCATGAATAAGAGCTCTTTGGTCGTCTAGAATGCCAGGGTTTCCATTTGCAATACTTTTCTAACGTTCTTGTAGCGACACCAAATCGCTGGTTTGTGTGTATTTTGTAGGTCATGGCTACGTAATGTATAGATTGTAAAATGAGTTTGTTCAGTTTCTTTTAGGATGTAATATTGTACTTCTGTAATTCTTGTTCGGTTGTGTGAACAAAAGGCGAATGTGTGGGCAGTAACTCTCTTGAAACTCGTTGGTTTGTGCTGTGTAACCTCCTCAAGGTTCAGTCGATTGAATTTTATTTCTTTTTTAAAGATGAGCGAGCCTCGCTGTACTTGTACGTCAATGAGTGAGGACCCATGGTAGCGAATGCTCGTCTGATGAATGTTTTCACTTCATCGACCATCATTTGTGACTTGTACTTGCCTGCCTCTTACATTTCCTGACTAATTTCGAGTTCAACCTTTGCTGAATTCTGCATTATAATACTCTTCCCCTTCAGAAGTATTATTCAATGATTCAAAAGTATTATTCAATTATTCAGAAGTATTATTCAATCACTCAGAAGTATTACTCAATCATTCAGAAGTATTATTCAATCACTCAGAAGTATTACTCAATCATTCAGAAGTATTATTCAATCACTCAGAAGTATTACTCAATCATTCAGAAGTATTATTCAATCACTCAGAAGTATTATTCAATCATTCAGAAGCATTATTCAATCACTCAGAAGTATTATTCTATCATTCAGAAGTGTTATTAAAAAAACTTTTCGCTTTGAAAAGTAGCTCGGTACAATTTGATTGGATAATATCTCTCTTTTGTGCGTGGTACAAGAATTGCTGGATTTTTGAATGAGTTTTCGATCCTGTAGTGCATAAGCTATTTCGAATATTTTTACCAGGAAGAGCCAGGAGCTCCGCTTGCCCTTCTGCCTTAGCAATTTGCTGGAAGAAGGCTTTCTTCATCAAGAAGTCATCAACTACCTGCTGCAGCCCAAAATAATAAACAGAATATAACTTTTCTCAAAGGCAAGATGCTACTGGACAGTCCTTATTATCGCAGAACAGGGATATACCGTATCATCTACATGTATGCTTTTGGATACAAAATGAATCTGAAAAATTCATTAAAACAAAGAAAGATACATTGAAAGAAAGGAAATGCAGACTAGCACGCGAGAGGAAAAGAAGGCAAATATCTCAGCAAAGTACCGGTGATACGGCCAATGTTCGAGCCATGGATGCTAAGCTCAAGAGGAGAGCTGTCTCTCAAAAAACTTACCAAGAACTCGAAGCAAGGATGGACCGTGATCGTGAAAAAAACATTTAAAGAATCAAACTTTATCGAATGAAAGTAGTGAGGAGAGAAGAAAGATGGATAGTTCAAGAAAACCTGAAGCATGCGCTGCGATGTCACAGGAAGCAATAGAAGACAGGAAAAGATTAGAAAGGGAAAGATTTGCGAAAAGAAAGGCGTCAATGTCGCAAGAAGACTTGAACGAAAAAAGAAGAATTGAAAGCGAAAGGTTTGTGGAAAGGACATGTCGCAAGAAAACTTTCACGAAAGGGAGGAATTTAAATTGTTGGAATTATTGTTCATTGGTGTGCACCACTGAAGTATTATCACGGAATCCTTGCCGTCATTTTTGGCAGCAGGATACACTAATATGAAGATAAAGAGCATAAGCCGACAACTAACTCAGGTCCTGGAGCCCAATTGTTGTTCGAGTTAAAAGAGAATTTCATCAGTAATTTTTAAAAACATGTTTCCTGTAAATGAGAACTAAAGTCACATTCATTCACAGCACATAAAATCCATAAAATTCCGCTTACAGGTCAAGAAACTGAGTTGTGCACAGTCTGTTCTGAAGGCAGGGCTTCACAGCGCGTTGTTGTGTGCAGAGCTTAAACGAAGTGGAATTAATTTCTCAACAACCAGAAAATAATTGAAGATTTCAAGACCTCGCTGAAATAGTGAAGGTCAGGGAAAGTATATTATCATCATAGCCTGAAAATAGGTTAGGAGTAAATTGAAGCTGGTAGGTCGCATGACAAGCCGCTGACAATTCCGAATGACCAAGCGCAACTCAGAGCTGGTGCTGAAGAAGGTTTTGGGAGTTGCTTGCTGACCGCTTAATCTTCTTCCTCAAAGTTCTCTGTTTTTACATTAGAGTCATTCAGATACAATAACTTGGTTTGCCGTTATGCACTCATTCCTTTTTGCAGGAAATTGCATACACGGGCATTCTCAAACTCATGATTTTTTTAAAACTAAAGTAACTTTGCGAAAAGACTTTTAATTTCACTTATTTAAACATTTACTTCTATACAAAAAGCAAAGCTGATTGCATTTTCACTCACCCAAATCTTGAACCTGTCCCCTAAATTGAGATAACATGTTCTTAATGAGGGGAATTTGTCTAATAGTTAGAAAAGAACACATTTATAGCCTATATATGTATATGACGAGTCTCTTCAATACCTAATTTTTCTCAGGATTTAGTTTACACGTAAGGGCAGATGATCGTAGATGGACTGTTATATACTAGCTAGTTTTAAAACTATTATTCAATTAAGCAACTTCTCATAAACCAAAATTGTTCTAGAATCTAGACTATGTGCTCACCACGAAAAACAAGATAAATAAATGCCTCGTAACTCCTCTTCTCATACTCATTGTCTTCTCGCACCAGCAGTCGCACATCAAGCGCTCGTAGGAATCTATATTGGCTTCCCGTTGATTTATTCGATATTTTTTAGAACAGCAAACCTACTCTGTTCTCATCAAATGCCCACAAAAAGGCAGGTTTCTTAAAATTTCATCTATCAAAATAATTTTAAAAATCATCAATTGAAGTCTTGCTCTAATTGGTTTACATGCAATTCCGTAAAATCGCACCTTTAATTGCAATTGTTTATATGCTCATATTTCATGAATTTCGTAAATAAGTCAAATGCCCGTACACATCAAAGAAAAGAAAATATTTTTGTTCGTATTGAATCCTGAAAACGATATAAAAAATTCAATAGTCAAATAGATATGAAAACTTAAATAACAAAGGGTGTCATCTGTTCAAATTTGGATCGTCCACAATGGCTTTCTATAAACCTTTAGAGATACATTTTTTTCAAAGATTTTCTTGTACTTAAAATCTTGGAACAGAATATAATAAAGCGATGTTTCACATGAGTTCATTGGAACACCTAACCCCACGTGGCAGCTCCAAGAATGTGATGATTTTTAGAAAATAAGACGAAAATATACAATTGCATACTCGTAATTTCTGTAAGCCTCAAAACACTCAAGAGGCAATTCTGATGATCGAAGTAGGTTTTTTTTCTGACATTCGATTCAATAATTGGGCTTTTCATCAAGTGATTTTATGAGTTTCCATAGTCCACCTGGGAATGGCTACCAAAAATAGCACAATTAATTAAAGTCCTTCTTTATTCATTGATGTATTTCAGAACATTTCTTAGGGTGATGTGAAAGCTCCGCTGCAGCCATCAATGAGGAACAACCCATCTATCAGAACCAGGAAATTTTCGCTCATTTAGAGTCGCGGCGGTTGAAAAATGACAGCTTGGGCATCAATGGAGCAGCGGGAGCGCTGAGGATGTTATGCGCTACATCATTGCGACACATGATAGATGGCCCAAGCGGACAATTAGTCTTCGAAGAGCAATCAGTGTAATGCACAATACTAGAGGCGTCTGCTCTGAGCTTTGCAAGGCGCAACCCAGGGGGTCGTGAAAGGTAGGCAAATGGTCCACGGTCCTTAATTTCTGCTCTTCGTCCGCTGTGACAGAGTAGTCCAACCTATAATCTACATATACAGGGTGGTCCATAAGTAAGGTACTTTGTTAAAATTATCATAGCTATAAAATTGAAAATGGTAAAGAGATTTGGTTAATTCAGAATGAAAGAAGAAATTTCAGAGTTTAATATAAGTTTATAAATGAAACAGTAAAATACGTTTAACTATGGAATACAAGGTCTTTTAAATGACCTCCATTATAAGTCAAACAATGGCGTGCTCTTTCAACGGTGCTGTTCATTACTTTCTTTAATGTCTCTGATGAAATGTTTTTGATCTCTTGAATGATGTTTTGTTTCAATTGCTGTAAAGTATAAAGCATTTCAATGTAAACATTTTCCTCAAAGTATCCCCAGAAAAAGAAATCAGGAGCACTGAGATCTGGAGGTCGAGGCGGCCACTGTATGTCAACAAAACGAGAAATTATTATGTTTGGAAAAAATGGCTTTTAACATTTGCTTTGTTTCTTTCACTGTGTGCGCTATGGCTCCATCATGTTGAAAAAAGGAAATCTCTGTGTTATTATCTCTAATTTCAGGTATCAAATATTCTTGAATCGTTTTTCTATATACGTTTTCATTACGCAAATTACATCACCATTAGTATCTTCAAAAAATATGGTCCAATGATCCCCGAAAACGTGATGCAACACCATACTGTTACTTTAGCTGAGTAAAGTGAACGTTCATGAATTTCTTTGGGATTTTCTGAAGCCCAGAATCTGCAATTTTGCTTGTTAACAAATCCATTGAGGTGAAAATGTGCCTCATCAGTCATTATTAAATTATTTACAAAGTTTTCATTTTCTGCAAGCTGCAGAAATCTATTTGCAAACTATAATCGCTTCTGGCAGTCCGTAGGCTGGAGTTCTTGAGTTAATTGAATTTTATATAGAATAGAATAGAATAGAATTAGGCTATAGGAACGAACCTTCTGGCCCATTCTTGGGTCGGATAATTACTTCGATAATTATTCGGTTGTATACCCAAGTCCCATGCCGTATTTCTAGCCGCGTCAACCATGTCGGCAGCGGGATTCAAACCCGGGTCTTTTCGCTCGCAAGCAGATTCGCTCACCAGTCGACCAAGCTGGTGATATGTATTTCAGAATATTTCAGAATTTCGATGATACTTTAGATCTTTTAACAAAATACGTTGCAGTGAGGTACGTGACATTCTCAGTTCAATTGAACGTCTCCTAGTTGACGTTTTGGGCCGATCAGCAACGCTCGTTGCAACAAGCTAAATTGAAGCACCAGTTCGTATGGTCCGTGGCCTGCCACAACGTTGTCTGTCTGCTGTTGTCTCAGTTTCTCTAAATTTCTATACTAGTTTTTTATACAGTTCTTTGAAAGACTTCTTTCAATACCATCAATATTCCTGTAATTCCTCTGAACTGCAGTAACCAAACAATTACATCGGAAGTAAAGTTCCACTATTTTTGCTCGTTGTTCCATTGCGTAATGATTCATTTTGGGGGGTGGATTTTGTGAATTTTTGGGAAATATGTTGTGATTGTCAGTAGATTTGATACGCTGGTAGAAAACTTTAAAATCTCCTCATTCATTCTGAATTAACCAAATCTTTTTACTATTTGTAGTTTTATAGCTATTTATAGTTTTAAAAAGGTACCTTACTTATGGGCCACCCTGTATAATAGACAATGTATCTCCACCTCTCTCAATTAATCTCTTTTTCTCTGTCTGTGTGTGTCTTTCCCATTACTTCTTATCTATAACTGAAGAAAATTATTGCACTGAAATCAGAAGTAGCATCCATGTAGTATAACCGTTGTATTGTGGGTACCAAAGGCACCGATCACTATAAAATACTTAATTTTTTTCCTTTATTAGTTTTCTTCATTTACACGGACATGTTATCGGTAGATGAGATACAGAATGAAAGTTCTGTACATATTCATGAAAAATATTCAGATTGTGATAATACTTCGGGTATAACTAGAAAATGTGTTTCATTGATCCTTAATTTTTTCACTCTTAAATCAAAGGATTTAACAGGTACTATCTGGGCCACGTTATTGGTAGATAAAATACAGAATGGAAGTTCTGTAGGTACTAATGAAAAGTATTAATTTAAAACACACTAATTCATCGTAAATCTTTAATGCATTTATCTCTATAATAATTTCAAATTAGTCAAATCTAAATCGTGTAATTTCCACGGGAACTGGCTAGTTCTATTATAATTCAAGATGTTTAAAAAAATTCATTGATTCAAGTTGGCATTCACGGTTAGGTGAAGCTTCTCGTAGCCCTGGTGAAAAAACTGTGAGGGGAGCAGTTGTTTAGGATTTACAAATGCTACAGCAGCTTCAATTTTCTCAGAGCTTATAATGTAACAAAAGTCGTACATTGCACAACGCTTTGACGTTGCAAGTGAGTACACTCGGAAACCTTGTTTGCCTTTTTGGCATGCGTAGGTGGGTTCACTATGCGCATAATTACACGCGCAATTAAATCATTATGGATTTTTGGAATTTCGAAATTTTTATGAAAAAAGGTTACGTAAAACTATTATATTAACAAGTAATCGATTTTTTTATACAGATGGTACAAATATTTTTTCTTACATTGGTTACTCTTGGTTTGATTTCCTTTAGCCGCTATAAATGCTTTATGAAGCTCGGACCTTGAACTGTACTTCAACACTTCTTTAATATTTTGTAACATTTGTTCTTTAACGTTTTGTTTCTTTCAGACAAAAAACTTTCATTAAAATATCCAGCAAACAGCTGGTGGATGGTATAAGTATTTCTCGAATAACAATACTGTGTAATTACGAGTCTACTGCCCAAGAAAGAAGCCTAGGCTTACGGCAACCATGACACAGGCAATAAAGGCACGTCAAGTCTGGGTCTATACTCATGCTGATTGCACTTCAGAGCGATGGAAACAGGTGTGAGTGGTACATTTCTTTGTTATTTTCCTTATTAAACACCTTATTAAACATAAGGGAATATACTGTACTTAGTATAGTAGTGGAGCATACTCTAAGTACTGTTCGTGCTTCATCAGATAATTTAAAGTCATCATTTGTCTGGCTGTGTAACTGCTGCCACTAACATCACAGGCCATTTCAAGACTGCTATAGTATTCTATGTTGTTGCAGGTTGTGTTTCCGGTGGTGTGTGTCTGCTTCAATCTTTTTGCAAGATTTTCTTCTGGAAAAAAGAAAATGTTATCGAAAAAATGTTAAAATAATTTTTAAAGAAATGTTAAAGTTCCCTGGACTGCCAGAGCGAGTTCATGCACTTTAAACCATATATTATTAAATGTGAGAAAAGACATTTCGCCCTATATACGAAAATAAAACGATTATTTATCAATAAGATTACTTTATAAAGCTTTTTTTTAATAAAAATTTAGAAATTTCAAAAAATCCATCTTAATTTGATCACTATTGTATATACCTGAGTGTATAGTAATTGTTCATTTCAATACGACTCAGAGTGTCAGAAAACTAACAGATACACACATCACTGCGTTAAAATTTTAATTTTATTTGCTGTGCACAAACACACATTAAAGTCTTTCATTGCTTTGTGATCCACAGACATTGCTTAGAATTTTCGCCTCTCAAAAAATATGCGTAAAGTTTTTAACGATTTTCACGTACGTATAGCACAACACAATCACTTGATGCGCACATGAGAAAACATTTCAAATTTGTATGTCAATAACAATTTTAGATACAATTTACATTCAAGGTTCTTTGTATGGAACCAAAAAAACTCTCTTTTCATCATTCATCTTTTAATTAAGAACTTTGTACATAAGTGTATTGTCTTGGTTTTCGACAAGCGGGAAAAATTCTCGTGGGGTTCCTGTTCATGTGACTGAAAATACAGGGTGTCATTTCTAGGGTTGCTTGCTTTAGAATACCTGAAACATGTGGGACTAAGAAGATTTCCTCCTTTCGAGTGTTTAAATCATTAATTTACTTCAATTTGGGATTACTTTCAACATGAAATACGACTAAATATTTGGCGAAACTGAACAATATAAAGCATTTGCTCATTTGAAATGAAGTACTTGAATGTACCATTGGAAATTCATATGAAAAGGGAGTCGTAGCTACATGTATTTCTGCCTTCGGAGACTTCGGGCTATACATTAACGAGAGATTCAGCTCCTTATTTCCACACACAGATTCAACAGTGGATGAGCGGACTTCAACGTTTCTTATCATATGACTTTGCTCGCTTCCACTGGTGCCTTGGCAGTCAACTGTTTAGTTGACGCTGACTAGTCAACTGTCAACTTGGTTTTCTGTCTATTCTACTTACTAACTGTCTAGTTAACTTACTGACAGTCTAATCAACTTGCTGACGGTCTAATCAACTAACTTTCTAATCAACTTACTGACTGTCTAATCAACTTACTAACAGTCTAATGAACTTACTTTAGTGACTTTAGTTAACTTACTGCTAGTGTAATCAACATATTGACTGTTTAGTCTACTTACTGACAGTCTAGTCAACTTAGCTTAACGATACCTAATTATTTATTCAATGAATATTTTAAAAATCGGCGGCGTGTTACCTTTAGAGCTAACATGGCAGTAGCTAGGATACAGTGTTACCTGAAACTCAATTCACATTTGTTTCATAAATTTTCATCGTGGGAATTTAATTCAACTGCCTACGTAGTAAAACTTTGTAAAAACAAAGAAAATTGTAAAATCCTAATGAGCTACATGGTAAAGTTTTATATCTTGGATAAATGTACTGGAAACGAGTTCTCTGTCAAAAATACGTTGTATTATCTTGGATTTAAAACCCATGTACATCAATCTTGTAACAACAGTATGGTGAACAAAAAAGACTATGGTTTAGTAAATGTTACAACTAATTAGCAGGCATGCATTTTGAACATATTAATTATAATTATTGCTCTCGATGGCTGATGTCGCTTACAAAGGAACTCAAAACTCTGTTGCATTAAATTACCTCAAAAATACAAAGCACATTTGTAGTTCTTGCTCGTAATTTTCAGATAGAACTACTTCAATGCAAACCGCTCATGATTAAATGAATTTCGTAATTATCCATGAAATGAGTCAGCTTTCATTTTCCAAATACGCAAGTTGTAATTAGAGGCAATGACAAGGATTTATAAAGAAAGAATGCGAATTATATTCAACGTGAATTATAATTATAGAAAATATAATCTCCTTTGAAACAGAATAGCAAGCATTGTGCTATTTTATTTGCTTTGTGTTCTTGCGCACGGGTGTATCTCAGACTGATGAGGACTGGTACATTCGGTACACACTGTCAAAGAATAATGAGCGCACATCTTGATACACATACAAGATACATTACCCAAAGTATCAAGCACACATACACTGGTACACAGACGGGGTACACTGTTTAGCGTATAAACACACATACGCTGGTACACAGACGGGGTACACTGTACAGCGTATAAAGCACACATACACTGGTACACAGACGGGGTACACTGTACAACGTATAAAGCACACATACGCTGGTACACAGACGGA
>VCRD01000749.1:30427-46567 GCA_006783055.1 Trinorchestia longiramus
CACATACGCTGGCACACAGACGGAGTACACTGTACAGCGTATAAAGAACACGTACGCTGGTACACAGACGGAGTACACTGTACAGCGTATAAACACACATACGCTGGCACACAGACGGAGTACACTGTACAGCGTATAAAGAACACGTACGGTGGTACACAGACGGGGTACACTGTACAGCGTATAAAGCACACGTACGGTGGTACACAGACGAGGTACACTGTACAACGTATAAAGCACACATACGGTGGTACACAGACGGGGTACACTGTACAGCGTATAAACACACATACGCTGGTACACAGACGAGGTACACTGTACAGCGTATAAAGCACACGTACGGTGGTACACAGACGGGGTACACTGTACAGCGTATAAACACACATACGCTGGTACACAGACGAGGTACACTGTACAGCGTATAAAGCACACGTACGGTGGTACACAGACGGGGTACACTGTACAGCGTATAAACACACATACGCTGGTACACAGACGGAGTACACTGTACAGCGTATAAAGAACACGTACAGTGGCACACAGACGGTGCACACTGTCGAAAGTATTATGGGATAATTAAAGTAGTAAATGGAGCGAACTAACTGAAACAAAATGCATGCGTAATGAATGCAGTTCGAATCTAATTTCAAAGTGGATCTGACATGCATAAGCTGATGCAGAGTGGATGCAAAATAAATGCATTCTGAATACCCATGCAAGAGGGATGAGTTGATGCTGATTCACTTGAGAATATGCTTCAACACAGTTGAATTATTTGGCTGAGCTTATTGCTGTAGCGATCTGTTAAGAGGAAGGCCTCACATGAAAACATCCTATGATCTTTGAAGAACAGAAATAATGAACAATAACTTAACGAAAGCTGAAAGGCGTTATCTGGCGAGTGCATAAACATTCACGCTTGATTTTTAAACTTTTACAGAGATTTAGCAAGCAAGGAACAAATGATTAGCAGTTTTGAATTTTAATTCATGCTAATTTTATTAGGCTATGAGTCATATTTCTGAAATATGTTCTGTTGCTAACTTCAGTAATAGACACTTAGTCTAGTGCAAGTACTATCAGATTAATAATGAAAGATGTGCCCACAATATAGAATGATCCCACCTACAATATAAGTTGGTCAGTGACACTGCAAAGTTATCTTGACACGCTACGTATTAATGATAACTTCACTATGTTCTTTCATCATCTCGTTCCGAAATCTTGAAGAACCTGATACAACCTTGATATACAATCATAAAAGATGATGGGATAGGCAGTCTAGATCTTCATCAGACGGAAATTTGATCACAGTACATGGGGCACACAGTGCTATTTATTTAATTAGTCATCTGCAGTCTTGAGCCTCACTAAACTTCCGTATGAGGTCATCAAGTTGAAGAGAAAAGTTCACTCAACAGATGACCGTTGCTCGCCGCAGAATAGTGCTCTTCTTTTCAGGAACACTGGCAACTTTGTTGCGCAAGTAAGAAGTGGTCGTTCAGAGGCGGTAATGTAGAAATATAACTTTGGCCGATGGCTTGATATCGCGCAAGTGTCAGACTGCGAAATGGGGAAAGTACGTGAGCATATTAAGGGCGATTTTGTCGCGAGCTGAACTTAGCCTTCGAAAAAAGAGGTAGAAGATAAAAATTCCAACTTTGAACTTGAGACTTATCGAATGATTCCTTTGATAGCAAAGTTGATCACCTGCATGTTTTCAGGGAAACCAATTGTTCCAATGAGTTTTTACAAAAACAAAGGAAGAGTACTTTTTACGACAAAAGATTTTTAGCTTTTCTGGCCGATTTCTGTGAAAATTTCTGTATCTGAATTCTGCATTTTCTCTGGGCTCGAGATTCACACATTATCTCTACAAAAAGATCGTTGAACTACTTTCTAAAAATTAAAGACGAGACAGAACCATAAAAATGTTTGTTCCGTGCACAGCAAAATTGGTTTCAACTCAAGTGAATTATCAAAAGAGCGAAATTGACTGCAATTAAATTCTAATTTAAATTTTCTAATTAATTTGGTCAGGGAATTACTTTAATTAAATTTTGTAGTAATTCTAATCAGGATATACGCGCCATATAGAAAATGTCGCAAATCAGTTTCTTTTATTTTCTGTTGAATTACACCACTTCCTGAAAGACGTAGATTGTCGTTAAAATTTGAAAATTTGTCTCGAAAAGTATATTTTTCGATATCTTTGTTAGCAAGATTTTTTGCGAATACCTACTCTAGTAATATATTTTTTCTCTGTTATTTCTATATTCATATATTTTCTTTCTCTTTTGAATGATTTTTACGTAATATAATATTTGTTGATAAGGAATATGTCATAATTTTCTGTACTGTGTTTCAACTATTCTTTTAAAATGTAGTATCATTTGATCGATTCTTACATTTTGACTTATGATTCAACTTCACAACAACAATTGCTTCACAAGGTTATGTTTTTGACTTGCTATTAAGCATCCGTTTGTAGTTCTGGCATCATCATTAATCTCCGTAACTCCATCACTTCCTCATAGCATCAAATGTGTCGTCAGCGTCATGAGTTGTTCCCTCCAGCACAGAGGACTCTCTCCCTCCTACGAGGGTTAAGAGGGAACAACACGTCCTGCATTGAGGACTCTCTCCATCCTACGAGGGTTACGAGAGAACAACACGTCTTGCATTGAGGACTCTCTCCCTCCTACGAGGGTTATGAAGAAACAACACGTCTTGCATTGAGGACCCTCTTTCTCCTACGAGGGTTATGAGGGAACAACAAATGACCCTCAACAAATCCCCGATACTTGTGGCGCTTCTGGTGCCAGTCTCTGCCAGCGAGCGGACAATGAAAGTACAATGATGTCACGATGAACCGCCACACGACCGTCAACTGCTGCTGTTGTAACTGTACACTGTAGTAAACAAACAAAAGCTTCATTTTATTCGAGGGAAGCAAATTCCGCGACTGAGTCTTCAACAACTATTGTGCGTTTTTGAACATGACTGTTCGACAGGGTTGTGTGATTCAAATACAGTAAACTAAAAAAGCGAAGTTTCATTTGTTTCCCCATGCACATTTAACGTTCATTGTGTTATGTGAATGTTTATGTATACCCGTAGGTACTGCTGTTCTATCATCTATGATACTATGCATAGAATACCTATCACTTAAGGATTTTATGATAAGGCATTTTTAAAAACCAATGCTGATACATTTCTTATGTACCAACTTTATTGGAAATATAAGTTTTTGTTTTGTTTGTTTGTTTAATATCGACGTATTTTTTGGAAGTTCATCGATATTGAAGGTTGTATAAAATTATTTCGCGTGCCTTGTGATATGCTGAGCTCCTTTGTAAGGGCGTTGTTGGAGAAAAAAAAATCATAACGAAATCGATATACACTCATAGCGTATCAAACCATAATGAGAATACATTTTCATATTTTTTAATGCATAATCGCTCTTACGGATTATTCATTGCCACCTAGTTCTAATGAGATCGCAGAATTTTTGTTATTATTTAAGAAAAAAATGTTTTTTTTTAAGCAAACCATTTGAATAGTAGCTCCTGAAGAGCGTCGAATTTTCAAATCATGTAAAAAATTCTATAAATGTTAGTAATATTAAAATGGTGAAATATTATAATTTAATGGTATCTAAAAATTACTGATGATTTCATACCGTCGCAAATATCTTCGCTCGTGGGTCAAGTATTATGAACCAAAAAATAGACATTTTTAAGTTATGAAATTCTTTAGAATGCCAATGAAATAACATTGAAATCTAGCTGAATTTTATTTGTCACAGAGGCTGCACAGCGTGGGCAAACAGGCTACAGGATATTTGTATTTTTTACTGCAATTTAGGATCAGTACGTGCCACTTCTGAGTGAGCCTCCAATTGTCAAAATGCGAAGGGGCTCTTTCTGCTTACAGAATATTCAGGTCTTGATATTTTTGTTCTACATAATATCTTTAATATTCTTCATTCATCGATGTAGCCATTATTGCACTAAAATATTTATAACCAGAAAACTCAGCGTATCGCAATTTGCAACATTTGTACTTAACATTTAAAGGGCCAGCAGTGCAGCACAGAGGGGACAAAAGAACAGCAATACCAAAGAGAGGGTACAAAGGGGAAGCTGTACAGAACAGAGGGGACAAAAGAAGAGCCGTACAAAACAGAGAGACTAAAGAAGAGCAGTACAAAACAGAGGGACAAAGGAACAGCAGTACAAAACAGAGGGACTAAGGAACAGCAGGACAAGAAAGAGGGGACAAAAGAACAGTAGTACAATACAGAGGGGACAAAAGAACAGCAGTACTGCACAGATGGGACAAAAGAACAACAGTACTGCACAGAGGAGACAAAGAAACATCATTGCATCAAGGAGGGGACAAAGGAACAGCAGTGCATCAAGAAGGGGACAAAGGAACAGCATTGCAGCACGGAGGGGACAAAGGAACAGCATTGCAGCACAGAGGGGACAAAGGAACAGTATAGCAGCAAGGAGGGGACAAAGGAATAGCAGTGCAGCACGGAGGGGACAAAGGAACAGCAGTGCAGCACGGAGGGGCACAGGGGCAGAGGCTGCTCAGGTTCTCCCTAAGCTTGCGGTTTACGGCCACAGTTCGGAGTTGGGTGCCTCAAAGTTTTCCAAAGCTGAGCCTATGATGCACTAAAAATGTAATCAACGTAAGAGAAAGCTTTCTTGTATTCTTTGTTGCGTCACACCTGCTTAAACAAAAGTCTTAAAGAGAAAAATTAAATTACTTCGGTATTGAATTATTCGGTAAATTCGGTATTGAACCAAGAATGGGCCAAACGGCTCGTTCCTTTTGCCTTATTCTATTCTATTTCGTCTATTACTTTTTTTATAAAAACAAATGTTGGGTACATATACGTGCATCTTAGATGTCTCAATCATCTACACATTATAATTTCAGAGCGTGAGGAATAAATTACACGAATTAAAAAATTGTTACTCTCAAAGTATTCTTTTCATTACCGGAGTGAAATGTTTCCCAACACACAATTTAGAAATAAAAATTTAATCCTCGTATTCGAACGCGACTATGCAGCTCAGAAAAAGAAAATTTGGGCTCTGGGAAAATGTTTTCTGTGACCAAGACGTGAGGGATGAACTGAAGTCCTTTGTACCCCGCATTAAACTTCTGGTTTGTGACCTACACATGCAACAGCTTCCAGAGGAAACCTTGTTTTTTAGATCTAAGAGTTTCCCTATGAAAAACCTGCGGGATTTTCTGACCAAAGATATTTCTTATTGGAAACATATGGGATTTTTTGATCGAAGAAGTTTATTAATTTGAAGCCCACGAGATATTTGAATCAAAGATGGTTTCTATTGAAACAATTTGTGTTTTTATATCAAAATGGTTTCCCATTCAAAACCTATGGAATTTTTATTTCAAAGAAATTTCTTAGTGAAAACCAATGGGATTTTTAGATCAACGAGGTGTGTACGTATTTTCCATGCACTCCTTGGAGCCTCGTTTCCAACCTTCCATGCTGTATATTTTGGTGACGACTATTGCTGCTGCGCAACACTGCTGAACGCCGCAACACTGCTGAACGCCGCAACACTGCTGAACGGCACAACACTGATGAACGCTGCAACACTGCTGAACGCCGCAACACTACTGAACGGTGCAACACTGCTGAACGCTGCAACACTGCTGAACGCTGCAACACTGGTGAACGCCGCAACACTGCTGAACGCTGCAACACTGGTGAACGCCGCAACACTGCTGAACGCTGCAACACTGCTGAACGCCGCAACACTGTTGAACGCCGCAATACTACTGAACGCCAAAACGTTGCAGAACGCCGTCTCTTGCAAGGGTCCGCACACTCGACGGTCATCTGGCTTTATTTTGTTTTGTTTTGCGGGCCGCAGCCACGTCAGCAAGGCTCTGGCTCTTAACGACGAGAAATGATGGGCTTTGTTGCACTAGAACTCGGAAAATGCTCTTGTATCAACAGTTCAGAAATTAGATCTCGCTCTGATGATCTTCAACTATTTCCTAAGGAAAAATACCACTGAAGAATTACTAGCTGATAGCTTCACAATGGAAACTTGAGTTATTATAGGTCTGGGAAGTATTGTCGTGTTGTGAACTTAGATGATGGTATTGTAACAAGCAAACCCGTCATTGTGCAAGCTCTTATTGTGAATGCACTTCCTGATCAAAAACCTCCTGTAACTCATTCGTTATGAATAAACCGATATCGTGTAACTTGTGTCGTTTGCAGAGATTTAATATTTCTTTTGTGCTTCTCAAATTTGTCGTGCACCAAAGTAAGAAAACTATATATCTTTAAGTGTTTTCATACTATATTATTCTTTACTATATTATACTAAGCTATACGATGCTAAAATGAACTATAGAATTCCAAACAAAAGAAACAAATTTTAGAATTTCAAGCATGATATAACAGGTATACGTAATGTAAGGGCAACAAGAACTAAACAGAAATAGTATTGTGTGCTTACTAATGTTTGAGCGTATTTAGTTCTTAGAATGGTTTGAGAAAAGAGTGGAGAGGGAAAGACGACGAGAGAGTTAGTGAAGCCTTTGTAGAGATTACATGGGTGCCAGTCAGGGCTGAAACGAATGGAGAATTTCAATAATTTGGCTGGTATGTCTTTGCCCAATCCTGACTGCTCTGTCTTGCACCTGGTCTTTGTAGATGAGGAGCCTTGTTACGGATAAAGAAATGCACCACGAATAAGGCAGGTCTTGGCTAGCAAGAACAGCAATCTGAATAGACTCTCACCCAAATGATTATCTGATTAGACTATGACCTAAATGATTATCTGACTAGACTCTGACCCAAATGATTATCTGACTAGACTATGACCTAAATGATTATCTGACTAGACTCTGACCCAAATGGTTATCTGACTAGACTCTGACCCAAATGATTATCTGACTAGACTCTGACCCAAATGATTATCTGACTACACTCTGACCCAAATGATTATCTGACTAGACTCTGACCAGAATAACTAAAATATTAGTCTGTTGCTTACTGTTTCTGGGTTTGTATGAATGAACCTTTTCAAACTTTGTTACCCGTTCTTTCCTCCGTCTGATGGGTTTAGAGAGTGTTGTTTCATATTATTTTAACATCGTAATGGTTGTTCAATAATCGTAGTAGTGTTAAAAAATGGGTGCCCTATAGAGCATGGAATGTGAAACAAACGAAAGGAAAGTTTTACCGTAAATAGCTGTCTCAATGCACAGTCTGTACAACATACTATACCTACAGGTACTTCACTCTCTGTCCGCGAAACAGCCCTCCCACACTTGCGCTGGAAACCTTCTCTATCTGCAGGTCGTATTTCTTTCCAGACTCCGGCTAAGCAGCCGGATTCGATCTCATCTCATTTTTGAAGTCGAGTTATGAGACCTGTCAATTTGCCAAATTGCCTCCACATCTTTGTTCTTAACGATACCAATTCCCCTGTGATATATGCACATTTTTAACAGGAGCTTGGAGGCAAGATTCTTGAACAGTAAAAACTTGAATTGCGCTTGCAAGCTTCGAGGTTCAACATAAACTTTGGGCCAATACATATTCCGACAGGAGCTCGCATTAAATTTGAATATATAGCTTAATGCATTGCAACATTATCAGCGATGATTAGATAGTAGCAACTACAACTTCACAATTTCATTAACGGACTTGAACTACATTATGACCTTATGATCTTTAAAGCGATCTTATCATGTGCTCTTTTGCTTTATTCCAACCTGCCAAAACGTACGGCAGCCCACCACCCTATGCACTCACGAATTCTGTGAGTCTAATATAACGTGCCAACGCTCTACAGTCGTCCACACAGCCTGACTACGCTCTACAGTTGTCCACACAACCTGACTACGCTCTACTGTCGTCCACACAACCTGACTACGCTCTACAGTCGTCCATACAGCCTGACTACGCTCTACAGTCGTCCACACAGCCTGGCTACGCTCTACAGTCGTCCACACAGCCTGACTACGCTCTACAGTCGTCCACACAGCCTGACTACGCTCTACAGTCGTCCACACAGTCTGGAGCTCGCTTGTCTGTTTGCAACAGGATTGCAGAATCTCCTACCTCGCACTGTGCTATCCTCGGTAACGTGAAAGCTCTCCAAGTCCCAGAGGCCTCAAGGGGCCCCAGATCAGCCCTCCATCTTTTGAAGCTCAGGGACGGCGAGTGGTCGCTTTCTCCTTCGCTAACTCAACTGAAAAAGGAAATAAAATTTTAAAAGTTTGCAACGCTTAGAATAACACTGATATTCCCTGGTTGTTTTAATACTTTAGGTTTACGATTAGAAAATTGCTCAAGGCCTTCCTGGTTGACTGTAAAAAAACGTGACGCATTTTTATACGGAAAATGTTTTTTTCAATGATAGGTCCTTGTTTATGTGTTTCAATAACCATAATAAAAAATAATTTCAGTATTCAAAAGAAACTGAAGAAAATTTTTGTAATTTTTTAGTTCATTATATTTCCATGCAGAGGCTAAACTCGAATAGTCGAGGGCAGGTATTATACAGTCTTCTATCAGTAAAACTAGCGAGATTGTGAGAATAATAAGAAGTTTCTCAAAATAAATTGTAATCAATCTAAACACTACAAACATTCAGGTGTTGTTGAGTTAACAGTTCATAAAACACTACAACACTCGGGTGTTGTTAACAGTCAAAGAAACACTACATCCATCTCCAGTGGATATAGGGTTCGTAAGCTGTTGTATACCACTTGTATATTGTTAATGAAAAGCTGAACGATCACAAATTAATGTGTTCTCTACCAAAATCCTAATGCATTCGCTGTGTAATTCTAATAAACAATTAATCATATACAATACTGTATTTTCAAACTAATTCTTAATTAATTTCATAGATCCAGTATTGTATGGAAATAATGGTTTGGCTGACAAAGTGATGTTGATACAATGATTGAAAGTGTGGTGCATTAAAAAAGTATGCATGGATACAATTTTGAAAGGTCATTGAAATTGCAGCATTGAAACTTTTTTCATGTAGCGACTAAGTTAGATGAGCTCTTCTCTTTGAGTATATTTTAGTAAAAAAGCTTCAAGTTTTATGTCTTTTACCTAGCTGATTTCCTGTGGCAGGAATGGCTTTGTATAGAGAATGATATTATTTATTCACAGTGCGTTGAGTGCACAAGCAAAGAATAATAAAATGACTCTCCAGCAGCACAAGTTCGAGCGTCCGGAAATTGAAAGCCCGAATAGGGCTCTTCTACAAGCACCAGACTGTCAGCCTCTGCATTACCGACGTTAACTGCATTCAAAAATGCATGCACAGACAAGTTATTTTCATAAAAAATTTTTTTAAATTGTAATAACAAGGAATTACTTACTAATTGGGGGTGTCCCCCTTTGCCGAAACCCTTTTTGCCGAATACTTTAGATTTTTTATCTCTCGCATGCAAAAGAAACTCGAATTATTGATAAGATTTTTTAACTTTGTTCCATAATATTTGAATTATAGTGAACCTGTTGGTAAATCTTCGAGAAATTTCTGAATATGAGTTTACCTGAAAGTGTCTAGTATCATACATCAATACACATGTGACTCAAATTAATATTGAGACCCTGATGAGTTTTCTCCTCATATTTTAATTCTTAATTAAAAATTGTAGACCTCGAGAAAAAATAAATGATTCTTGAATTTCCTTCATACATTGTATTTCAAAAATTTCTTTCTTCATTCATTTCACTCATTTATTTTATTCTACATCATATACCATTCTTTACAACACTTGGAATACTTCATTTGCCCTCTGCGAAAAAACTTGTTCATATACTTGATGTGTGCAATGAATACTTGTGAATAGAAAAAGAACTTTTGACACAAGGCAAAAAGTCATACTCGTACATGCAGCATCCGCCACTGGAACACTTCTGGTGTCATTTGTTCAATTGGAATCTCAGGTGGAGCTGGGCATGATGTAAATACGATGTTTTTATACTGCAACACGAGCCGCTGCAACAGCAAAGCTTTTTTTTCCAAAAGGAAGAGAAAAAGGGTAACTTTGTTTACCATGAACGATAAAGTAGCGATGGCTGTCAACATCCAGCACAGGCAGGACCGTGTGAAGCTAGGGGACTCGGAGAGGAGAAGAAGGGAGGAAGGACGAAGAGGGAAGGGCTGTCCTCGTTCTCACTCACCGCCCCAAATAAAATTACTCTTCTAACAAAAAGTTAGCCCCATCCGAGGAGGATTTATTGATTTTTCGAACTTGTGCCCCCTTGAAAGTGACAGCAGCACCGAAAAAACGAGCTTCTGGACTCTGTTTTTGAATAATAAAAATTAGAGCAGTGTTCGTTCAGTTGCCTTGTCGTTAATGCGTTACTTTAAAATTTAAATGACATTTTTGTATCAAATACGGACTACATTTACATAATTGACATCTTGTTAATAATCATTATAGGTACAGTATATATCAACTACACGTACTAATGTTTTAGTATGAATGAGCTAACACAGCTGCTTTCCATTTCAAAGGTGTGAATTTAAAGCATATAATTCAGAGTTCAATAGATGGTTTACAAATTACTTGTAGGACTTTTATCATATTTTATTTATGATGAAGCATTATAAAAAGCAATGTTAGGCTGATGGGCGTGTTTATAGTACTTGAATTAATGCGTTAAAAAATAGTTAAATTAGTGCGTTTATAATATTTTATTTGCTGCATTCATAGCCGTTCAATTGTTGTATTTATTGTATTTTAATTAGTGCGCTTATTGTAGCCTAATTGGTGTTTTGATAATAGTTTAATTGTATTTATTATAGAAGTCTAATTAACGCAGTTATTGTTTTTTAATTGTTTTGTATCTAAAAATATTGTATAGAGTACAAAATAATCTACCATAAAATTCACAAAAAAGAAAATAAATGCATCGATATATATTTTGCTTTTCGGTAGTTCTATTCTCTTTAAACGCACATAACTTTGTCACCTGATTAAACTGAGTGTCTATATATTCCAGTCTATAGATACAACACTCAATAAAATTATTTTAATCAGTTTCATGATTTTGATCTCGTTATTATCATTATTATTTTATTTATTATTGTTATTACTGTTAACACAGAGAAAAACAACTTGCACTGGAAGAAACATTTTGCAACGTCGGCACTTGCCTGCAACATGCTAGGCTCGGGCAGCGTTTCTCAAAGTTTTTTCAATCTTAGGATACTATTTGATTTTCCACCGCCCCCTAATGATCATATTACTGTATATTTTACAGTAATATACACCCCCATTCAAGGTGTACCCTCCTACCGCCCCCTAGCATTTCCTCAACGCCACCACTTTGAGAAACACCGCACTAGGGGACCATAAAACAATAAAACGTCTCCATAAAACAACGCATCACCTAATTACATCACACAATCACATCACAAAACATCGAATCACTCAATCACATCACAAAACATTGCGTCACATAATCACATCACACAATCACATCACGAAACATCACATCACACAATCACATCCCACTATTACATCACAAAACCCAACAGATCTTAAACTGGTAAACGGTAATTCCGGTAAACTTTTCTTTGTGTCTCAGTTTACAGAATCAATTTTGGTATGAGCTCTCAATGCTATGACAAGGAAAAGCATAATTAAAAGACCTATTCATTGTCTTTTTTCTTCAATAAGGTGCTCTAAAATCTAGTGTTAGGTCATGTGCAATTGATTGAAAGTTTGAAAACAGTTGTATTCTTTCAATCGTAGTATTGTTTATGTTACTTTCAGATTGAGCTGGAAAGAAAACGGAAATTGTCCTATTCAATTGCACCCTGTACATTAACTGTGAAAGGGAATGCGTTTCTCAACTTGGGTTAGATTAGGATTAATTAGAGCGCAATGTGTACCTCCGTCAATTTGGCGGGTTTTCAATTAGCGAAAAATTCAAGAGTCCTCTCTTCCTTTTCAGTGTTCCACTTGGGGGACATTTTAATTTGGCAAAATTCTAAGACTGATCACTGAGTCTTCATCGAAAATTGCTTCTTATGCAATTTATGCGAGAACATGCGATATTTTGCTTGCCTCTGGAACACAGGGTGTCTATTGTTCAACTGGAGAGGCGCAATGACCTTGTTATCGGACGGTCGTAGCTGATGGTAGGCGGTATCTCTGTAGGACTTGTACACATGTTCAAACCATGCAACTGCGAACAAAAAGCTAAAAATAATCTAAAAAGTCCCAAACTCAAGTTTTATCATTAACTATTGTGTTTTAATTAAATTCATTTATAATAGGTGCATACATACGAGTAGTTATTTAAAATATCAGTGTCAGTCCTGTGTAGCTTTTCATGTCAACTTCATGACTTCCTCGTGTGATTAGGTATGAACAATAAAGTAAATGGTAAAAATTATGCTAATGTTACCTTCAATTTTACTAAGTAGTTAGATAGGAATGCATTCAATCTTGGTTTCTATGATTCAGGAATCAGGGTCTGAAAAACATGAATCTTTCAGATACTTAGTCATTAACTCTCTGTTGTCCACCTGTTAAACAAAAAATTAATATTCCGTGGATGATCACCATTTTCCAAAGTCCCAAACACAAGTTGCACAACGTCCCTATGTTGTGTGAAAGAAAATAATACTGTAAATAAATCATTACAAGAAAAATTTGGATTTGAGCTGTTAGTAGTTCTTAATGTATTTGTTAGCTCAAACGCCACTTCATGTTTCATGAATTCCTTTTTACTAAAAATTCGATCACGCAAATTTATGCAAACTTTCGAGAATAATAAATTATTTTATTTGAAACTTAAAAGTTAATTAAAATTGAAGTGGCAATACATTAATGTGCAAACTCATGGTTTTGATTGAGTTCAATTCATTAAAACAGTAAAAAAGATTGTGGGATGGAAAAGACGTCCAGCAATTCTGAGCCACAAACCCATTGAACTTGGCCATTTTATTGAATTTCCATCCCGCCTTCGCCCGCAGAAAGACGGGCCGCTCTAAAACTTCTCTCATTTCAATCTTCGTCAAGCGATTTTTTGTCGTCTGGCGAAGGCAAAGGCAAGAATAAAGGTACATTTTCTCTATGCACTGCTGCTCTTCAACTCAAGATTGGTGAAGTTTCAAAGAACGTTATTGAAGCAAACTGCACAACCAACCCGCCCTTATGAAGTCAGGAGTTTGCTGGGATATTTCTTCGGGGAAATAGAGTGAGGCTCACTGTGAGCAAAATCAATCACTCTTCTCTAAATCTAGTGAGTGAATAACTGTTTTGGCTTGCCGTGCTCTAGTTTCCACTCACAGAGGAAAGTACAAGGCTTTTAGCGACCGAAATAGAAACACAGCTTCGACGTTCATATCTTGGCCTTGGTGGCACAACCACGAAATTAAGGATAAAAAGTTATATAAATTCAAATACAATGTAATCAATTTGAAATAAAAAACAACACTTCTTATATATCTAGATGTGAGATTGTCGTTTAAAATTTTTCATTCAACCTCATGCAGATGAAAACAATTCGTTTAGAAAATATAAATACATTTTTCAGTTTAAGTTGATACAAGTTTTAATATGAAAGGAGTTTGATCAGAGATAAAGTGTTTTATTCATGGGCTAAAAAGTTTATTCACATAATCTTAAAATATTTTAAAGGCACTAGAAACACTATATGTATGTAAGTATCATGTGTACGTACGCAGACCAGCCGTATTAGAAAATGTACTTAAATATTAGTTCTAACATCCGTAGAGTTTACTATTTTGGCACTTTCTGTTGAATTTGTATGATGCTCAGAGTTGTATGGTGCGTAGACTCAAAGGGTGAAATTTTAAGTCCATCAGTGCACAAATTTCCACGGAACAAATCGGATTTCCTCGCCTACTTATGTTTTATAAATGATGCAGAAACAAGACGCAACGTGACTGAGTCGGGCAGAAACATCAGGAATTCTTGCGCTCCTTTACGACGTCTCCTAGAAGCACGCTCACTGAGCTTCTCGTTTCTCCATAGAGCTTTCACACACTAAGCCTCAGGGCACAAGAACAAAAGATTCAAACTCTATGAACACTAACTTAGACCTTGAATCACTTTCATATACGTATATTTCAGGTACAGAAGTATATTGTTACAGAAGTGTATTGTTCAGGTATAGAAGTATATTCTTTCACACTTCATATACTAATTTTGAAACAAATTTTATCTTCATTTCAAAAGCTGCATTTACAGCATTAGTACAGTAGTAAATATGCAAAACATTAATTTACCATGAGTTGCATCACAGTCACATTCATGAATGCCCTCGTTTCCTATCCAGTTACTGAACAAGTGCTCTTAGGGGGTTGAGTACTCACTCGGCAGGTGTTCTCAGGTGGCTGAGTACTCACTCAGTAGGTGTTCTCAGGTGGCTGAGTACTCACTCATCAGGTGTTCTCAGGTGGCTGAATATTCAAAAAAAATTGTGTTTGAAAAACTTTTTACGGATTAGACTTCTTATTTAGTTAAAAAACTCAAATACAAGGAGCTTGTAACAATATTCTTTAAGCTTATATGACCTAAATCTTTGCTTTCCTCATTTTGACGTAACCAACTTCATACCATGTAATATCTTATTCTATATGGTGACATTTATATTTATACCGAATAAATATGTAATTCTACACAAGACAATGTTTTAAATTTGCTCATGTAGTAGTAAATTTGATCTCATAAAATATAAAACTTCACACAGATTAATATTTAACTGCACAATATGGTATAGTCAATATTTATGCACATTTTGAAATTTTGAGCTCTACTTTTTGAACGTAATTTTGGAAACGCCTTGCAAACAATTCGTTGAGTCGATTTTTTATTTTAACATAATTTAAAAAAATATAAAATCTGCACCCGATAACTTAATTTCGTTCGGAAAATCTCGGTGAAACGCGGGAGAATTTTTCAATTCGTTAGCCACCGAGAAATCTACAGCCATCGACAGCTGTGTCGTTTTAAAAAGTAGTGCTGGAGGTGCTTCAATGGTTTTCCATTCACCTAATTGGCAAAGTCATTAAAATAGGTTCAGAAATAATTTCTTTGAATATGGTAATTGTTCCTTAGTATGTCGTTAATTTTGTTAGTACTAGAACTCGTGTAAAATCTAAGCATTGCGTAAGATGATGTGAGCTGCTTGAATATTACAAACATCTCGTGTTAATCATGTAAATAACAGTATGTTCTATATAAAACAATATATTGAAATACTTTTAAGATTGAGTGAATATCGCAAGAGCTACTTTAATTTTAACAATACGAGTATATTAGATGTTGAACATAACTAGAATCACGTACATAGAAGTAGGAAACAATATATATTTTTCAAACTAAAAACATATGATGGCCCGTTTAGGGGCTAAATCAGAACATTTTGTTACCATCCTAATTTCTATTTCGACTCTACAACTCATGAATTGAAGCAAACACGAAAAAAACGGGAACAGCTCATCACACAGCTCTCTTTTGATTAAAATTTTGCACAGGTGTCTGACACAGGAAAAAAAACACATTTTTCTATTGGCGAAGCGAATGATGTCAGCAGTCGCTTCAAAAATACGTATATTGTTGGCGTAAAGAGGGATGTTAGCGATCGTTGTGAAATTTAGTTAGCACAAAGAATTGCGCTGGGGGTTTAATCATTAAATTGCTCTAACATGAGAAAGTTATTTTAGTCGCCACTGAAAAAAATTTACTATTGCTGAAAGAATGTTATTGATGGTTCTTAACAAATATGCGAAATATGGATGGAAAGAATATTTCTATGGTATAAAGAATAGGCTTTTGCTTCAACAGTAAAAGGTATTCAACCATATGGAAAATCATCCATAAGTAATTAAGAAAATATGAGATTTAGCCAGCTTTTGCCTAGACTCAATAAGAAAGCTTTAAAAACAGATAGAAGGTGCTAACCCTCTTTTTTGCACTAACTTCCTTCATGAAAGGAGTATGTAGTTGTTTTGGATGAGAATATAAGCAAGAATCTCAGTTAGTGCAACTCTGACATTTTGCTATCGAATCGTAATAATCAATCTGCTATGCGATTTCACTCTCTGGCCACCTGAT
>VCRD01000749.1:47267-95092 GCA_006783055.1 Trinorchestia longiramus
AAATATTGGATAACGAACCACCCCAGTATTATAACGCAGCTTCTATGTCCCTTACTTCCAGGGCCAGTACATGATTGAGATTAATGCACGTGGCTGAAATATCTGTGAGTGAGTGAAGTACGTGTACGTGACTGAATTGACTTACAGAATTAAGATGTACGTGCATTATTGATGCCCTTACTTTAGACAGCATGGGACTTGTGTATCAACCCAAGAATGGGCCGAACGTCTCGTTTCTATTGCCTCATTTTATATTCTATATTTTATATTCATGTTCTTTAAGTTATAACTTGCGTTGCAGTTGTTCCAGTTCTATAATGGGGTGTGAACTGGTTGCTTGTTGGGTGCACTTTTGGGTTGCATAATCAAAACCAGGATCATATTGTAAAACATAAATTTCTACAGAGCTTCGCAGTTCCCTGCAATTCTTATTTTTTCTGCTTGAGGTCAGTCTATTCTTAACAATTCCGCTCGACTCCACGCACTTGTTAAGCCCTCCAAATCTAAATGAGTCAAATTGCTCTTGCTTCCTGCGAATTTTATCTCTGTGACGCAACCTGCATTGAATCAGCAAGTGACTTCTCTGGTACTCGTTTTATACATTCAACAATAATTTATTTTAACTCGAATCTAGTTGAGATTCATACCATGAATAAAATTTGAAAACAATTCAAATTAATGACTTTGAAGACCTGTTAATATTGTCTTACTAAATACAAAGTTAATTTTTTGGTTGGTGAGTTCCCAATTTGAAAACTACGTTGTGTGTGAGAATATCATGTGATGAATTATAAAACGAATTTAATTACCCGAACAAAAACAAGAAACTGTGAAAAACAAAAAACTGTAAGAAATATATTTCAGAAACAACTGAAGAACACTGGTTCAAAGAAACGCCTGCGATCGGCCCTGCTGATAACTATACAAGAGTTCGTATTGGCTGAAGGGTACGGAGCTATTCAGTGGTCCGAGAATTAAATGACCAATTTTTGTTTAAAAAAAGGGAAATGTCGATTTGTGTCTGTTCGTGTCAACAGCATCTGCCACCCAGAGAAGTTGGTGTTTATTGCAATTGCGTGTAGCACTCTAAATTATGCGTAATATTCAAAATTATGCATAGTATTCAAAATTAGGCTTAGTATGGAAAAATGAGCACGAGGTTTTTCTGAGACGAGATGCGTTATGGAGCAGAACTCACATGAGGAGGAGGAGACTGAAATATCCAGCGACCCCACAAACACCAATTTGAAAACCAATATGATTTCCCATTTATAAAAGAACTCAAATGGTATGTATGTGCCGCACTAACTGAACTGATTTAAGGATGTAACTCAAGTGTTGTTATTGTTAATGAAACCATCGCTCTGTTACTGGATGGTCTCATGTCTAGACGTGAAAGTCGCCAGATTATTTATTACAATAAGCGAATAAATCACAAATAGTTTTTTCTTGCTCGTTGATATGGTGACCAAACAAATTTCCTCCGTAGACACCAATCAATTTTCCGCTCGAAGAGCTATTACTTGTTGAAAAAACTACAAATGAGGCCACCGAAAAAGAGGAGGAAAATAAAAACTAATTCTGAATTTTATCTTCACGGTCTCTGGAGCTTCTTCTCGAAGTGCCTGTAGTTATTGCGCCATCTGCTTTGTGCAGCGTGAACTGCCCGCTGCAGCTGCTGTTAGAAGTACATCTGCTACTGCACGTTGCCGTTGTATCTTGTGTCTAGAGTACATCTGCTATTGTACTCTGCAGCTGTACCTTCAGTCTAGAGTGCATCTTTTACGGTATGTTACAACTGCAGCCACCATGTGCAGTATATCTGCAGCTGGACGCTGCAGCTGCTGCCAGTCTGTACATCTGTCACGATGGCATTTATCTGCTACGGTTGTTGTTCGCACTGTCGTGACTAGCTGCTGCTGTGCAGTGCAACGTCACGTGGGTACGTCGTCCGAGTTAATGCATACTGAAAATTAAAGCTGTCCGGGCAGGAGACCGTGGAGTGTGTGAATTGTTACAACCAATACCAGTGTTTGTAAATAAGCCTGTCGTACCACACTGGCTCAGCATCACAGCACCATCACAACAGTACCACTGCAACACCACAGCAATACCACAGCAGCACCACAGCAGCACCACAGCAACACCACAGCAACACCACTGTAGCACCACAGCAGTGCATCCCATTGGTTCAGTAGCACCACAACAGCACCACAACAGTACCATACCGGCCTCAGTAGCACCACAACAGTACCATACCGGCCCCAGTAGCACCACAACAGCACCACACCGGCCTCAGGAGCACCACAACAGCACCACAGCAACACATCATGTGCGTGGAACACAGAGCAGCAAGAGCCTGGAGTACAGCAGTCACACACGTTGTGTGTTGTGTGTCCAGGCTGGAACGCACCACTCGTTGGCTTATTGTTCCCAGACCGAAGTCCCCTCAGCTGTGACCCCTCTTAATGAGCTGGTGTGGAGTGGGGGCTGAGTGGGGACTAAGTGGGGGCTGAGTGGGGCGAGTGCACTGCATGATACTCTTGTTTTTTGCCACTTAGGCTGCATGCTACTCATTGGACCATGGTTACCAATCACTGTCATGCCATTCATGCTTCATACCACTCATGTTGCATGCTACTCATTGAACCATGGTTACCAATCACTTTCATGCCACTCATGCTTCATACCATTCATGTTGCATGCTACTCATTGAACCATGGTTACCAATCACTGTCATGCCACTCATGCTTCATACCATTCATGTTGCATGCTACTCATTGGACCATGGTTACCAATCACTGTCATGCCCCTTGTGCTTCATACCATTCGTGTTGCCTGCTACTCACTAGACCCTGACTACCCATCACTGTCATGCCACTCAGCAGACTCGGGCTATTCATCACTCTCATGCTTCTCTCATACCCTCACACGCATACCTGATTCTTCGCTTATGTCTTCCTACACACTGTCACTGTCCTACACTCCATCTTCGCTGATCATTCTTATGCCACTCAGATCTCAAATGATGTTCCTTACTCTACCACTCTAATTACTTTAACCACTCACCTCAAGCATACCACTCTCCATTTCGAGTCACTGTAGGCAAAAATATCATCTTAGGATCCTCCTGCCACTCATGGTTTTAAGGGCACTCACCTCTTCTTCATACCACTCCTGGACATACCACTCTCGACAGCAGTAAAACAAACACAAAAACGGGGAAACCTGTTCCTCCCTCTGAAATCTCACAGATTTTCTCAAGATTTAGCCTCTTCAAGCACGCGTCAACAACCTCTTTATTTTTACACAGTTTTTTCAAAAGTTTTCAGTTCAATCAATATATTAGATGGTGAAACGAATGCTTGCTGTTCCTAGTATGGATCACCATGCAGTCAGCTGTGCCAGCTTGCCGCTCACCAGGATTAATTCAAACGCAGAACTGAAGCCCGCATTCTGGCAGACCTGAGCCCCAGATTCTGGCAGAACTGAGAGACAGATTCTGGCAGAACTAAGGCCACATTCTGGCAGACCTGATACCTACATTTTCGCAAAACTGAGGATTAAATGCTGGCAGAACTGAGACCTGGATTCTGGCATACATGAGGCCTACATTCTGGCAGAATTGAAGCCCAGATTCTGGCAGAACTGAGGCATATATTCTGGCAAACCTGAAGCTCAGATTCTGGCAGACCTAAGGCAAAGATTATGGTAGACCTAGAGCTTACATTCTGGTAGACCTGAGAGCCAGATTCTGGGAGAACTGAGGCCCAGATTTTCATATACATAAGACCTACATTTTGGCAGACCTGGAGCTCGGATTCTGGCACAACTAAAGCCCAGATTCTGGTAGACTTGAGTCCTACATTCTGGCAAAATTGAGGCCCAAATTCTAGCAGAACTGAGGTCAAGATTCTGGCAGAACTGAGGCCTAGATTTTAGTAAAACAGGCCCAGATTTTGACAGACCTGAGGCCCAGATTCTAACAAAACTAAGGCCCACATTCTGGCAGACCTGAGGCTTAGATTCTGCCAAACTAAGGCCCAGATTCTGGTAGACCTGATCTCCAGATTCTGGCAAAACTGAAGCGCACATTCTGGCAGACCTAAGACCTATATTCTGGCAGATCTGAGGAACAGATTTTGGCAGAACTGAAGCCCAGATTTTGACAGACCTGAGACTTACATTCAGGCAAAACTGAGGACCAAGTTTTGACAGAACTAAGGACCAGGTTCTGGCAGAACTGAGGCCTACATTCTGGCAAGCCTGGAGCCCGAATTCTGACAAAACTAAGACCCAGATTCCAGCAGTTCTAAGACCTACATTCTGGCAGAACTGAGACTCACATTCAGGCAGATTTGAGATCTACATTATGGCAAAACTAAGGCCCAATTTCGGGCATAACTGAGGTCCAAATTCTGAAAGAACTGAGACCCAGATTCTGGCACACCTGAGACCTACATTCTGGCAAAACTGAGAACTAGATTCTGGCAGAGCTGAGGCCCAGATTCTGGCAAAACTGAGATCTACATTCTGGTAGACCTGAAGCATACATTCTGGCAGAACTGAGGCTCAGATACTGGCAGAACTGAGGCCCACATTCTGGTAGACCTGAGGTCTTCATTCTGACAGAACTGGGGTCCACATTCTGGTAGACCTGAGGTCTCCATTCTGGCAGAACTAGGACCGAGATTCTGGTTCACCGTGAGACATTTAAATTGTCCAATGCTTTTATTGTGCGTGTTTGAGTATGTATGCGTAAGTGTGTATGTATGTTGGTGTGTGTACGTAGGTGTGCATGCGTGTAGGTTTGTGTGCAGGTGTGTGTGCTCCTGTGTTTGTATTGGGTGAGATGAAACACGAATGCGTAGCTCTTACAGCAATACGCTCAAACACCCTGCTTGCTGTTGCAACTTTGCCATTTATCATTTCACTACATGTGACTCAAATGATATTAGAAGAATTATCCCCTATGAAAAATATCGATCACAATGAAAGAAAATACTATTCCTAATTCTCAGGTTGTTGGCAAATGTCACGAAATATTTGTTCACTCGGACAGTAAGAGGCCAGCGAAGTGAGCTCTGACGAAAGCTCAAGTACGAACTGTAGATATTCTTTGCATGAATTTCTTCCCACTCAAAATATGTAAGATAAGAAAAAACAGCGTTCAAAAAGTCATCTTAATATATGATACCTCGGAAAGCTTGAGTTTCCTAGCATTTTCGTCTTTTTTGTGTGTAATGCAAAGCAAAGAATAATAACAGCCTCTTCGAGGTAAACTACCATTCTAACTTCAGGGCACAAATGGCTGTATTTTTATAACTAGGATAGCATCTCATTTGCATCTATGCTTCAGCAATGCACGCTTGTTCTGTTACATTAATTAAAGCGTCTCTATACAGGAGTTGTTAAAATGCACAAATTTTTCTGAAGATTGCAATGGCATTTTCCCTAATTTGCTGGTGGGGTTCAGAATCTTTCTTTTCATAATGGGTCATATGAATGCAGTACCTCTGCAGTTACTGTTGAAATTTCCATACAATCAGTTTTATTTCGTTACTGCAATTAATTCTGTTTTTCTTCGAATTTGGCGGGTAGATTTGTTTTTTGTCAAGCATGCCTACATGGGAATTTATTTTTAGTGTTGGCAAATCCTGTGGATTTGAAAGCATTTTCATCAAATCCTGTGTAAATTTTATTCTTTGAAAACATAATAAAGATTTTCAAATAAAGAAATGGGAGAGCGATTTCAAACCTTTTCTTATTATTCAGTCAAGCACGACAAAAATAGTTAAAGAACGTGATATTTTCTGTATATAATATACATATTATATATATATATATATATATACACACATATGTATACCTATATGTATATACATATGCATATATACCTACTCTACAAGGTTTGTATTACAGACGAAACATAGTTTAAGTTCATATACATATATGAACTTGATAAACATATACTGTATATGATTTATATATACATATATATGCAGTATGTCCCACAAAAACCCGAACCTGTATGTCCCATATCAGTAATAACAACAATCAAACAACTTTATTTCCAATCAAGTAGGCTACATCATAAATAGCATCATAAGAATACCATAAGCATTTAATTTCTAGCAAAATTAGCAAAATTAAATATATATATATATATATATATATATATATATATATATATATATATATATATATATATATATATATATATTATATATAGCTTGACGCTAAAAATAGAAGAAGAGCTTGAAGACATTCAGAGAGGTAGTATCTACTACACAAGTTTTGTGTTACAGACGAAACATAGTTCAAGTTCTAAGCAAAAATAAATTATGTTAAAAACATTACTAGCAATGAAACAGCGTGGCTTTATGATGTTCGGTGACTGCTTCTATTGGTAGGTACACTAACATAACCAGAACGTTTTGTTGAGACTGCTCTTCAAATATTACACAAAGCTAATATCTGAAAACTTAAAATCTAATATAAGCTTGAATATCATAACTGCAAATCTCATATGAGTTTTAAGTATCATAGCGCAAAATCTCATCATAAGCTCAACGCTAATGAATAAGACGACTCCTAGAGGTTGTTCTAGCAATGACAGGAGCAATGACAGCAATAAGACTCACAAGAAGAAGTTTGAGTATCGTGTATCCAGTGTTTTTCTTCATTTATTTGCTCCTGGTTACAGAAGCTATGATTCCGGGAGTCTTGGCATGCACGTTGGTAGTGTAATTTATCATCATCTAACTCAAAAAAGCTCTGAAAAGTTCAATGCAATTGTTTGCTTGTAGCTTTCCTGTGTGTTGAATAATTTCATCATTGATCGAACCATTAGTCAGTTTGGTCCTGAGCTCCAGCGGTTCTTATGCAAATACTTGCATAACTCAAACTGACTGTCAATTTTAATAAATCTTGTAAAGAATGTGAAACAAAACGTGGGATGTTGTCCATTAGTAATAAACAAATTTTAGTATGCGGGAGAAGTGAATTCCTAGAACATATCGCTACTTTCATTAGAATTCCAAGGGCTTCGAAAATTCTGTAACAGACAAGTTTGTGAGTGCCTGGCACTCCGGAGCAACAATGTCTTTTCGTTCCAACAATATCAGGGTCCATTCAAAATTTCTATTGCGCACATTTTTCAACAAAATTTACATGAAGGCAATGTCATTAGGATGAAGTCAATCATGAATTTTGTTCAATCAGATGGTTTTAAAGAACAGGAGTGTGAGTTGTACTGCTGCTGGTTGAACATTGTTTTACAGCACGGTTGCCTACCGTCACTCGATAATGGCAAGAAAAATTTAAAAGTCAGCTAAGAATGATAAACAGAAGTCTCGAAGTAGAAGCAATTGTGTTCTATTGATGTACTGGTTAATTTTCCCCACACAAACTTCCCGATTTTCATTAACTTTTTGTCCTCTTTTACATCAGCGCGGAAAATAAATTTATAATATTAAACAAGTTGTTTCAGAAAATCTGCTTGTTCTGTCAAGAATCAAGCTCATTCTGCGCTGCTTGTCAAGCAACACACTACATTCTCGCTAGTACCTACTACACATAAAAGTACATCTATTATTTCCCCTTATTATATTATTCCCTTAGTATTTATAACAGTGTATTAGATATTACCATTATTTCTGATCTGAACAAATTTGGTACTTATGGGTGAAGAAACACGTAGGTTCTGATAGCCTCAGACCAGTTGTTTTCTATCTGCGCTGACGAGCGATGTTGGGCATCATTCATGTTGGTTCGCTCTACTTGTTGATGATTATGTTAATGACCAATTAAAATAATGTACAAATGAGAAAACCATGAACAGCATGTACATAAGCACAACTACTTTCACTTTCTGTGTGAGCAAAAGAATTTCGTACAAAGATTACGCAACTTTACAGCATACAAAACCAGCGTTTTGTAGTTGTCCCCCGCATGTATTTTATTGCAATCAAACGTTCCAAGTCGGTGCTTAATCAAACCAAAATGTGTAGCTCTCCATAAGATATTATCATTATATATGTTATTAGTGCTCTGGTGCTAATATTATGGTATTGAAGTTTCAAATCGCCCAGTAAACCATAGAAGAACGGTGTGTAGAATTAAAAAGTGTAACTTAATTGGAAATAAAGATTGTTTGTTTGAAAGAAGGAAGCAAGACCAACTTTAACTCAAAATCACCGTCATAAAAAACACATTGATGTAAGCCTATGAAACCAAAGCCTAACTTCGGTGAATTACAGGTATATTTTGACTCAACAAAGTGAACAGAATACCAGTGTGGGAGCACACATACTTGAACCAAAAACAAACTCATATCGCCAAATTTCATGATGTTCGCTTCGACGGAGTTCGGTCACAACGCAGCGCGCTTAGTGGTCTCCTTTTATGACACTAACATCATCTGATCAATTTTACTCCACACTGTCGACTTTAGGACCAGTCATCGCTCGCAACATGGACCGTGTCCGCACAGTTACAGCAGATTGGATGGCATTTGTTCGCTACAAGTCCTCCATCGTCAAGATATTCTGCAAAAATTTGACGCAAAATAGAGAGCAGCGCTTACGATTGAGTATCGTCAGCCATGCTGCAACTCACATTTTGGTTCATCTTTTGCCAAAGCAAGGCATTTGTATTCATGATTTGGCCTACAAAGCTTGATAAAGGGTCGCCGACCTCTAGTATGCTTAACGGAAGAGCAGACGCCGAGAAAATGTAAGGTGGTAAATTGTTCTTGTGTCCTGTGCGAAGTAGAATGATTTGGAGGTCAAGGTTGCCTCCATTGTTCTTGCTCAGCTGCAGCTTTATTGGTCGTTTAAGCTGAAAAATCTTCTTGCATGAGATGGACAACACGTAATCTGCTGTCAGAATTCTTCTCAAGTAAAGTAAGTTCACCAAAGAAATAAAAGAAGGGAGAAGGCTGGAAAATCGAACTAATCGAATCGAACTTTTAGAGTTTAGTTCATGTATCCTAATGTGTCTTTAAAGTCAAATTAGAGGCCTTTGAACCAAACTTATATTGAAACAAACTCTTCATAAGTTGAAAATATTACTGTAATATTGAATGAATCTTAATCGACTGAATAATTATCTCTCCATAGTTCATGAAGTTACCATTGCCGTAGACTAACTTTCATGCTCACAGAATCATTCAATTATTAGACCTGAATTTAGCTAAGTACACTGGAGTACACTGCGGTGTCATCACATGTACTCCCCATCTGCATTGTACTGTACGTCTTGTAGTATGCATTAGTTAATCAGATTAATTTCTTTCATTGGCGAAATTAGTTTTCATAACGCCCTCCTTCTCAGTGAAAGGGAAATAATTTGTTTGTTTGTACATCCAAAATCGAAGTGTCCTTTAAAAAATAATCTGGGTAAATAATTTGATAAAACTCTGACCATCTGTGAACCATATGCCGAAAGTAGTCTTACAACTATCATCAAAATAACAAAAAGTAATAGAAATACACAATCCAAGAAAAAAACTGCTTTTCATTAATAAACTAGTAAAAGAGAAAAAAGTTTATTCCAATATCGTTGATACATGAAGCATTCAATATTAGATTTTTAAATCCCTTATCATTAGGATTTTTATGTAGTAAAAAATACATTGGTTGATATCACCAACAGTATTTATTTTGGAATTTGAGAAAAACTGAAAAATGAATGTCCGAAAAAAGTTTAAAAAGACGTTTACTGAGAAGAAGGTTGTATACTGCATATTGAGTTAGTTTGAGCTTCCAACAGTGAAACTAAAATCTCATCACCTTTTATCTATTACTGAAGAAAATTATTGAACTGAAATGAGAACGGTCATGCATGTATTCTAAGCATTGTATTGTGGATACCAAAGGCGCCAGATCACTATAAAATACTTCATTTTTCCGTTATTAGCTTTCTTCTCGTACACGACCATGTTATCGGTAAAAAAGATACAAAATAAAAGTTCTGTATATATTCATGTAAAACATTCAGATCCTGATAGTACCTCGGGTAAAACTGAAAAATGTATTTATTTCATAGATCCTTAATTTTGTCACTTTTAAATTTGTGAATTTCAACGTGTACTATCTAGGTCATGTTATCGTTAGATAAGATGCATAATGGAAGTCCTGTATATATTAATGAAAAGTATTCATTTAAAACACAATAATTCATCGTAAATCTTTAATACATTTATCTTTATAAAAGCGACAAATTAGTCAAATCTAAATAGTGGAATTTCCACGGGAATTGTCTAGTAAATGTGTGTAGATTGCTACAAGTACAGTTTTGCCATCATTTCCTGCTATAAAATTGAAAACAAGGAAATATAAGCTAGGTTGAAACCAAAACTAACGTTTGCTCTGTAACGTGACAGTTTGTCTGAACTGACAGTTGATATTTGATATTCAGAAGCTCTTTATTTCCATACAAGTTGTTCGAAGGCTACAGCCCCAACACAGCGCACTTGTAAATTGCAGGCGATGCAAACTAAATTCTGAAATTCATTGAGAGCGTATCCGTGATACGGAATATGAGCCAAACAAGGGCACTCACCAAATAGAAAATTAGGTAGTGAAAAGGATGGGGGAGAAGAACAAAAAGAAAGAAGGAAGTTATGCACAATGGAGAGCATAAAATTATTAAGAGTTTTTTAGACGTGGAGTATATCTGGACACGAATTATAAAAGTTTATTGTAGATCTGTGAAAAAATTTTTATTGTTAATTTACAGAATAATAGCTAAAAAATACTTGTGTAGATGTCAAATCAATTTTGGCTCCTCACCTCACCACTCATCTACACACGTATTAAAATTTACCAACGTGCCAAAATAGTTACTATATAAACAAACAAACAAACAACTTTATTTCCAATCAAGTACACAGTACATAGACATTAGTACATTGGTTTTTCAAATTCTTAAGGTTAACATTCTTAGAGTAAGGATGATGGTGAGCTCCATGCGACGATCCTGGGATGTGTCCATGGGACCGATAAGTGCGAGCTCACGGCGCGAAACGAGAAACAGCTCGTATTCATTGCCGGGTTTCGAACCCGCGGTCTGTCTGCCCGAAGCAGAGACCTGATACCAAACACAGGCGGCAGACCACTCGACCACGGTGGCTGTTTATTACAAAGGGAAATGAACGGGAAGGGCTGCCGGAGACCGCTAGGGCGTCAAGAACAGGTTATTCTGAACTTGACTTCTCATGGTTAGTCTCAAGACCCACAAGCCGGAAAGTTCATATTGGTTTTGTGAAGCTTCTTGCATGGAGTGTTTTCAGAGCAAAATGCATTTTACGCTTAACTTCACCCTTGTTTATGTTCATTTTTATTTCTCGTTCAAAATACGTTATCTTAGAGGTGATTTGCTGCCCCTACTACGTCCAGTACTCGATCAATTGCAAGAAATAGGATGCGTAACTTTGAATGCAACTCAGTCACATAAATTTCCGTCACATGAATAAATAAATTCATCAAGTCACCCAATTTACATCACTATGGCGTGGACTGGTGTGCGCGGTTCACGGTTTAACTCGATGAGTTTGTCAAGCTGGACTAGGCTTGTGTCCTGCCACCGCCGGTGCCTCACTCGGCGAAGGCCACTTCAAGCGAGCAGCGGCTTGCTGGCAGGTCATTATTCATAATGAAAATGAGATGCGCTGACAAACCACCGGCTCTGCTGGAGAGATGAGGCTTTGCCTAGCTCTCCTGAGCAGAAAAGAATTTTTATTCGTTGAGGCCAAAAGTATAAGACGAAAGCGACGCTGCAGAAAAGAAGTGGTTGCAGCAGGCACACTTGGTATCTAGGATTCAGGGTTGCTTGGATCATTCCGTGCGTACCTTGCAAGTGGCCACCTTCGGTCGACGGTGATTTTAGACATTCACTGTGTGGCGATACTACTTCGTTCTATATATGTTTCTGCATGAATTAAGGAGATTTATAGGCATTTAAGTTGAATGTTTTCAGGGTAAAATATATATACACACTTTTACGTTAACCGAAAGGCAATAAACTATTTGTCATGATACAGTCGCCTAAAATTGGAGGGATCCAAACCGCCTGACAATTAATGACACGTTATTCATCAATGAGGCCAATGCAAGAAGGGAACAATCATGACAATTTAGTTTAGCAATGTTTACTTCAACAACACACGTAAATGGCACGTAAATATTTTACAGATCAATGTAAAAATGAACGTGATCTTATAGCTTAGCCTCGCTGGTAGCAGTCACCTAATCTTAATCCCACCCAAAATAACACGAGGAATGGTACGCTACTCACACTAATACATTCTATTCCACACTGTCTGCACCTCAGGGTAGCTAATTTACTGCACTCTGCTAGCCGCAATCGCAATGGGTGTCCGGCACAGTTGGCTCGTTAAGCGTGATGGCTCCTTAATTCTCCACTGGTTTAAAAGGACGCCGCTTGTTTGAAGTGTTCTAGTCAATATTTCCACGTTGCCAATGTCATCGATTTTACGAGATATTAAGCGTAGATGTTGATTCCAAGTCGACAATATGCGTTAATTCCAAGTTGACAACAAATTTTCAAACTTCTCTCACTGATAAGGGCTTCTCCGAAATAGATATGAACTTCTTTAAGGAGCTTCTACAAGAAACTTCTTCAAGAAACTTCTTCCAAAAACCTCCCAACTTGACACGAACTTCTTCAAGGATTCAAGGAACCTCTCACTCTACAAGGAAAAGAAAATCCTCCATAAGTACATCCCTCGATAGATATGTCCTCCTACGGTATACTGTTTTATGGCATATTGTTTCTGTTTTTCTAGTTCAGAAGTATTCTCACCTACACGTTGAGAAGATTTTCTGTCTTTGACTTCTTGTAGGCTGTTGAAGTTGACCGCCGCCGTCGCTGTTCACCGTCGCCTTTTTGATTCCTTTCACTCTATTCACTTCCTGTCTCTGAACTTTTTAAAACCCCTTAGTCTACCGACAGCAGCTTTTATAACATTTTGGTTACCCTAACCACGCTTTTGTGCTTCCTAACTCCTTCTTTCTTGTTAAACTTCTCATAATAGTTTCTCTATAGCACCTCTTGGAGCGACCGTTGGAGTATAAATCCTATACTTGGGTTTTGCTGGATTATCGCCTGGTCAGCGTTTTCGATCTTTTGAGTATTGAGGTGTTTACAATCTTCTGAACGTTGTATTTACACTCTTTCATTTCACTGTGGCGACAGTTCAAAAGCTACAACCTATATGTCGCTGTATGATATTTGGCACGACACATGCACATGACACATCATGACAACTGAAACATTTACTAGGTCTTCCTGTGTTAGAATAATTTCGGCATCAAAGTGGAATTTGCCTCATCCTTGTGGTAATATCACCAGTGACATATGCTCGCAGTGAATCCGTCAATTATTGATAAACCAGTCAACCAAACTAATAGTTATTAGTTTGGTATTCAGTTGGTAATAGTTATTAGTTTGGTATTCAGTTGGTAATAGTTATTAGTTTGGTATTCAGTTGGTAATAGTTATTAGTTTGGTATTCAGTTGGTAATAGTTATAAGTTTGGTGGACCAGTTTAGTTGAAAAAGACATAAGCACAAAACTCGATGATTTCATCACATGCTGTAACTCTTGCTACTACTAACCTTGTATCTTTCTATTTTCTTTCGTAGAATGTGCTTTCAATTCGTATGTTTTTTTTTTGGTTCTTTCGTCACCTTACACGAATTACTGTTTAAATTACTCACGCCTATTTGAATTAAAACATGTTCGTTTTGGTGATGTTTCTATATATGACTGTATTGATTGCTTGCCAATAAAGAAAACTTTCATTAACCTGTAAATTGAAAGTGATAGAAAATAAATTGAATACAAGCAGGAATTTTGTAAGTCACGGATGCATATAAAGCTTTTATTGATGACAGTGAATTTTGTTACTAGTAGATTTTTGAACACGTTAGCTATCAAAGAGATCGTTATAATTGGAGCTATAAAAAGTTACTGAAGGCATTAGGTACTACTGAGGGTATCAGGCATCATCAAAGAACTGTTAGGATTTCTTCTAATTTCTTTGATTTTTTTCGGATAGCACGGTTTCTCAAAGTTAGTACCTGATCTGGTTCAGATTTTCTTTCAGAATTAGTGTTTGATTAGAGCTAAGCAAAAAAATTTACTAACATGAATATTTACTAGATTGTCCGTGCTATTACCATAAAATATGCAAGTCTGGAAATTGTTTGTATGTTACATACAGTCGTTTGTATCATACATACAGTGGTTTTCACCTCACATTTAGTTAATTAATAGCAAGAGGAAAAAATAAGGGCGGTGTTTTTGGAGTGCTCAGGATTTTGAGACGTCATGATGACTGTTAGAGTCCTACATCAACATAGAATCAGCAAAATCAGTTGATAACACGAAAATATTCTTTACCGATGTACATCGAAAGAAAATTGGCATGGAAGACAAAAATAAGCGAAATTTGTTGTTCAACCCTACTGCTTGAACCGAAAGTATTTATGTTCTAACTTAAAAATAGAATATCAGTAACTTTACAACTCTGTATGTACGATGACTAGAGCAGCACACTTCTTCAATAACATAACACAAGCAATGCAGCAGCAGCTCTCTTTATCAAACGCATAATTTCTGAAGAGGGTGTTTTTATTCATCTATAAGGAACAAGATGAAGCGAGTGAATATGGGTTCTTATTGCTGAAATGAACATTAGAAAACTAACGTGTGCATAATCGAGTAACAACCTCATACATGGGGTATATTAAATTATACCAGGTCTTCTTATCAGCCGCCCTCGTTGCCTGCAGGATAGAACTTTTTACTGACCTACAGCTCGGTTTCCACAGCGATGCAGGCAACGCTGCCCTCCACAGACCCTTTATTTTTTTCTGTCATAAATCTCAAGTATCGTAATGGAGTGAGAAAATTCACTGCCCGTTTTTTCTTTCAATGAAAGTCATGGAGGCCATTTTTCGCAAGAAAGAACTATGGGGTGTGCATCGAGGTGAGCATTATTAGGGGCGTGTGCGTACATACGTTGTCTTCTGCACACAGGACTTGATATTGTACTCGAAAATGTACACTGTAGGATGGATAGCACACCGTGCACAATTTAATAGACTGTAACCACACACAAATGTCTTTTTCAATGTATATGAACTCATGCACTGTACAGATAACTGTAAACTGTTGTACTCATGAAGCACTGCAATTAAACAGACCATTGTAAAGTTTGTCCTTAGGTGTTGCGTCATAGTAGATTTTATCAGTTTTAGATTTTGTAAACGAGTTTAAGGCTTTCGAAATAATCTACACATATAAGAGACAGTGTATCTCCTCTATCTTTCTGTGTATGTCTGTCCCATCACCTCCTATATATTTCTGAAGAAAATTATTGAATTGAAATCAGAACAGATATGCATTATATTGTGGAAACAGCATTGTATTCCAGGCGCTAGATGACTATAGAATACTCAATTTTTTCATTATTAGCTTACTTCTCTTACACGGCTATTTTATCGGTAGATAATATACAGAATGGAAGTTCTGTATAGATTCATGAAAAACATTCAGATTATCATAGTACCACGGGTAAAACTAAAATATATATTTTGTTTCATAAATCGTTAATTTTATTGGTTTTAAACCAAATAATTTCAACGGGTACTTCTGGGTCATGTTATCGGTAAAGAAGATGAAGAAAGGAAATTCTGAATGAAACGAATAAAAAGCATTCATTTAAAACACAATGATTCTGTGCAAATCTTTAATACATTAATCTTCATTATAATTTTAAATTCGTCAACTCTAAATCTTGGAATGTCCACGGAAACTGTTTAGTTTATATTAATAGATAGATGTGATACCAGATTTGAATGAAGTGTGAAGGGGCAGTATGGATTATGCGTACATGAAAAGTAAATTATTATAACAAAATTGATCAAACCCTACATTTCAATGCGATGTTATTACATTAAACTGAATATTTAAAATTATTTAAAACGAATAACCATCAAGAACAAATGAATACCCAAAGGCAGTTTTCAACAACTCCTTTCTTTAAACCAAAAATAAGATCTGCAATCAACTAAAGATAACTTTTTAAGTCACAATCCCAACAAGCTACATTTTAATATTTTACAGCAGCTGCCGGAGTAGCAAAGTTCGCTGCTACAATAGCGAGCAAACAAAGTTGGTCTCCAATTCCTGATGTCATTGTCGCTGTGAAGGACTTGAAGGAGGAGCTGGAGCACCAGGTGGAAGGCGCTGTGACCACCGGGACTTACTGTAGCTTCAATTAAGTCCTTCTAAGTACGAGGAGAGAGACAAAGTTGTGTCAACATTCTTACTTGTCGTGTGTTGTAGCAGATCATTCACAAACATTCATTTAAATGCGTTATCTCTGGAATAATTTTGTGTCTTCTTAGACTTGAACGTAACTCCAAAAGTACGTACATTAATTAATCAATGATACTTGTCATTGATAAAACCCTTTAGGATGTTTAATGTCTTAGCCATATTTTTACTTTTATGTTTTGTTGTATTCTACAGAGTAGGTGTAACTTACATGAGCTGTTATGTTGAAATAAAGCAATACACATTTGTAGATCACTCGATTCAGCACGTCTAAATATGACAAAAACATGACTAGCACGTAGTTGAGCTCAGCAAATTTTTTACAATCCTCTCAAAATTTAAACACTGTTCAATCAGCAACACATGACAGCTTTGTTATTTTGGGGGTCTCATTTATTCAGGAAATTTTTTATTAAAAAATTGCTGGGACACATAATCACAATAGACAAATTCTAAAGGAGCCAGTTCATGATTATGTTTGCCCTGATATTCGTGCAAACCAGTGACGCACTGAGGTCAGTATGTGAGGAACTCTTTATCAAGTTTTTGTTCTTTTCCGTACTGAGGAAAAGTTGTGTATCGTTTTATGTCAGAAAAAGCCCTCAAATTCAAATTCTTCATGTTCTTCTTATTCATTAGTCAGTAATTATTTGTATTACTTTTACAAGTTAAATTAGGCCCGTGCGTAGTGAAACCTTCTTTCAAATTATATATGGGGACAAATAGTTTACCTTGCTCTGTTTTTTCCTAGGGGAACAAAGGCATTTGTGTGATAATTGAGGCTGAAACTTGTCATAACAATCCTTTGTGTGATAATTGAGGGTGAGACCTTCTGGCCCGACCCAAGAATGGGCCAGAAGGTTCGTTCCTATAGCCTCATTCTATTCTTTACATACTTAATCATAAAATAAAGTATCTTTATTTATTATCTTCATTGTTAACGCCATGTATGAATATAAGTTCAGATTTTAAGTATAATCAATCACAAATCAGAGATCAATTGATTGTTATGATAATTCTCACCCTCAATTATCACACAAAGGATTGTTATGACAAGTTTCAGCCTCAATTATCACACAAATGCCTTTGTTGCCCTAGGAAAAAACAGAGCTAGATGACGTATCAGAAATCTTTTCGTCCTTCGTTAATGTAACATGTTACATTCAACAAGTCAGAAGTTAAAGGCAGTGAAAATGAAAACTTAGTTTTCTTAGCTTAGGGTTAGTATCTGTAGCCCTACTTAAAATATTATGATAAAATGAACATGAGAAACAATATCGTTCTAATATTGCCCTGCTTAATATCGCTAACTATATCAAAAACAGTTTATGCCAACACACGGAAATTTTGATACCTAAAAATTTGTGCCACTTTAGGAAATGAAATTTAATTAAAATGGATCTCGATCAATAAATATCAGAATGAACAACGCTGTCAATGAAGTAATGCTTTAAAATTCTCAATTTCCTATTCATGAAGGGTGGAATTTGAGAATAAAATAGCGCTTTTAATTCTTTCGCAGTCCCACTGCACGATGCAGTGCACCAGAATATTAAGCTGCTGTAGTTTGAAAACATAAATAGGAGATACCCATGTAACAGGAAGCAGAGCGTCCAAGTAATTTGCCGACAAAGTTATTCTAATTATTGTGTGATGTGAAGTGTGACGACACGTAAGCTGATAGCTGTTGAATTATTTCTTATAACGTAAAATGAACTCGTAATGGTACAATTATGTCCAGAAAATGACAGAAAGACTGTGAAAGAGTCATGTTTGACTTTCGAGCAGCTTTTCATTTTATTGTAAATTAGTGAACGAATGCACTCTTATATTTTTCTTTGTTTCACAAAACTCGTATTAGTCTCAAATATTTCTTTTAAGTAAGAGTACCTCATTGGGGTGACAGAACTTTGTAGTTATTCAATGCATTGCCACTATTGTGACATGATAATAGTGTAGATTGATGATTGCCTTTTATAAATGACATTCAGAGTAATTCATTCCCTGAATATTTGAAGTCCATGAGCCAATATTTTTTTTTACCTAATTCTTCCTAAATGTCCACGAACGACAAATTAATGACACACTTTACCAATGCACTCCCTTGTGTTCTTAGTGAGCCAAAATCATCAATTTTCGACCATTTTTCTTCCAGCTCATCTCACGCCTCCGATGGTAAGGGAAGCCGTCGCAGCTCCCTGTACTCTGCGCAGCTATCATGGACTGTTGGAAACTTTTCTTGAAGACGGTCACGTCAGAACAAAAAACTCACTACACTCAATGACAAACGATGAGCCGCGATGAGGTTCTTTTTAGTTCACTGTGCAATTTCTCACACTTCAGGTGAAAGCAGCTATGGGGCTCGACAAGCATCACCGTGAATTGCGCTTCCAGAACTTCGGAGATTGCAGTTCTTGTGGCTGGTTTAAGCATCTGCGTGATTGTGACTTTCAGGAGCGCCCGAGAGGCTTCTAGGTAATTTGCAAACTTAAAATCAATTTACCTTGAATCCTGTTGATCGTTTGATGTCTAAAACTACTTGATCCATTGAAGGGTAATTTCCATTCCTCCCTAGACACAAGCTCAATCTGCCCACGTTCTCCACCTGAAATATGGTAGTTATTGGATCAGTCGAGAAAAAAATGATTTCACTATTTTCATTATGAGTTATGAAAATTGTTAGAAGGTCTGTAGTAAAAATTGCTAGAATGTTGTTTCAATGCCATAAATTGCCAAATGACAAATCAGCAGAACGAGATTTCATTGGCAGATTCATTTAATAACTAAATTCTAGTTTTCCATTTGATACGAAGTTTTAAATGGTTTTAATCGTTCAAGAAACCATACACTTTCTGCGGACATGGTTCTAGAAACATGGCGGAGGTTCTTCACGTAAAAATACCTGTCCCTTAGTGCTTCAGCACACGACTGTCTCAAGACCCACGGGCCTGCACCCTCCAGATGAACACTGTTTGGGTCCACATACCTGGAGCAGCGCCTTTCAGATATATATCGCCTGGATCCACCTGCCCGGAACAGGACTCTCCTGACAGACACCACCTGGATCCACGTGCCGGGAACAGGAATCGCCTGACAGACACCACCTCGATCCACCTGCCGGGAACAGAAATCTCCTGACATACACCACCTGGATCTATGTGCCAGGAACAGGAATCTCCTGACAGACACCAACTGGATCCACCTGCCGGGAACAGGAATCTCCTGAGAGACACCACCTGGATCCACGCGCCGGGAACAAGAATCTCCTGACAGACACCACCTGGATCTACGTGCCGGGAACAGGGATCTCCTGACAGACACCACCTGGATCTACGTGCCAGGAACAGGGATCTTCCGACGGACACTGCTAGGACCTGGACTTCCCAGATGAACACTGCCTGCGCAAAGAATTTGTCATCTTGGTGCCTGGTGCAGTTGATGCAGAAGAACCAGGACCTTGAGGACCCTAGCACGGATGATGGATGCAGGGTACGCGGACTCCCACGGGTTGATATTGCCTCGCCAGCCTTATTTATGATCGAAGTGTGAGGGCAGAAGCTAGCAAACTCTGAAGTGACGGACGGGCACCCACTTGTGGGCTCTAACTTCCCGTGGCCTGTGTACACTCGGGTCACATTAGTCAACACTCGAGCAAAATAAAGCAGAAAGATAAGCTTCTCCGCATGAATTGGTCTGCACGCGACTTGACTTGACTCGTAACCTAAAAACTAGCCCCAATGACTCTTCAGGGGTTTCATCACATATATGCTCGTTATCGTACGTTTGTGGCGATAATAGGGATATAGTATATATATATATATATATATATATATAAATATATATATATATGGTTATCATATTGTAATTCCCTACTGTTCTGTTATTTCCTCTCAAAAACAAAACAATATATCATGGTTCATATGCATGGTTTTTCAGATGCTTTTTCGTCTGTTATTTTCTGTTAATTTCGTTACGTTTAGACAATTCTTGCAAATTGCATTATTAAGTAAAGAAACTAATTTGACCGTTCGAAAACAATTACTCAAAAATGGAAAACAACATTCGTCACGGAAAATAAATGAAAGATTTTACATAACCACTAATTCTTATTGAATAAATGGTATTAATTTCAATGATATTCAATGATTTATTATTATTTATCTTAAAATAACAGTCTCACATTCAATTAGGCCCATCAACAATTATTTCTGGGAATATTTTTAAATAACCAAGCTTGAAAATGTGTATTTGATATAATTCAAACATTTTTCCATATTTCGAAAGCTAAAATGATGGCTTAATTCATTCCTAAAATAAGATGCTATGAATTAACGTAAGAATGATGAATAAATTGCGAGTGTGAATTGAGTACAAATTGGCTCATTTCTACAGACACAGAATAGAACACATCGCTTGAATGTTCAGCTTGAATGCGGGCGTTGTAGCCACACGAACAAATGTTCCATTTTCTGGAGTCAGTCTCCATGCGACATCAATTTCTAAGTGAAGTCAACAAATTTTTGTCATTAATTTCCACGTCGTCTATCTGGTTTACACTTACTTGCAATTTTCACGTAGAATCAGTCAGTCTTTGTATTAAACTTCCCTCATATGTCAGTGTGTCTTTGCCATCGTGTCGGTGTTGTGGTTGTTAACGAATCATTGGCAACTTTTTTTGCGAGAACCAAACACTTTCAGTCATATATCATCAAGCTAACTAATAGATTTTAGAGCCATTTTTCAGATAATAGATTATGCCACCATTGAGGTTGTTACTTAAGAAGTCACACACTTCATGTTTGATCTTCATTCTTCAGAAATCTAAATGAAAAAGTTTTCTTCATGAAATAAATTTAGCTTAAAATCAATCATGATTATCCCAATCCTTTTTTATTTTGCCATTGTTTCCTGCATTCGAGACACGTATTATTGCGCGTATCGTACATCTTAGCATTTTTCAATATTTTCCTCATTTTTCTACCCTTACCCCAAGTTTCGATCTGTACCTTTTATGGACTCGCTTTTTCCCCATCTTCAAACCAAACACATGTTGAACTTACGAAATTCATTAGTTACATTATTATTTAATACTATAGTCAACTATAAATTACCATGAAACACCGTGATCTGAGCTGCACTGTTTGTTCTTGCTTTTGCAGTGTGATTGATACTCCCTACGGTCGGAAATATTTGGTCCACTAGCAGAAAAGTGTCTGCGTTGTAGTTTTCTATGAACAACTTTTATTTTTTGTACAATAAACGGTGGTTTAAAGTGTGTTCCACTAAAATTTTATCATCAAGGGAACTAAGTGCCTATGGTGAATATAGTTATGTCTCTTTCTTTCCTAGATGATATTTAAATTTTTCTTCAACTGCCCGCAGTGATTTAATAACTATGGAAAATCAAGATGATGTTAATGTAAAGTGCACGCATAAACGACACACAAAAGATCTAACCAATTCTGAACGAAGAGCAGTATTACAGACTCTACTGGAGAGATCTAAAGCTTGAAAACTGAAACGTTAACCAGCCTCCAAATAGTCCAGACCTGAATGCACCTGACCTAGATTATTTCCATTCAATCTAATCCCTTCAGCACCAAAAAGCTCTAATTAACGTTGATAATTTAATTGTAGCAGTGAAAGATAGCAGTGAAAAATTTCAGAGATCAGAATTTAATCACATTTTCTTTACTTTCCAGCAAACATTGGAACAAATTATTTTTGGCTGACGGTGGCAAAAATTACAGACTACTTCTGTCGAAAATATAGTTTGGAAGAAAAGGAATTCTTCTAAACTCAATCAAGATCTCACAAAAATAAAAAGATAAATCAAGAAGTATTGAGTAAATATTTTAAGATTTATTCATATTGAATATCACAATATTATTTTTTTATTTGTTTATACATTTTTAATTTGACGTATTCTGATAATAATTTATGAAGTATATGATTAAGTTAACCTGTATTTTCTTTGAAAAAACCTTCCTTAGGAGTTTAAACTTGTATGCATCAAATATTTCCGACCAACTTCAAAACTGATATGGACTAAATATTTCGGACCGGAGGGAGTATTTTACTGTTTGCCCTCATCTGTATTTCAGCATATGTTGGTCGAACTAGCTCGTTGAGGGCCGTTTAACTTAATGTACATGGAAGCGACACTACGCGTACCACCCACGAAACACACAGGTAAACACTAACTAATGATGTTTTTTATTCGTCAAGAATGACTCTCAGTCAAATTTTAGTGAGGTTAGCTTCGACTATGGCGCTGGCTGGTCTACCTCACCGCGAACTCATTAGCATATTGTGCTTGGTATTCATGCAGGGCTTTTGTGGAAGCTTTTTGTGGCCTCACTTTTGAGGGATGAAAGGCGTGTTTCAGGCGCTGGACGGCTCATGCAAGCAACGCTGGACTCCGAAAACACGATATAGCTTGCATCGTGGCAGGACGTGCGTTTGAAAAGTTCTGTCGCCATCAAAAGAAAATCTTTGAACTTAATAAGCCCGCATTTTTTGTCGTGAGATATTCTGAAAAATGTTTACTAAATTCGTGCCTTTTCCATAATTTATGAAGAATAGTGTTTGGTAGGGATTCGTTTAATCCTGAATTAACGAATAAAGATGTAAAAATATGTCACCAGGATACACTCATGCGTTTTATCCTAGAAAATAACGAAAAACATGTGCTGTAATTATGCTTCAATTCATTCACTTCGATTCAAATTGACGTATTGCGAGTTACAAAGCACGTTCCGACAGTGAAATCTGTTTGACGACAAAAATTGAATCTACATGTCTTAACGGAACTTCACATGTGCGTAATTTTTCGAATAAAAGAGTTTGGAAAACTTCTGCAAAGACTTATTTAACTTCATAATTTAAACGACAGATGTCATAATTGGGATTGAGAAGTAAAAAAAAGTCGGGAATTTGTAAAGTTCTGGTTAATAATGAATCGTCGAATAAAATTGCGAGGAGAAACATCTTACAAGATGTGTAATGAATTGTGAAAATATATAAAGGAATTACGTTAAATGTCAGGAAATTGCGAAAAAATTAATCGTTTTAAGTTTTGATCATAATGAGCAAATTATCTTTTAGAGAATGAGATGAGACGCTACAACAGGGATTTCCATTTTAAAATATATTTTTGAATTGGTAATCGTAAAATTTAAAAGTGTCATTTTTGCCAACAAAATTCTGCTTAAACGACTGTGAGTTCGTAATCCAGAGAATAATCTCTTGTTTACGAATGAAGTCTGATTGAATTTCAAATCTAGGCTGTACATGTAAATTATGCTGTATGGAAACAATACCCAATTAGGCTGTATGGACACACTGCCCAGTTATGTTGTTCGTACACAATTTTCAATTATTTTGGATAGATACAAGGCCCAATTATGTTGTGTAGACACAATACCCAACTAGGCTGTATGGACACAATGCCCGATTATGTTGTTTGGAAACGATTTCCAATTATGTTGGATGGTCACAATTTCCAATCATGCTGTATGGGCACAAGACCCAAGAAAATGTACACCAGTTAAGTAATTCAACGTTGTCCAAAACGTTGCCTGAGTTTTCCACAAAGTTCATAAATTTTTGGGTCATTTTTGACTAAAAATCTCAGAAAGTTCTGTAAGAGAATACATGAATTATATTTATATTCAGGAATCAAAGACACTATTAATCAATAATTTTCATTGTAGATGGAAATCTTAGTATGCATTCAATAAAAATATGAAGAAAATGAAGAAAAATAGTGTAGGGGTTGTGAATCATGGGCAAATAATTGAACACATCATACTGGATGCACGGTAAATAATTTTTTCAAGTATGAATACAATAACTGATCAAACTTTACACCAGAAAAATAATTTTGTATTGACTATTATCCTGTAATGAGTTTCAAAATACGTTGTTTGATGCACAAGATTCTAAGACATTGGACATACAACCAAAAATTCGTAAAAACTCAAAATTTTCTTACTCTTTGCATTCTTTTCCTGCTGTATAAAAATATTATTTATTTTTTATTAGGTGTGGGAATTTTACTGTTTATCTACTGTGAAAATGATGATAACGCAAATAAATGACGTAAAATTAGCCAATGATAATAAAAAAATCGAAAATATAGTTGGATGTAACTTTTCTGTATTGTAATCAGAGACTTGATAAAAGATTTTATCAAGCATGCTGGGTATAATACCCTTTATTTAGTTTTAATAGACATTTGCAATGTATTTTGATAAATAGGTATCTTTCATTCTTGAGTTAAGATTTTGAAACCTGAAATTTATCATAATTTCTTCTCAATAGTGTAAACGCTTGACAGTCAGCGTTGTTTTAGACAAACTTGAAGAAATTTAACTTTGCAAAATAGGTACATGGATTGGTACAAGGTACTGCTAAAAAATTGTCGCTGCAATTACTTCCTTAAAGAATTTTACAGTGATATTTTGGTCAGAACTATAAAAAATTTAATAGTTAGGGACTACATAGGACTGAATATGGCGGGGGTCATAGCCTCGGTAACGTGACTGTGTTTTTGTTATTAAAATTGTGTTGGAGAAAGAGCATGAAAAGTACTTTTATAATGTTCCTCTACCAGTATTTGTTTAGTCTTCTTGATATTTTAGACTAACACTATGGCTAGTTTACTCGTACTTTGTTAAGCGAACTTTCTGATGACTGCACACTGGAAAGAGAAACATAATGATGTCGATGATGATACTGAAGTACGTAAAAGAAATTACTAATGTTTTAAACACGACGCTTCCACGAAGGCAAACGAGTGCTTCACCTTACCTAATCACTGCCGATATGCAGGGCACACGTCCAAGTAAGTCATGAGAACACATACAGAGGACCTTTTGAGAAATAGAATAAAATACGGCAATAAAAACGAGCCGTTTGGTCCATTCTTTGTTTGCTAGATGTTAGGTTGAAGAACATATCTCGATCCACGCTTGGTGAACAAGGCATAATGGAACAAGTAACAAAACATACGAAAACACAGTAGCTGGAAACAAAATAAAAAACGACTCTAACTGTTCTTAGTTTCCTGATTAATGCTTTAAAACTCTGTTTGTAACACTGTGCAGTGTTTCATTTCCCTCATCAATAATTAATCAAGCATCTGTAATACAGCGCGTGTACAATATCGTCGATGTTCCTGCGTTCAGTTCGATTGATGTTTCATTTTCTAATATATGTAGCCTACATCGTCATCAAATCTGTGTTTCAGTCATTAGATATTTTACAATAGGAAGACAAAGCATTCGTGGATATTTCATTTCCAAGTATAAGAGCGTACATCAGTATGTTATATTATTATTTAAGTAATATTTGTGTATATGAACACCTCGTAACTTCAGTTAGTGATGTAATAAAATTTCATTTTGCTACTCTCTCCAGTGATAAAGGCTGCATTGTGGCTGCCACTTTTCATCCTCAGCTTGTAATATCGTAGCTGGAAAGAAAACATAAAGTCAAATATTTCCTGGATAAGATTGTAACGTTCTAAAGTCGGATGATGAGGCCCGCCTCGTTAGAAGAAATGGTGACACCAGCAGGTGCACCATTTCCCACAACGATGTAGACTTCAAGTCACTTACGTCCAAAACAGCTACGAAACAACGAAGCAATTGTGAAAATTGCGTATAATTAGTTGCTTAACATCTAGAATCAGGCCCTACGAAATTTGTGAACTTGGGTGCGTTTCCAACTGACAGAGTCATTGATTAGTTGAGCAGAATATAACATTCCTGCATCTTCAACAGTTCCTGTGGAAAGAATTTTCTCGATAGAAAAATTGTTTTAAACCCAGGAGAGAGAGGTTTGATGATAGTCATTTAAAAAGATTATCTTTGAAAAGGAATTGTGATTTGAAATTTTTAATCATACTGTATCATTCATCATTTATTATATTAGTGTCTCCGTATATCAAATCATGCTATTGATTCCTTTATAATTCATACCAATTGTTTAATGATTGCATTCATAATGTTTAATAAAATTATTAAGTAGCCCAATGAACTTAATTCCCGTTTGTATCATGTCCACATTTAATTTATATGAATTTTTGAAATTTCGTAATTTCTTTGCAGGAAGGCTACATCAAGTTAATTTATTGTCAAGAAATCGATTTATTTTCTTACATAAGACCGAAATATTTTTTCTTACGTCGGTCAATATTTGGTCTGACTTCCTTTAGACGCTTTAAATGTTTTAACAAGCTCTGGCATTCCACTGTACATCAACATTTCTTCAACAGTTTTTTAACTTTTTTATATTTTCTTTTTTCACGAAGAAAATCTTGTAGGAAGATTGCAAGCGAACTGCTTGCTGGCTGCATTAGTTTTTTTCGAATAACAATAAATAAGATGTTACTGGACAGTGAATTACGAGCCTACTGCCCAAGAAAGAAGCCTAGGCTTACGGCAACCATGACACAGGCAATACAGGCACGTCAAGTCTGGGTCTATACATACTCATGCTGATTGCACTTCAGAGCGATGGAAACAGGTGTGAGTGGTACATTTCTACGTTATTTTCCTTATTAAACATAAGGGAACATACTGTACTTACTATAGTAGTGGAGCATACTCTAAGTACTGTTCGTGGTTCATCAGATAATTTAAAGTCATCATTCGTCTGGCTCTTTAACTGCTGCCACTAACACACAGGTTGTTTCAATACTGCTATAGTATTCTATGTTTTTACAGGTTGTGTTTCCGGTGGTGTGTTTGCCTGCAACCTTCCCACAAGGTTTTCGTCTGGAAAAAAATTGTTGAGAAAAAAGAGCTAAAAAAATCTAAAAGAAATGTTAAAGTTCACCAGAATGCAAGAGCGTGTTGAAACACTTAAAGTGGTTAAAGGATGTCAAATCAAGTACTAATCAATGTAAAAAAAATATATTTTTGTCATATATATGTGTAAATAACTCAATTCCTAATCAATAAAAGAACTTTATATTACATTTTTACATACCATTTACGAAAACAAAAAAGAAATAATTTAATCACTATTGTACATAAATGGTGAATGGTTTAATCACTATTCTACATAATGGTTTTGTTTTTATGGTGGTACCGAAAGCAATCACAACTTTTACATGCAGATGATGTGGTTTTCTGAAAAGCCATGTTCATTACTGATTGCATCATCAGCAACTGTTATCCAGGGTCAATAAACACCACAAACATACCAATACGTAATTTTAATTTCACACTTCACTACAATTACAAATATACAAATATTTGGTTCAGGAAAACCAAGTGGGATGTTAATCGTCCCAGAACACAACTTACTCTACAGCTTACACTGACGGCCTCCATTGCACGAGGTGACTTCACTGCCACTGCCACCCAAGCACGGCGCTGTGCTAAGCCTTCCTTTCCTGCAACTAAATTTCTTTATTTCACCTCCATATACATTACTTGCATTGCTGCGGGAAGTTGCGGGTGCACAGTGTCTGTATAGTGTGTATATTACAGGTGGCAGGTTGCAGATGCTGTACACGATGTCTGGGTTCGGTATGTGTGAACATACCAAGTGGTAGATTGCGGCACTCTGCATCGAAATGTGACTGCGTAGATTGCACTTGTTGTACGCGGCAGATTAAAAAACAAAAATTATTAATTTAAAACACTACTTCTTTGTTTTGATTTATATATTTTGAAAATAAATCTGTTGTGTTTCTACAGTCACAAAAACTCCATTTGTCCATGTTTGTTTTGTAGCTAAAGGTGCGCATTAACAAGATCATAACAAAAAGTAAGTGATTATTCTGTCATGTACAATTGATTGAGAATATACATAGTCACCTCCTGGGAAACAGAAAATTTTATTCAGATACATTTAAAAACAACCGTCTATGTGGACTCGTTTATTCATTTTGTTATTGCACTGGAAGTTTACTACTGTTGCTGTAGAAATTTTTCCATTTGTGCGTCCCCAACTCTTCGTGATGCAAAGCAAAATCATGTACGTGTACGAGTGACATGACACTCCAGGGTTGCAATGCATCATACATGTGTGTACGATGCTCCACTATGACTGCATGTGCGTGGGTGCACCATAACATACATAGCGACCTCAGGCATATGTATCCACCATATCATGACCTAATGTTTAGAGGGTGCCGCAGCGTTACGTGTACAGTATATGTACAGTATATGCAGGGTGTCCCAGTGTTATGGGACTCGAAAAAAACAGGTATAACTAAGAAAGTTTAAGTTGAACAGAATATACTCTTGTTTCAACAAAACTAAACTCTAGGATAACTCTTGTTTTAGGTTACAATGTCTATTTAAAAGACTTTTCTTTTCAGATGGTGACCCTGAACTCCTGTAGATTAATGCGTTTTTATGACTGTGCAATGCGTTACTTCGGATAATATTTCATGCCTGGTAGCATTAACTCTGAGTTTTTAATTAATATAAGAGAATAATAACCATTAATTCCCTTTTTGGATGGTATGTTTTCTACGACTGAAACTTTGAGGATTACGTCAACTACTCTCCGGTTTCCGTAACGCTTGGACTCTCTGTATATTCGTATACTGTACACTGTGCACTGAACACGTAAAGCTGGGACACCCTTGTATATGTGTGGTGTTATATGGTACAACGTTATGAACATACGTGCATCATACAACACGTCACAATGCCATTTATTTGTTTGTACCATCATGACATAATAAACGCGTGAGTACCTTATGATACATCACACCCAGGTGTATATGCATGTACAGTATTGCATCACATGACCTCGTGTACATGAGTGTAAGGTATTACATCACACCACCTCGTGTACATGTGTGTACGGTATCACATCCCGCCACCTCGTGTACATGTGTGTACTGTATCACATCCCGCCACCTCGTGTACATGTGTGTACGGTGTTACATCACACCACCTCGTGTACATGTGTGTACGGTATCACATCCCGCCACCTCGTGTACATGTGTGTACGGTATTACATCCCACCTCCTCGTGTACATGTGCATACGGTATCACATCCCGCCACCTCGTGTACATGTGTATACGGTATCACATCCCGCCACCTCGTGTACATGTGTATACGGTATCACATTCCGCCACCTCGTGTACATGTGTGTACGGTATCACATCCCGCCACCTCGTGTACATGTGTGTACGGTATCATGATGTACATGTGTGTACGGTATCACATCCCGCCACCTCGTGTACATGTGTATACGGTATTACATCCCACCTCCTCGTGTACATGTGTGTACGGTATCACATCCCGCCACCTCGTGTACATGTGTATACGGTATTACATCCCGCCACCGCGTGTACATGTGTGTACGGTATCATGATGTACATGTGTGTACGTAAAATACACACGTACAGACCTGCAGGTCGAAGTGTTCACTCTGACTGCTTTTATAAAGCTGCCTCGCCCAACTATTCTCGCTAACACAACGTAACTAAGAGCTCTATTTCTTAAAGATCAGCCTCTATACAAAAGGAAATAAATGTATCTTAGGACGAAGTTCTTACAAACATGGAAATTCTTATACTTTGAGTAATTATATTGCGTACTAGAACATTTTATATTCGAACAATAGCAAGTAAATTCACAGAATACATTCATACAAAAATACATATTCATGATATCGTTCATCGTAAAGCATTTGTACATATTTACAAAGTTTGGAAGTCTCACTGAAGTTTAAATTGTTTTCAAAGCTTATGTCATGCATGAATCTATCCTTGCAGTTGATGAAATACTAGTCTTCTGTTTATAAATTGTCTAGTTTTTGATTTAATAAACCATTTCCATGGCTAATCACTCGCTAGTGAAAGCGAACAAGTGTCAGAAAAATTAATGAATTTACCCTCATATTGTCAATCTCTCTAAAATTAGTTTCAAACACCAATAATAAGCTTTTATTAATAAACTTCTACTTTCACAATTCCAAGTTTCCATACTAAATACTAGATACTGAGTTTCCTTTATAAAGTTCACGTACTGAATACTAAATTCCCTCAGTATATACGAATATGAAGTAGCTGTTACCAAGTTATAGTATTTAAAAAAAAAATTTCTGAAGAAAATATCAATGCAAAATTGTAATTATTAGATTACAGTAATCAGAATCCCGTAGAAAGTGATAGCACCAAGTGTCCTTCAACGAGTAATAATTTCTTGAAGAAAATTTGATGACATAACGATAACAATGATGAGAAGTTCTCAATACCAGTGAAATACTAATGACGGTATTGCTTGACCATATTCAAGACTTTAAACACTTTTCATCATAGTGAGATGAATTGCTCTTCAGTTTCTGAAAGAAAAATCCAAGAGAGCTTTACGAGTCTTGCGGGCAACACCATCAACAAGCAATGGTTATTTCTCAATCAAAGAGTTCTTAGGTTTCCCGCAAAATACATCAATAATAATATGAGTCTGAAATCTTGAAGATCAGGAAAAAATCAGAGAGAATGACCTAAATTCTACGAATATTATAAATGAATTTGAAAATAACAACATTGTTTGAAAAACAAAGAAATTACGAACACACACGAACTTACTTATAATACATTGTTAATTTTCTGACCGGTTCACATACACTAATGTCTCTAAGTACGAAACTTGAATTGTTTTTTTCCGTATAGAAAATAACTAATATTCAACTTTGAACAATGAAAACTCACTAATGGGAAAATTTGAAGAAGAGTAGAGCTAAAGTTTTCTTCTATCATTGTTCTTCATAAATAGTCTGGCTAGGGATTCTCAAAAAGTTATACGCTTGGGACGCTGTCTCCATTTCTGCACCGACCTTCAAAAATGTAACGTAAAGCATTGAAAACTTTTGGCCTGGTCCAACTCTTTGTGTCCTCTCCTACTCTCGGACCCTTCCAAAAGTCCAGCACTTGGGCTAGTGTAAATCCTCCTCCGGTGATCAGCGCAGCTGCCCTGGAGTTTGAATTTGTTCAACTACCAGACTGAATGAGCTCAAAATTCGGGATGTTAATTCAACTTTCACCCAAACACACAGCATAAAAACACGGTAAAATTTCCTTCCAGCCAGCATGAGGCAGCGCTGCGCTAGCACGGCTCGTTCAGCGGAGCTGTGAAGACTCGTGTCACTCAGAGGGCATCAAAGCATAACTTTTTCATCTCATTTGCGCTGACTGAAAATCTCTTTCCTCTTGACTTCATTCTGACTCCAGAAGGCTTCTTGACGTGGAGGAAAGGTAGCAGCACACACGGACATGCGCGATGTATGTACACGGAGAATACGAGTACTAACAGCAGAGGTGGCTGAAGACGCTCAGGATGAAGGCGGTCACCAGATTGGACCACGCTGGAGAATGCAGGGCTGACGTATTAGTTTGCATCGCCGCTGGTTGCTCTCCTGGACCCAGAAGTTAACGTGAATGATGTTAGTCGGTACGTTATATTATGTTCATTGAATAATTAAAGTTTTGTTCGGCAAAGCAGTATCACTTTATGCCGGTTATCGGAAAAATAAGTTGAAACCTGTTTGTATATGTTATTTGAGCAATCGTTTAAAATGAATTTCCAACAAGTGTACAGGACAAGAAAAAGAGAAAATGGAAATACGTTATTGTGACTTTACTCATGATTAAAATAAGAGGTCAGATGTATGCTTAGAAAATAATTAACGCTAGGGTGATCATAATTAAAATTGCTATGCTTCGAATACCTGTGAGAAATTCCACGTGTGCCTCACAGTTCTTGTAGTTGTGGTGGCTTCCAGTCAACAGAATAAAAAACTCGTTGCTGTAGTTAAAATACTAGTTGATGTTCCTGAAATTAACACTGATTTCTATTATGTTCGAAACCTATCAGTCGTGAGAGAGAGATGATTTTAATCAAAGGTGTTAGGTATTACACCAATTAGAAACGATTATAAATTCCCGTTCAACACCGCTCAAAAATGACTGGCCTAGCTAGAACACAATTTTAAAACCAGTTAAAAAATATAGAATACATTTCATTCAAGACCCGTTGTAAGTAGACTCACACACTCCATTCAATTCCAGTGTGAACGCTCTGGTATGAATGACCCAAAATCTGTAAATCCCCTTCCAGAAACCAGACCTAAGTTTGACCTAGTCAGTGACAGACACTAGTCTGAATGATGCTAGTTAGCAAAGGAAGACTCAAAGTAATGGTTTCATCAGTAAAAAAATTACCGGAATAGCACTGACTTCAGATTCTTAATTATATGAACTTTGAAACCGTCAAAAAAATTTCGCTCCGGTGCTGTGGAAAAGCTCATGTACAGTTTAACGTAAGACGTGCTGGACATTAAGAAAATCTAAGCTTCTTGCTGTTAATAGGATTAACATTTCGCTCTTTAAGATTAACGGAGATCAATTTAGGACCAGTTGAGTGAAAGCGCATAGGTTAAACTTAAAAAACTGATTAAAATTAATACACCAAGAATTAAAATCAATTGTTCCATGCAGTTAGAGAGAGAGATAAGGAAACTATGTTGGATGTCATTCTAATAAATTCATCCAGCAGCTGTTAAAGAACTCGCTAGAAAGTTATGATGACGTCATCTATCTTTCACCAGCTCATGGGACATTACTTCGAATTATTGATGTCTCATATTAATCTTTTTTAGTTATTGCTAACTCATGAAAAATTAATTGAAATTATTGCCGACTTATATAAACCTTTTACACATTATTGCCAGCAGAAAACTTAAATTATTGTCTATTCAAGAAATTGTGCTCAACTTCAAGTAATGTTCACTAAAATCTACCAGGGGAAGTAGACATTCAAGAGCTAAAAAGGACTCCTGCTTGGAACACTTTCCTGCGCTCTAAAAGTTTTTCAGCAGTTGATTTTCAAAAATAAATAGGTTTTCATAAGTGGCCACTAGATTTGCTTTGCTTTCCAGTCTATGAATTCTTCAGAAATGAGTCCTGGTATTTATCACTAAATTGTTTTCTTAAGGTTTTATGATACAAAAAAAAATAAATTTTCAAGTGTTCTAAATCGAAATTTCAGCTAAACTGTTTATGAATTTTTCGTTACAGATTACAGCAATATTATTGAGCTTGTCCTACTATAACTGGCTGTTGCAATAGTCCAATTAGATAGCGTGATTATTAAAGTTCTCCTGTTTACTAAGACGAGAGTGGCTTCAGAACATTATTTTAACTATGCATGTAAAGCTTCCAAACTTTTGAGGCGACAAAATAGGGGTTTATAATAAATCAACCATGATTAGCTACGTCATCAGAGCACACGTCTCAGTGAGAAAAAACCGTCAAATTTTGGGGCATTGAAATCAGTCATCGCAAAAAACAGACGAAAAAATACAAGTTCACATAACCGAAACAAATACGCATAAAATGGAATTTCAAGATTTCTATAAAGCTCTGAGTGTTTTCACGTTTTTTTCCGGTAAGTAGTTCGTTTTAACAAAAGTCTCTCGGTCAAGCCATTAGAGCGAGATGAAAATCATAAAATCATTACGGTGCCTTGATGTTCAGAAACTCCTCCATGGCTACCTCTCTTTAGGATCCAAATATTAATTTCTCATGCCATGACGTATTCTAATCGTTTACTCTCCCCAGACGCACATAGAAAGAAAGTGACAAAGCAGAACACACAGCGCACACCGCAGACCCTCGACACAGCTAGCCGCCGCGACAGTGTCTGTGAATTTGCGAGTGTTGAGTTTGCCCCAACTTTAAAAAATGCTTGCACTGTCATGAATTTTGGCCAAGTCTTTTGCGTGGACCTCAACATATAACTGTATACCAGTTTTGCTGAGCTGAACAGTTTCTGGTGAACAGTACCATCTCTACTGCTCAATAGTCTTTAGTGTACAGTAGTCTCTGGTGCACAGTAGTCTCCGGTGTACGATACAGTTTCTGATGAACTGAGTGGTCTCTGGTATACAGTACAGTCTCTGGTGTACAGTACAGTCTCCGCTGTACAGTACAGTCTTTTCTGCACAGTACAGTCTCTGGAGTACAGTAACCTCTGGTGTACAGTACAGTCTCTGGTGCACAGTACAACTTCTTGTGCTCGGTACAGTGTCCGGTGTGCAGTACTCATACAGTCGATGGTGTACTGTATAGTATGCAGTTTCTGGAGAACTGTTCTTCAAAATAACTCCAGACATTTAAAATAATTTGATTTCATCACGCCTGATGTACCTACATATACATATGTACTACCAGTTCCATGGTTCTACCTCTCGTTTTCGTGAGCCCCTGTGTGTCAAAGTGACTTCTTTTTCTCTGACATACAAACGTTCCTTAATTTACATAATTTTGTATTTATTATGCACAGCTACAAGACCATCTGCCAACTCCTCAGTTTTTATCTCTCTGTTCTTCTACCTTCCACGCGCCCATTAGCATCCAGCTCAGCACACAATAATGGCGACGATGGGAGATACAATTTCTCCAAGGCCGCCCTGTGTTTCATAAAAACACACCACAAAAAAAAAACAGCATGAACTCCCTTCGTTGAGTATAGAATTTCACTCAGCAGTAATGACGGCTCAAATCCAACTCATGAGGGCTTCCAACCATCAATTGAGAACATTGGAGATACATTCACTCCTAACAGGCGCGTCAGATACGCGTGACGAGGAAATTGTCTTTCCGGATCATAATTTGACCGCTAATGAGTTCTTAGCATCGAGTAAATTTATGATTTGCCACAAGGTATAAGAGTTATTTCTTTTTATCTTCGGTTGAAATGAAGATACAAAATGTGAGACACAGTGTAGCTAATAAAGCACCTTACGGCCCAGTCCAGTCATCTTGTCTCACTATTCATCAACAAGAACTCACGATCATCACACGCAGCCCACCTCACCACCCAGCACGTAACAAGTAGTACCTAAGTACTGAGGTCTGGTCCAGGACGGACTAGAACACTGTACATCTCACTATCCAGCACGCAANAGACAGACCACACTGTACATCTCACTATCCAGCACACAACACATACCATGCAACACAACCAGGCAGACCACACTGTACATCTCACTATCCAGCACGCAACACATACCATGCAACACAACCAGACAGACCACACTGTACATCTCACTATCCAGCACGCAACACAACCAGACAGACCAGCACACTACACGTCTCACCATCCACTACGCAACACGTGTAACACGACCAGACAGACCAGCACACTACACGTCTCACCATCCAGCACGTGCAGCGTGACCAGGGCGGGCTGCATGCCCTCAGGCTTGCACGTGAACGTGCCAGAGTCTGAGGGCTGCGCGTTCTGCAGAAGGAGGAAGCTCGTGGTGGTCTCCCCCCTCTCCTCCACCACGCTCACTCCCCCACGGGGGCTCGTGTAGCTTATGGTCTGTCAGAGATGATGTAAAAACGATAATAGTTTCCAGAGATAATATTCCTGACGAAACTAATAAATTACCGATGCAATGAACCCTCGAATATATTTGGCCGGTTGTTGCACCAGTTGGCACTACCCTACCAATAATAAAAGAAAGAAGGGGGTTTATTTCCAGGTTTTGGAATAAAAATGATCATGCTTGTCAAAGGACAGTAGTAAAAAATATTTGTCATAGAAATTAATAAGCTAATTTATGTTTACCCAAATTCCTCTGTCCGATTTTTTCAATAAAAGATGTTAGTCAAAGTTGTTTTTTACTCTTACTTTTCAGTGTGTACGATGGCACATCATAACGATATGTCACCTTGCTGACAAAAATAAAAAACGTTCATGAAATATGTGGAAGGTATTGTTGACAGACGTGGAAACTAGCGTTCAAAACATAGAAAATGCTGAAATACGTGGTAAGTATTGATGAAATATATTGAAATAGCTTTGAAATGCGTAAAAAATATAAGTAGCTGTAAATTCTACTTATGAAAGATTAATCAAAAATTGAGAATAAGGCAGTGTATCACATTCCCCTTTAGTTCAGGTATCACCTTAATTTCGATTTTATTTTACAATTTATGTACCTGGGTAATGGGTACTGTTAATTTTAGAAAGTTGAGTTTGTGGCAGACTACCTAGTTCTTGTATAGCTTACAAACAAATCTGGCCAGAATTATTTTATTCTCAAATGTGGCTGCTCAAAAGCATGAAAATAATCTGCACAGAGAAAAGTATGAAATACTGAAGAAAAAATCAAAGGCATTCATTCAGAATACATCACTGAAATACCCTGATATCTCTACCACCGTTTTCCCTTCCCCATCCTTCCTTAATTCTGCATCATTAATTCATCAATTTTGTCATCGCAATGAGGATGTTCCCTAATGTGTGTTTAAAATAAGACAGTTCTCATCACGCTGCAGGTTGCGCCGTATCTGTAACCAACCGAGGCAAATAGAAGAAAAATTCTTGCAAAGAGGTAAGCCGATTATGCATTACACTACTGAGGAATGTTCTCTTCGTCGTCTTGCATGAAATATTAATATATTATGTGACACCAAACAAACTAATTAACGAATAAAACTTATAGAGACTCTAATTCCTGCACGGACTGTGTACTGTATAATTCCTATATGTATACTAATGTGTAAAAACATACATAGTTACATACATTTGTCATAAAGAAATGACCAATAAAGATTCGAAGTATACCCATATGTACTCATTCTTTCCAGATTCTTGTAATGGATTAGGCAACCCACCAGTAAACAAAAATTCAACCATGTAATACCTGAAGATGTGACACATCGATAGGTGATATTTCTCGTTTTTTTATCATTGAATAGTAAAAAAAATATGAGAAATTGTAGGTAACATTAGAAGATCCTAACTCATGGGAGTTTAATTCGCATTTTAAATACCTGCTGTGAAGCAGGTGGTCTCTAGTATGAAAATTATTCTAATATTCACTGCAGAAGCAACTCAAGAAATAATCTATACTAGGATAAAAAATGAAGAATAGATAATATTTCAAGTCACTCAGTTTTAAGTAATAAAAGAGTTCAAATTCGAGAAGCCACTGAATGACTTCAGGACACGAATATGCGCCAAAAACCAGTCACGTTAACCTCGCAGGGAAGTATATCATCATTTTGGATTTTACATCAATAATAACAAAACGTCAATGAAACTACAGCATGAATAGTTACGTCTAATGTATCAATATTATAAACAATGACAATCAACTGAAGAATTACTACAGTTGTAAACTCTAACGACCAGCCAGCGAAAAATTTTGGCGGCGCTGGAGTGAGAAGCGTAAACTAAGAAGTCTGGTGCCGAGCCTGCTAATGACCGACATAAGTGCTAGCCATATGCATGTCATTAGTCTGTGAGAGGGCAAAAATATATATTTCTGCTGGGTGACTTTCTTGCAAAATATGAAAGAAAAAACCTCTGTAAAAGTGGCGAGCAGTAAACCGAAGTGCGAAGCGTGGGACTTGGTAGGGGGCTTTGTATTTCTTGTCTGAGTTTTATCTCCAGATTATAGTAAACTTTTAAACGTTTCAGTTAGATTTTGTCAACTGTTAGCTACTAGATGTCAATCGCTCTTAATTAAATGCCGAAATCAAACTGGGTAGAAGAGCAAATGCAGGAAGCAGCCACGTCTGCAGAATAAGATAGGATATGACAGTTGGAACCAGCTGAATGGTCTATACTTGGGGTGCTACTCAAATCACATGCCGTCAGATATCGATCACACACAGGCAAAAGAGTTGGAGTCAGGGAAAGAGGTGGAAGGAGTAGAAACAGCCACACTTGCAGTCATCAATATTCATCCACCGTCATCCATGTATGTTCGTTTTGACAAAAGAAAATGGCTGATTTCCTGGTGCATACATTTTCTGCATGTTGGTCTAGATTCTAGAAAGTCTTCCCCGTCTTTAGAACTATTAGAATCGTTACTTTTTCTTTTGTGCCGTGTTGTGTTGACGGTGTTTGCTAATGAAGTACTACCAAGGTTATAGTTAACTTAGTAAGAAAGACGGATTTTGGATGTAGCTAAGGTAATTAAGAATGATTTTTCCTTTTCTCTGGCTTTCCGATTCGACCTCGAATCAGTACTTTAGAATACTAACCCTTTACGGAGTAGTAGTCATGAAATAACTGTAGTTATAGCTTTACATGTAGGATTCAAAATGTTAGATTCACAGAAGACGTTTTATATTGACTCTGTCAACATTAATCTTCTTCACCCTCAGGTAAACATACGAGTATATTCCCATTTTTTCGTAACGTCCACTGTGTTACACTATACTCTACTGACTTCTTCGTACCATTGGACTTAATTCGATTAGAAGTTACGCTAAACTATAGTGGGAAAAGCTGCATATGCAGGCATGTCCGTTACTAACATGAGTAATTAACAGTAAGAACTGCAAGCAACATGATGTGAAGCAGATTGCATAAAGTTAAGACACATATAGGTGTGATACAACATCTCGTGCAGGAGGATAGCGCTATGTGCACACAGGCACAAGACTTGGATTGTTGTGTGCAGCTCCAAGTTCAGCCTCTATACTCTACAGCATTTCTAACTTGACTTATGACTGATAATAAGTGCTGAATTTTGATAGAGCTTCAGTGCGCAGTAAATTGACTAGAAATATGGAAAAGAATATGAAAATATTTAATCCGGATGTTTCAAGCCTGGTTTATGAACAAATGTCTAAACGAAACATTATATCCCATTCAAAAATTACTTCTTTCCAAAAAGGGAAAAGAACTGAGGCTCGAAACATAAAATTAAATGTTTTATTTTATTGATGCTCGTTCTCAATCACTTATTTGGTTGAATTTTTCTCTGAGGTTGTTTCACCTACAGTCGATTGGAGTCGAGAACCACGACTCTGAATTTTGCTTGTGTGGGCTTTCGTCCAATTAAGCAGTCCAGAACGAAAACATGGGACCACTCCGTTTCCGTCCCGCAAAAATTGTTTTTTTGTATTATTATCAACTAGTTTTGTAGGATTCCAAGTTATAAATTTTGATACGCAGAACACACGCAAAACTTCACTAGTCATGTCCAATAAGAACATGAAAAAACGAGGGTTGCTCTAAGAAGAGGCACAGTTTGTCACAACATCTGTGAACGTAACACGTGCTAAGACATTTCATGTCTTATGCAACGAAGCCTGATGTGTAATGCTCTGATGTCTCATTTTGATGCATCAGCGCCTGATGTAAAATGCATCATTGTCCTATTTTGATGCAATGGCTCGTAATGTGTAATGCATCGACGTCTTATTTTGATGCAATAACTTCTGATGGGTAATGTACTTGTGTTTTATTTTTTGATGCAGCGGCGTTTGATGTATTATGCAACTATGTCTCATTTTAACGCACCAACATTTCAGCTTCCTTACTTTCCGGTCCATTGAAACACTTTACATTAAGAGCCCCAGAGCGAACGCGCCACTCAAATGTTTACCATCTTTGCAGGGCATTTTTAAACTGAATGTTTGCTAGGAATAAGAAGCACATTACAGTCGTGCTGCGAGTATACATTTCGAAGAGAGCAGGCATTGATCTGCTCTCCAGCGCAACAAATCTGGAGTCGAGGAGCTTTGGAATCNGCATCGACGTCTTATTTTGATGCAATAACTTCTGATGGGTAATGTACTTGTGTTTTATTTTTTGATGCAGCGGCGTTTGATGTATAATGCAACTATGTCTCATTTTAACGCACCAACATTTCAGCTTCCTTACTTTCCGGTCCATTGAAACACTTTACATTAAGAGCCCCAGAGCGAACGCGCCACTCAAATGTTTACCATCTTTGCAGGGCATTTTCAAACTGAATGTTTGCTAGGAATAAGAAGCACATTACAGTCGTGCTGCGAGTATACATTTCGAAGAGAGCAGGCATTGATCTGCTCTCCAGCGCAACAAATCTGGAGTCGAGGAGCTTTGGAATCGAGCGAGAAGAGCCGTAATTCAATCAGAGTCATGAGTGTTCCCGTGGCCGAACGATTGGAGGGCGAGCAGAACAGCAACACAGATCACGCATGCACGAAAAACGCGCACGACCGCTTGCCCGAGTTGCTCCACGTTACGAGGATTTCCTTACCAGAATTGAGATAGGTTGCTTGATCTCAGCCTCTTATGGGAAAGATCTCACCTTTGCTTAAGCGGATTCAATCGAAGAGACTCAATTGTAAGTCTTTTCCCCAATTCCTAGGAAACGAAGCTGCAGAGCTTCCTGAATAAAAGATCTGTTTTAAATCAGGTCAAGTTAGAGCGAGAGTGTTAGGAAGGTATATACAACTTAATCATACGCTATCACTGGATACAATTTATCACAATGACGCATGTTCAGTAACATCGAGAACACAAACAAATATTTACAAATTAATATATAATAATAAACAGTAAAAGCTGAAGGATCCACTGCATATTAGACTAATTAAGCCTTACCCATTACCTGCTTGTGTTAGTGAGGTATAGCGTCGAAATGAAATGCAGACAGACAGGGAAGTCTTGCTTTATGAAGACAGTCAGGCATTGCAACACAAAACTCAGGTACACTCAGGTACAGAATTTATTTACCCTCTTCAATAAAGTTTATTGTGGAAAAATAATTGTTTCCTGTAAAGGGTTCCACGGCATATTTCCGTGGTCTCTATCTTCCTTATCTAGAGAGCATGAACTTTTAAAGTTGCAAATGTACTACAAATAGGTATCCAATCCTGATACCGTACTTAGCACATGAAGGCATCAATGCAGAACAAATGTTTTACTAATCAGTCCAAGTCTAAGAATTAAAGACTAAGATTATGTAATGGAACCACAGGCCTTCTTAACAGTCAAACTGGCCTCTGAAGACAGACTTGGGCAGCATGCGTGCTCTCAGAAGCCCTCTCAGCTGCCAGGATTTTGGCGCCTAATTTTCTGGGATTAAAAATACATTCCAGGCTCAGACGAGGGCTCCTCTTAATCATCGAGGAATTAAAGACGCATGAAATGTCATTGTAGATCTTCGAACTGAGCTGTCCGAGATACCACGCATCTCCCACTTCTCTGTTACAGGCCTAATTTCGGGGTACAGGTCTAATCTCTGTTTCTTTGAATGACAAACCTTGTTAACATATCAATGACATAAAAAGTTAAAGGTGCTTCAGGAGATCTACGTTCTGGAGGCCCCGAGCTGCAGGACATTTTCGGATTCAAATTCCACGAGTTTCAACAGACACTGAGGAAGAAAGGGTGACATATTTTTTTACCACCAAGCGCAGCCACAGGATTGTGATGGAGATTAGTATTGCGGAGCTGATGGCCTTGGTGGAACCACATCTTACTTTCTTTGGGGACGCTTTCTCGAGGTACTTCCTTCGTGGTACTTCTTTTGTGGTACTTCCCGGGTGGTACTTTCTTTGTGGTACTTCCCTCTTGGTACTTCCTTTGTGGTACTTTCCTCGGGATATTTCTCCCTTGGTATTTCCTTTGTGGTACTTCTCTCGTGGTACTTCCCTCTTGGGACTCCCTTTGTGGTATTTCCCCCGTGGTATTTCCCTCTAGGTACTTCCTTTGTGGTACTTCTCTCGTGGTACTTTCTTTGTGGTGCTTCCCTCGTGGTACTTCCCTTTTGGTACTCCGTTTGTGGTACTTCCCCCGTGGTATTTCTCTCGTGGTACTTCCCTCGTTGTACTTCCCTCATAGTATTCCCTAGTGGTACTTCCTTTGTGGTACTTTCCTCGCAGTACTTCCATCGTGGTACTTCCCTCGTGGTACTTTATTTGAGGTGCTTCCCTCGTGGTACTTCCCTTTTGGTACTTCCTTTGTGGTACTTTCTTTGTGGTACTTTCCTCGGGGTATTTCTCTCATGGTACTTCCTCCTGCATATTTCCGGTGAATTCCTCTATGTGTACTTTCCCTCAGGTTACTGTTCTAAAGAAAAAGAGATGTACATTTAAACTAAAAGTATTCGCTGCACACCACCAAAGACAGACCACAGCACCAACTGATGAAGCTTTTTAGTGCGCCATCAAGTCTCCAAAGTTTTCTATTGAGGTCATTGCGTACATCACACTAGAAGAAGCTGTTAGGTAAGGAACTGATTGCATGTAACAGATTCAATAACTCAAGCAATAAATTGTTATTTTCAGCAGTCTTTACTTATTTTGCTTGCGCTTGACTCTCATGAAAACTAGCAGGCCTTATAGGCCCAGATTTATGTACGATGTCAGACTTGCATCTTAAAAGACCCAATTGTTTTAGCATTTTTGTTCATCACTGACAAACCACCTTAAGCTATTAAATCATTCTCAAAATGTATGTTTTTCCTCGTCAAAATGAAATAAAGTATGAAAGAGATTTTGAAATGAAATTTGACAGGTTCTTTCATAACCCCAACCGATGCAGGTTGAGCGAAAATGGGATGAGACAGGGGCGTTCAAAAAGTTACCTCTGCCTTACAATGTACATAATAACGGTCTTGTGTATCACTGTTCATTATTACGGGTCTGTTTATCAATGTACACTACAACGGTCCTGCGTATCAGTGTTCATTATTACAGTCATGCGTATCAGTGTACATTATTACGGTCCTGCGTATCAGTGTTTATTATTACGGGCCTGCGTATCAGTGTACATTATTACGGGCCTGCGTATCGTGGCTACAGAAAGTGCAACGAAATAATGTGCATTCAGGCACCCGCACAACGTGCCGCCCTGCCTACGAGCTCTGCTTACCGGCTTATGCTTTAATTTAGAGCCCCTATTTGTGAGCGACAGTCAAAAATTTCTTCCAATAATGCCAGTAGTGCAAGCTCGGAGATGCCCATGCACAGCAGCGCTTTCCGCAACTCTAAGTGGTTTAGACAAGCCAAGTAGAAAGGGGACACGAAATTTGGAGCGTTTCTTTAGCTATTTAGCTAACACAGCACAAATGCATGGCTCTATTGCGATTATATCGTGTGGTTAAAGCGTTTGAAGTCAACGTTGTACGGATACAGTATATATTATGTTTGACACGAAACATAGCTTGCTTGCATTAAGGAGACATTGCTAGGTATAACTTGCCTCAACTTGCCTCCCTTTAGCAGCAACTGAGTGAGATGTGTTGGCAGGAAGTATTGACAGGAGGTCTTGTCATGGCGTGTTGCCTGGAGGTGTTGTCAGGAGGTGTTAACAGGAGGTCTTGTCATGGCGTGTTGCCTGGAGGTGTTGTCAGGAGGTGTTGACAGGAAGTGCTGGCAGGTGTTTTCAGAAGGTGTTGTCTGGAGATGTTATCAGGAAGTGACAAGAGATGCTGGCAACAGCTGCTGTTACCAGGATATATCAGGTGATGACAAGAGGTGTCATCAGATACTGTCTACATGCGATGTCTGGAAGTGCCAGAGGCCTGAAAAGAAGGAAGTCAGTCTTCGTCTCGCACCTCTAGACCTGGTACATCATTTTCTGTCATTCATGATCACCAGTGATCGAGATAGCGCTCATTTTATGGTGTTGGCGAGTTTTACATTCTCATCCTGTAGCTTCACGCGTCAGTTTGGGGTTCTTCAAATTATATTTTCAGTTGTTTGCATGAATGTGCGTCCACTGCCTTAAAGTTGTCTCGCTGGTAATGAAGGAACAATGTGAATAATGTTTGATTCACCCTGAAGAGTTCATCGTTACTCACGAATGTAGTGTTACAAATCTTAGCAGCCATTCACACAAGACATGGCAACAAGGTTCTCTGTCAGATATAACCTCAGAATTCTCTGCCAGAGACATGGACCTAGGGTACTCAGCTAGAGGCATATATGATACCTCTAGCACAGTACCCTAGGTCCATGTCTCTGGCAGAAAATCTAGTGCCAATGTCTCCAACAGAAAATCCTGAGGCCATGTCTCTAACAGAGACCCATTTGGGTCTCTGTTAGAGACATGGGCCGAGGATTCTTTGTCAGATGCATGGACCCATGATCCTTTGCCAGGAACAGCACTCCACTTCATTTGGTCTGCTCTACGGTGTAACCTGCGATCGAAACGAAACTCATCTTTTGTCTCAAGCCTTTGTTCAACTTCCGACTTTTGTGAATTTGGCCTCCTTCTGTGGATTTAATGGCTACCTTTAGCTGAGTCTCAAGCGCTTCTCTAGAGAGTCTTGACCTTAGTTTTGTCTCAAAGTCTGGTGGCTTTTTTCTTGTATAATACTTAACTGTAACTAAAAGAAGGACTGCTTGCATAAAATACTGAGAAAGAAGGTTAGACAAATAAAAAAAGAATTAAACTGCTGCTGCCTTAGGAAATGTTTTGTGCTCGATGGTTTAAAAAAATATTTTGTGCTCATGATGAATGTCTCCAACGATTCTTTCTGGTGGTAAATACGTATAATTCCTGAGCCCCAGTGCAATAGTTCAATGAAGTTAAGTTCATTGTATCTTCAATTCTGCTAAAAAGCAGCAATTTAAGCTCTTAACTGAATTTAGGAACTCTCAATTCAGTTCAATTCAACTTTCAACACGTATGTTCCTTTTATTTATAACTAGGAATGCAGTCTGGACCTAACGTTCTATTTGTGTGTATTTGTAAGCTTCTTGCACAAAAATAGAAGGAAATCATTCAATTTGTAAAGTTTTTTTGCACCGCAGCGAAGATTGATGAATTATTCTGCCTTTTCGCTATGCAACTTCCATATTCCAGAAACATTGTATTCATTTGATGAGCTGCAGTTTGCAAATATAAACTAAAAGTCATCAGAGGCGTAGAGTTTCATTACTCGCACCCTGGATCAGGTATTCATTTTAAAAAATCAAATCGATTTAAGAGGCAAAAAGCGAGAGGCTTCCACAGTCGTACCCATCGTTCTTCATTCCATTAATTGAGATCCAAGCACCATAAGTCAATTCCGAGCGGCTACGTCTCTCCCTTTCAGTAAATCTAAATACAGACGAACTCGCACGTATTCTGCTAATTAAAAATACTCCGAAAATACAGTCGTTACGAAAAAATTATGCCGCTCGCACTCCAGATTGGCATGACTGAAACATTATTCCTTTCAACGTTGAAATTCGTGGACAAATTGGCGTGTTTGGCTTAGAAAAAAATTGTTGGCAGTATTTTACTCGCAAATTTTAATTCCGAGATAGAATGCACGCTCCTCTTGTACCTGAGTTGTCTGCAGCGTGTACAGCAGCACTACGTCCTAAACACGGTGTTGTGAACACATTTATTTAGCACTTTTGTGGGATAACGATCCTGATTAGTTCGAAAACAACGCATGCGTCAACGATTGAGAATGGGGCCAAAGAAAATTATTGAAGAAAATTAATCAGGTGAGTGGCCAAAAATCGGTTCTTCTTTTGCGAGCGTCTGAATTAAAGTTCGAAGATACCTAAGGGAAAAAATAGGAATCCCCAAAAACTTTTGGAAATTAAGGTTTCGGAATTCTAGAGTATTGGATTTTTTTTTGTACTTGTGCCTGAATCCCCGCATCTCATTAGTTAAATTATACATTAATGTAGAAAGGAAAAAAATTGAAATTATTTTAGTTTGGTATACGATGATCTGGAAGATTGAGGAAATACTCAGTCTAAGTCAGCCGCTCGTTGGCCTATCTGGTCCCCTCCGTCACAAGCAGTAGAAAATTCTAGAGCTGCGAAGTCTCACGCCAGAGACCTGACAACTTAAGTTGTCGTATGAAAAGTTCTGATGCATGTTATATTGAGCCGTTACAATAGGAAAATACCCTGCACTAGTGATACAAACAATGCCAAGTAGCATTAAAAATTTACTTACAAAAATTTAGAAAGAAAAATTTTCACGTAAAGTTTGGCTGCAGAGCGGACAGATGAGGCAGTGGACTCCATGTAGAGTGTAATGATAACCAAGCCTCTTATTCGAATCACAAAAGATAATAAGATTTAGATTTAGAATCACAAGTAGTTGTTGGATTAGACAGTTTGTAAAAACTTCGGCAAGTAGTCTGAACGCATTGATGTCCGAGAAAACCTCGTAACTGATGGAGTGAATGAGTGCATGCCCAATAATTAACTCCCAAAGCAATTGTACATACATGAAGAATGTTGAGGATAGTGGTGAATACCCTTGCAGGAGAAGGCCTACTGTCAGCTAACACACAGTAGTTGGTACTTTTACGTCTATTTATCTACCTCAAACGATGTCGTCGTAGTTTTATTAGGATTGAGCAACATTCTCAAGGTGTAGTCTCAGTTATGAAGTTTTACAATGCTTTGTTGGCTGTTGTTGGGTCTGACTCACCAGAGCTACAGAAGTAAAGTCGTTATCATTAGCAAAATTGAGGTTGGTTACTACGTCAAGTATGGAGCAGACGTACAGTACAAAAAGTGACTACATAATTTACTTCCAATACGAGACACAAAAGATTTCAAGTCCCTTGTCGTTTCATGAACAACAACCTTTTCTTTCCGTTTAAAAAAAAGTTTTTGCTACAGAACAAAACTTTGAATGATGCGCCTAGAAATCTTGACATCACATAATATCACGAAGGTGAACTTCAATCTTGACATCACATAATATCACGAAGGTGAACTTCGATAAAAATAGCACATTTGACTGAAGCAATCTCATTTTTTCCTGCATTGACTGAACTCTCATCGCAACGCGGCCAAGAAAAATGGCTTTTGAACGAGCTGCTTAAATGTTGTAGCATTGCACTCTGCCCAGGAGTGATAGGCTCAGTACAGGAGTCATTGTAAAGAGTGAAAGTAAAAATACACAGTTGATTTACACGGTAAGCTGTGAAGTTACAAAATAACGAAAAGCTAACAGCAGCAAAGCTACTGTATGAGAGAAACAGGAAATGGAAAATATATTCATTATTTCTGTCTTCAATGGTTGTTTTCGTATTAGCGTGCTCCCATTCACACCATCAATGGGAAGTTTGAGTAATGACCGATAATTCCAGTCAAAAACTCTAAGGCACATTTTAATCAAATGAGAGCCGCTGACCATAGCAGCAACACTGTCACAGCTGTTCACGCAGGCAACTACCATGTGATTTGGAGCATAACTATTGTACATAGAAGCAGTTTCTACCAGGACGAGCGAGTCTAATGTAACAGCCTGCACGGGACGTAAAAGTGGGAACCGAAACATTTATTTGGAGTTGATGGTGGAGTGCCCATCAGATGCCTACAATGTGCCCACTCGAACTGATTAAAACAAGTCTGTAATCATTTATCACTCATATAATGAAATTTTCCAGGCCCTTCAACTAGGTTGAAATCTGCTCTAGTACAAAGTTAAGTTTGTTAAAGCGAGTAGATAACATGAGAGGAACTACGAACTTACTGAGGTACTTGCATTACGATGCTAAGCTTCTCTTAACCTGGTAGTTGTGATACAACTGAATATACCCTCGTAATTGTTGTGGTACCACCATGAACACCCTCACCTGGTTGTCGTGGTACCACCGCACCCACCCTCACCTGGTTGTTATGGTACCACCATAAACACCCTCACCTGGTTGTTGTGGTACCACCATGAACACCCTCACCTGGTTGTTATGGTACCACCAT
>VCRD01000749.1:95120-126111 GCA_006783055.1 Trinorchestia longiramus
TGGTTGTTATGGTACCACCATGAATACCCTCACCTGGTTGTTGTGGTACCAGGTGATGGCCTCCGGCGGAAAGGGTGCGTGGTGCACGATGCAGGTTAGGTTGATCATGCTGGCTCGGTTTACGAACAGGTCTGGAGAGCCAAGTACCTCGACCGTCGGCTCTGACAAAATTAAAATCAGTTTGTTTGGATTGAAAAAATGTTAGGAACTTCACTATGTCCTATCTACTTTTTCCTATTAGACTGCGGAATCGCGGGTATTCGTGTCGCGCTAGCGACCCGAAATGTTGTCAATTTACATACATTCATCAAAGTTTTTACGACTTACACTGAAAATGAACAGTCATCCCACAGCTTCTTCCAGGTTCTGTTGAGGCAGGACTTGAATAAATAGTACAATTTTTCCGGTGAAATTTATGATACATAGAAGAAACCACAGTTCAAAAGTTCCATTATCGGGTTTTTCCTAACGAATGACCAATACAATATTAATTAACACGTTAAGTGCGGTTGCCTAGCCGGTGCAAATCTTTACTTTGTACATACAGTCACTAGAAAGCTTTGAAAAAATTACAGAACCTAATCGTAGTGACCCACCGGTGGGTCACTTCACACTTAACGTGTTAACACGTTTCCTGCGATTGCCTAGCCGGTGCAAATCTTTACTTTGTACACATAATCACTAAAAGACTTGGAAAAAATTACAGAACCTAACCTAAGTGACCCACCGGTGGGTCTCATCGCAGGAAACGTGTTAATCCCTAAAAAACCATTAAGATCGCCTCCTTTAATCTACATGCATAACTAAATCAGACCTTGTTCATTGCCATGCCCTCAAACGTCATTATTTTCACAATCATTATTTGCATTATTCGCAACTTGTCGTGCTTTTTGGACATTTCCTAATTTTTTCAGTACTGCCCAGTTATTTTTGTCATTTTCATTGACGTTTTTCTCCATACATTCTAAAAATGCTAAATATTGTTCATTGTAGTGTCCAGAGTTCACTATTTTACTATATATATATATATATATATATATATATATATATATATATATATATATATATATGTGTGTGTGTGTGTGTGTATTAAAGTAATAAAACTGATGCTAATAATCAAAGTTATAATTATGTGATATATAATAGAAATAAGAAGTGTTGCACATGCGAAGTGCAGATGTTAAATTGTCGTATTCACATCGGTAGACATTGATCTATTATAAATACTAACATCAAGTACACCTCATTTTCTGAAGAAGGTTATTTTGCAGGAGCTCAATACTCTGGTTCTTGAGCGCATCGCCAACTTTTTCTTAAAAATAGAACTAGTTATTCGAAAAGTTCAAAGGAGTGCAGCCGAGTGTCAAAGACGCCCTAGAAACTCATTGTTCAGCAAGCAGCTCCTCATCTACTTAAATGTGACCCAGGAGCGTCGGCTCTCAGAGCTTGCGCTATGTTCATTATTTCTGAACCAGCCTCGTTTTGCGTTTGACTCCTAATTATATGAGTAATAATTATATGAGTACGAGTTTAATCCCTTCATGGTAGCTTTACTGAGTGATACCTTCATGATGAAGGGCCTATAACAAAACAGATTAAGGTTTTTGCTTTGGCCTGATGACAACAAGAGCTTGGAAGGTAGAGAACTCAGAAACGTCTTTTTAGTTGAGACATCTCTTCTTGACACGAACATCATCAACAAATTACTCGACTGTTAAGCTCTTTAATGGTTCTCCATTTCCGATTATTTTTGAAATAATTTTCACATCTAGAATGAAGTTTCATAAGCGAGAACTAGTTTAAATATTTCTAGTTTGGAAAAATAACTCAAAACAAATTCTGATATCAGTCCCAATGAAATAGTGTATGGTGTTCTGTAAAATAGCAGCACTTGCTCCAAAACTCGAACCACCTTCCAACTTCTTTTAGCTCCGACTAACTTGAGTATTGTTTCGTGATTACTGTAACGAATATATTTTTAGAGTCCCAACGGAGTGTATGTTTGAAGGAAAAGGAATACATTAACCCAAACGATGCAAGATATACATGGCATGTATTTATTTTAAGCATACAATGTAGCTTCCTTAGCTCCGCTCTCTTGCTCTGTGTTGACGCGGCATGCATGAAAGCTCTAGTGCATGTGCTTTCTAATGCTCAAGCGTATGAGTGTTTGAGAGTTTGAGTGTTTAAGCGTTTGAACGCATTCAATGTGGCTAGGACACTTCAGAGTGTTGGATGGTTGGTGGTCAGCCTGTAGAATCCAGCGTAAGTTGTTCTGCGGATGAAAGTCCGTTGCTAAATCCGGTGGTGATGGCACACATACGCAGAGGGTTTCGTGGTCGGAAGTCCACCGTTTGTTCAGTTGGTGAATTTCAGCATAGTCAGATATTCTGCCTATTGTAGATTTGAATTTAGCTGCTCCTTCTGTGTTGTCTGCTGTATGTATTACTGTTTCTATCGTGCTACTGTAGTGCTTTACGGCATGGAACTTGGGTATCAACCCAAGAATGGACCAAACGGCTCGTTCCTATAGCCTCATTCGATTCTATTCTATGAAAACTATGGTTTCACTCTGCCGTGTGTTAGTTCTGGTCACTCGATTTCTTGATGTAGTGCGTGCTAGTAATGCACTGCATGTGAAATTCTTTACCAGATACTGAAACTAAAATTTTCACTTTGATAGTAAATATCTTTTGAGAGTTATACGTATACTTTAAAAATGGCGTTAAAGTCTAGCATATTACACAATAGTAATTTGTTCTGAAGACTTAAAAACTAATGAATAGATAAATTTCACTTTTGAATTGACTGGGCGCTCAATACCAGGATGTTTAACATTCTGATGTAATAGATGCGTCGCAAGCGGTAACTACATCATCATGAAACTCCATCATAAGACAACTCAATCATCAGATATCTACATCATCAGGTAGCTCACTCATTAGATAACTCCATCATCAAATAACCCAATATTCAGATAACTCCATCATCAGGTAACTATATCATCAGGTAACTCCATCATCAGATAACTTTATCATCAAGTTACTCAATCATCAGATAAGTACTTCATCGGATAACTCCACTATATGATAACTCAACCATCAGGTAATTCCATCACCATATAGCTCCAACATCATGTAACTACATCATCAGATAACTGCATCATCAGCTAACTCCATCATCAGGCAACTTTATCATCAAATGCAATACTAAACTAAATACGAGTACTGCACACGCTCTCAGGTCAAAATTCGACGCTTCCATTATAGGCTCCGAAATAACTGCGTTCAATTAGTGTACATCGAGGCTTTATGGAATACAATTAACTTTCAACCCTAATAAAATATTTGTTTCAGTTAAATGCTTTATCAGGTTTGAGAAGGCTCCCTCACATCAATTTTTTAAGACAAGCAAAACGTAATGAATTTGGAGACGCTCTGAGATACGAGCTGCCTCCCCAGTGTTGAGCTGAGGTACAAAACTGCGTCTCTTACACGGCCATGTTATTGGTAGATAAGATACAGAATGGAAGTTCTGTATATGTATATTCATGAAAAATATTCAGGTTCTGATAGTACCATGGGTAAAACTGAAGACTGTATTTTATTTCATAGATCCTTAATTTTATTACTTTTACACCAAGGAATTTCAATGGGTACTATCTGGGCCATGTTACCGGTAGATAAGATACAGACTAGAAGTTCTGTATGTATTAATGGAAAGTGTTCATTTATAATACTATAATGCATCGTAAATCTTTAATACATTCATATCTATATAATTTTAAATTAGTCAAATTTAAATCTTGGAATTTCCACGAGAATTGCCTAGTGTAAAAGTAACTAACTCTCGCATAGTAATTACTTCAGTTTTTGAGTGTCAAAAAAAATTTGTATTCGATTTTTTGCGATATTTTTTTCAGATATAAAATCCATATCACAACATAGCTGATAAAGAGCATAATCCTGAAATGTGGGTTTATATATTAAAATAACTTTATCCCACTATTATTGCTCGTTCACTCCGATGAAACGCAAGTTCAACACGAGTCAAAAAAAGTAGATCGTTTTAATATTCCTTCAGTTTATTTTCTATCTGTATCTGAGAGCTATCAGATTGACAAGATGTTGACTATGTAAATTTTTTGAAAGTACTACATCCCCTCATTTCTGTGAATATAACCGAGATGTAGGAGTTAAACATCACAATGGAACCAATCCTATGCCGGAGTTGAACTTCACGATATGACCTATTCTACGCCGGAGTTAAAATTCACGATATGGCGAATTCTAAACCTGCTGCAATATTGCATGCATAATATAAGCACGTCAGGACGAGGTTTGGAGCTCAAAGATGCATTGCAGGCAGCCAAGACGGCCGGTAATTTCAAAGATTCTGGAAATGTCTGTTGTTGAAGCACGTTTTTGCTGGAGACGATCAGCTTGCATTGATGTATTTGAGAGTCAATTGATGAAGAGCATATATATATAGCTTTCTAATTCTACTGTAATGAGTTTAGATCACTCTCATAACGCTACTAGTAATGCAGCATCGGTGCAACTGGTGATAGTTTAAGCATCTCTTCGCTAGTTCGACCCACAATTACTGCGTCGGAGGTACGGATGAAGGATTCATCCCAATTTTAGTTTTTGAACATTTTCTTGCTCGCTGTGAAAATAATAATAATACGTAGCTTGAATGATGTAGGAGAGAAAAAATCGAAAAGGGATATTATTTGCCCATTATTATTCAATGCTTGGTCGACTGGTGAGCGAATCTGCTTGCGAGCGGGAAGACCCGGGTTCGAATCCCAATGCCGACATGGTTGACGCGGCTAGAAATACGGCATGGGACTTGGGTAAACAACCGAATAATTATCGAAGTAATTATCCGACCCAAGAATGGGCCAGAAGGTTCGTTCCTATAGCCTAATTCTATTCTATTCTATTAAAAAATGAGGCAAAATTTGTTTTACGAATGTGATAAATTTTTGAAATTCATCAGGTGGGCTGTACAAATTCCAGCCCCTCACGGATAAAAGGTACTGATAACTGAAAATAAACATTGAAAATAAGACACAGAGCTGAAAAGAATTAGGGGAAAAGAGTGAAAGGAGTATAATCAAGTGTAAATAATGAAAAGCCTTATTCCCTGTTATTGATCGTCGACCTAAAGGCCAGCAAAGATTTCCATAAAAATTAAGGTCCTCGTCAGTAAAATGAAACGTGCAACATGCAGACAGACTGGGATAAAATGTTTCTTCCGCGTAGGGAGGAGTGAAACGCACTGCATTCTAAATTTGAAATTGTAAATGTACCCATGCGTGTGTCGTTCTTCTCGCTCATCAACAACATCATTTAGCAAGGCAGTGATTATTACCATCACACCACAACTCCCAGGCAACATTGAGGTAAACAGAGAAAGTTCTGACGGTTATTATCACCGTACCCCAACTGACCCGTTCTATTGAACTAGATGGTGATGGTTTCAATGGTTATGATTATCACAGCGTAACTCAGCCACAACATTGAGGTAAACAAAGAAGGTTCTGACGGTTATTATTACCGTACCCCAACTGACCCGTTCTATTGAACTAGACGGTGATGGGTTCAATGGTTATGATTATCACAGCATAACTCACCCACAACATTGAGGTAGACAGTGAAGGTTCTGATTGGCTTGGTTGTAATCTGACAATCGTAGCTTCCTTGGTCCCGGAGCTGGACGGACCTAATTCTCAGGGTCCACTCAGAACTGCCTTCTGTGTGTAGCGCCTCGAACCTCAGGTCTGACGTGTAGGTGTAGCGCCCTACCGTCAGGATACGTAGGTCGCGGCCTCTAATCCACGACACCTGACGACACATGGACAGTTGCAAGATGTCAGACCTGACTATTGTATTCAGAGGGCACTAGATCTACAGACTTGTAATGTCTATTTTCTGAATGCCTCAACTCAAAATAGCAATATGAGATGAAAAATCTCAGTGTTAAAATGTTCTGACCTGCCTGGTCATTAGTTCTGGAAAGAATGAAAAGTCTCTATTAAAATCGAAGGGAGAGTAAAGGGTAAAGAATTAAAGACATATACGCAGAACTCTTCTCAAAAAGGATGTGAGTAACCAGTATTATTAAAGAGAATGTTTCTGTGGAAAATTCTTACAACACTTCTTGAGCCCGAGTGTAAAATTTTGCACTGAGTATTTGATAATGAAGATTACACTTTTCTTCTTGAATTCCTGGTGCTAATAAAAAACGGTTGAAAATCGAGAACGAATCCGGAAGCATCATCCACGTTGATCAGCTATTTCAGCACAACAGTTTCATGGCGCCGTTCCAACGCCCAATTGTGTGATTAAACACTACGATTCTAAGCAGTAGAAGCTCAGAGGGAATATCATTGTAACCAAAGAAAAAGAAACACTTCAAGTTATTAACAAGGGTAACACTTAAATTTGAGCCTCCATGATATGTACAATTCTATTTGTGTTTATACTTTCTTGCCCCTTCTCTAACAGTAGGTCATTTTTCGTCTAAATTGCTTCAATTTCATTAAAATGCAGAGCAGTGCTTATACACCAATTTTACCTCATTATATACAAAGATGCTCATACTCGTACGGAAGTAAAATGTTACCTTCGTGTTAGCATTAAGTGGGACAGCTCAGAACTGTACATTTTTTCTTAACAAAATATAAAGAAAAACTCACTTTGAAGTTTTAAATCGTTGAAACTTTCTAAGCGATCATTTAATTCCTGACAGCAGTAATGAAATTTCTTAGTGCGTTTTCGCTTCTTCCTCTATTTTTCTCAGCTCATCCAGCTCATTGTTGATCTTGATACCTTCATGCCAAATGAAAATGCACAATTGGTTATTTAAGTAACAGTGAAAAATTATTTCCAACTTGCATCTGAATTGCTTTTTGTATCAAGATATTAATTATGGTAAATTACTAACATTGCCGAACATGGATTTTGATTAACATCGAATAAAACTAATGTTGTATTCAGAAGCAAAATTCATTTCCTGAAAATTGACAAAAACAGGAAGAAATATTATAGGCATGAGTGAGTAATCGAGTTTTCGAAAACAAAGAATTGAATTGAAAACTCTTACAACTTTGGTACTCTAGTTAGAGTTTCAAAAATCTTAAACTTAAGTCTCGGATGTCTGCCACATCTTATCGTCCCTTCCACCTCGACATCTAAAGGTCGCTGCTCATTTCTTTACGAGGGAGGAATCTGAACGAGATGTTGAAGCATGCACTGAGAGACCCAACCTGATCTGATCTAAACTCAATTTCCATTGTGAATTGAAAAATAATTATAATTGACTACGTACGCCCACAATGTGCATTCATTAATCCCCAAAAACTCCATTTGAGCAGCACAATTTTTAATAAATATTCATTTTTTCGCCGTCGCTATCGGTAAGCTAACTCGGCCGACAGTTTGTTAACTATCTACTCTAACTGACACGAACTAAATTCGTTTTGTTTGCTTGGCAAGCATCTCAACCAAAGAATAAATTTATGCTACACGCCGTAGTGAGTGTCTGTCTCCATTTTGAGCAATATCCGTGTAGCCCGCATTGGAAGGGCCATTCAGCAGTCGCCGCTCAAAAAGGTTGTTCTGTAGCGCTAAAGCTTGGATGGGTCGTTTTTCTGGTGCATCTTGACAGGCGCTCCGATCTATCATACTGCTCCCGAAAAAATCTTCTGGTCCTGGCTACAGGCCGTGAAATTCTTGCAAGACCAATTTCATCGTTCGCTATAATATTAAATCGTGAATTTCATTTAGAATGATCGGTGGTATGAGTGCTTTAGAGAACCACTTTCACAAAGACACGTTACTGCCAGCATGTTATAAGGATATGAAACACCGTAGGTATTTCTGTGGATTTTATTCGACTGATCGTCGTAGGTCTTATTCGGAAATGGAACACGACAGAAATATTTCTGTAGATTTAATATGGTGGATCGCCGTAGATCTCATTCGGAAATGAAAATGTCAGAGAAATCCATTTGTTTTTCGACTAAATTTTGTCGAGGCTAGGTGGCACCAAAGTAAACCGTATTTAAGAATGATTCTATTTCAATTTTTTGGTCAGAATTCCACGATTTTCATGAAAACGTAAGAAATGACGCATCAGTCATGAAATTGTGTATTTTTTCCCCTTGATTTCATGGGCATTCACTTTAGTCTCACGATAAATGATATACAATTGCATAGTTTTGGAAGAATAAATTGCATTAAAAATTATATTATTATTTGATTTTTCGAAAATGATAGGCTCATTCTGTTTGAATATTTTCACCTGAGATAGTCTGACCGCATTCAGAAATATTGCAATTTATTTTTTTTTTCATTACTGAACACGACTGAGGAGTTAGCTTACGAGCTTCAGTTAAATTTCTAATCTTATTTGATTCTCTTTGAGTAATTATAATGTATTTTATTCATGGTTTTTATGCTAAGGATCATGAAGTTTTTAACTGCAAAAACAAGTTTGGAGCTAAACTGATATTTCTCGTTTTCAAAAGCAGCAGCACTCATTTCTATTAGATCAATCAATGTTTTTGATCTCTACTTTACAAGTAATAAATTATATAAATCCAACAGTTCTTTCAAAAGCAAGTAAATCGCGCAAAAATTGACTCAAAGAAAAGTTCATGTTGAATTATTGAAAGTCTCGTAAACAAAAGAGAAATAAAGGAAATTGACACTCGGATAAGCTTGTGTGTCATAGCACTAAGCACACCACAGTTATATTTCATATTCACTCAGGCGTCGTTTTGTCTGCTCGAGTGCAACATTTCACAGGCAAGATTAAATTACAATGCCCTTCTGAGCTGCTCCCGCTCTATTTTCCATTCGGGAAGAGTGACGGCAGAAAATGATCAGAACACAATGCAGTCTTATCTGGCTGTGAAAAAAATACTCACTTCCAGTGCTCTGTCAGTACAGAAAATTATTTTTGATTTTTGCCTAGTATGTTTGCGTATTGTGTGCCGCTACTGATAATCGGATAGCGCAATTTTAATGACTACTCTAAATGATATACTTAACTTGATTCATAGGACTCAGTTTTTGATCTATTAGCGAAATAAATCTAGATTATTCACCAAGAGAATTAGCAGTCCTTTGATGTGCAGTTTCCTACAGAAATAAAAACGAAATGTAAAACTAGATTTTGTAGAAAATACATCGGTCTGCTTCAAATGCTTCAAATTGTCTTTTTTATTTTGTATATTAAAAAGTTCCACAAATTACAACAGGGTAATTTTCGGAAAATATTATGCACGAGGTGTGATTTCTTGAGAACTTTAGATTGAAATTGTTCTCCGCCTGAATTAAAATTTCAGGTAGAAACTGTAAGATTATAACTGGTGACGACGTCTCGTTTCAATTTTCAAAGAACGAATATTATCATATGGGAGCTGGGAGGTTTCTTCACCTAATCACATTTCAATATCATCTCATTTTCTCCATGTAATTCTTCAATTAAAACAATTCCACTTTAATTCCTACTGCAAGAATATTATAATAGTTACATAAATAGAGAGTAATTAATGCACTGGATAAGTGCTAGTAGAAGCATTTAGCAACACCAGAAGATATTTCTTAATCTCCTCTCCTATCGTTAACTCCCCAACACAATGACCCCAGACAATGCGTAGAGCGAAGCCCCTATAGTTTGACTAGAATGTAGGTAGTGTGCTAAAATATCTCATTACTATTACTATCTCAAGATTCTCTCATGTGGGATCTGCATTGTGTAGCGAACTTACGACAGTTATGGTACATGTGTTGCATTGTTCAATCAAGATGAGCCTCAAATAACAAACAGTATACAAAATACTCACTGATTTATCACTTTTTACAGCGTGCACAATGCAGGTGAGCACCGCTGTCTTGCCGAGGTAGGCGGTGTGTGTCGGGCGCATGCTAGAGTCAAAATAACTTTCTTCTTCCATGGCCTCTTGTTGTTCTGCAGCCTCCGCCATGATGACACCATCTGTGACAGCTGCCACCTGTTCCAGCTGTTCCGTGGTGACAGGTGGTAGAGGCACCGTACCAGCTGTCATGTTGCCAAAACCCGCAGGATCGTCTTCTTCAAGCATCATCTCCGGCACCGTCCAGGAAGATGAAGCTCTCACAGACACCACGGCCAAAGTCGCAACCGCTGTGGGAGAAATTCTTAGTAATTTCTAATGACAAGTTTCATTTCAATTTGTGGCTGTGTCTTAAACACAGATGTTTGAATTCAGATGCTAAAATCACGAGGCAACTCAAGTTTCATGGTTCAAAACATGTGGAAAATTAAGGAGTTTGTTTTGTTCAATCAGGAACGTTCACTGTTGCTCACCGATGTTAGATTTATGCTCCAATTTACGTTTATTGGAGCATAAATGTAGACATTGTCATTAACCCATTAGCGCCCACTGTTCTCATTTGAGCACAGGCTATAAAGGCTAAATTAGCCTAACGCCGAAGTTATTTCTCCACCGAACGAAACATTGCGTAAATTACCTCTTATATCTACACCTTTTTTATTCCCAACTTTAGAACGAAACATTTAAACATACGGTTAAAGTGAATGATTTCTAATGGATTTGACCAACTCTACATAGTATGATGGGAGCTAATGGGTTAAGACCATAGTAAAAAGAAATACTACTTCCATTCTATCTGATGGTTTTAAACTTTACATCCTCCCACCCCCTTTTGTCGTTGACCAATGCTGACACAACCACCCCTCTACAATAAGGGCATTCTTAGCGACGCATTTTTATGCATTTTGTCAGTGTTTGACGGCTTCTTCGTAACATAGCTCTTCCTGCTGAGATAACTGAAGTGGATATATTAAAATTTTACGTTGAGAAAAATAAATGATAATAAAATAGGTTCAACTGCCAATGTTTTTTTCCCGTTTTCCACGAAATAGGCTTTAAAATTATAACTGAAAATGAGACTGTTTCTACAATAACGTTAATTAACTAACGTTAGCCTCAAAAGCTATGGAGTGATGAGACCCCCTTGTAGAAGTCTGTTCACATTTTAGTTCATATAACTCTTTGAATTGGCTTATTTGAGCTACTTGTTTCATACAGTTTTTGAAAGTGTGCTTTCTCATCAAGACCACTGATTCTTCTACTGCAAGGACAAATTACTTTGCACATTGTTTAAAAATATGCTTGAAATATGCTGACAATCATCGAAGTACAGAAATTGGATTAACGAACAAGAAATTGAAGCTGATTGTTGGCACATATAGACGTGGATATATCATAGATGTTACATACAGTAATCGCTGGAAATGTACACCATGCACATTGTATGCACAACAATCACTGGAAATGTACATCATGTACGTTGCATATGAAAATCACTGGAGATGTACACCATATACGCTACATCACAGCGATCAGAAGATATGAACATCATGTACACAGTATACATGACAAGGATCACGGAAGGATTGCCGTTAGCAACCACAACCACACAAAAAGTATGTGGCCCAGACAGGCCACACAAGCTACATGGTTCGTTTTTACTAGAAGCTTCCGAGAAGGAGAAGCTTTGACGTTTAGAAAAAACTTGACTGATATATTTTCATGTACAAAAAACGTCTTTCTTAATGGAGACTCTTCGAGAGTAACTATAATTTCTACTCTGGCGAAAAATTATTAAGAAAATAATAATTTATTAGCTCCTATGCAAATCAAAAGTTTCCAACGAAGATCTTTCAACAGTTTTAGACTAAAATTAGAATTATTTTTAGGTATAAATATATGTAGGGAAATTAAATCATATCTTATGATATATCTACAATTAGAACCAATTTCGTAGAACTGAAGAGAAATGTAAATTCAATGAACTTAATTGTATGACCTGGTACTGGTACATTTCCTAGTACTGATGTATTTAATTTATAGTCAACGTAATATTTAGAAAATAAACATAGAAGCTGCAGAGTCCAATACTAAGAAAAATTTTAATAACAACGTTGAGGAGCACGTTTACACAAATTAAAATTAGAACGAAAATTTATTTTCATATAGGTATAGGTGTAGGTACAACTGTACTGAAAGTTTGGTACAAGTACTTTGTTTCATTGTTGCTGTGGAGTGCAGATCGGTTAATAATAAATTTCAATATAAATTTTTACGATGGAAGTGAAAATATCTAATGAAATTTTTCACGTAGATGAAGCTACTGACCAGCCAGAAAAGTGACCTAATTTACACCCATTTCAGCTGGAAACATTTAGCTGGTGTTCACGGAGAGCTTGTCGATAAGTTATATATTTCAAGGATACAAACGTACAGTCAGAAATCACAAAAAATTCTCCCTTTAGAATCCCACTAAAATCCTCCATTTCAATCTCATTACCAGTGAAACCACAATGCAGTCACAATTTACAGCTCAGTATTTTATTTTGCCACGGAGATGGCGTGTATCACAGAAGTACATGAGTTTTACTGGAATTAGATACAAACGCCTCTTACGAGAATTAGCCAGTTATTGCAGAGGATATGTGCAATTAATAGACCGAGATTCCTAAGCTTGGCGGCACCATTAGTAAATCAGGCCACCAATTCGGGCAGCGTCATAAATCTGGAGGGAATCCCGCGAGGCCTGCATCCAAGCTTAGGGACCCCGACTTAGGGAGCCAAACTCCCCACGCTGTGTTCAATTGTGTTGATCATCAAGCTGATCTAGTGACCTGGGAATGGCGTGGTGTTACTGATGGATGTCGTGTAGCTGAAACGTTCTTCCTGCTCGTTGATGGAACATTGTATGTTTATCACGTGGCCGTGCTTCCCGTAATCCATGAAACTATGTTAATCAAGGAGTGGCATGAGAGACACGTGTGTGTAACACCGATAGTCATTCATGTGGCAGTAGCTCAGTCAACCATGTAAGTCAACATGCAACATGCATGTGTCTCTTCTTATATTGTACACAAGGCTGGGTCTGTAGCGGGTATAAAAAGAACGAGTGTTATTGTGGGCCCTGTGTACGAGTATAAGTGCAGTATACGTATGTACGTAACTGAAATGCCTGTGAGGAAATAAATCGCGTGTACCTAAGTGAAATGGCATGCGTGATTGATGTGTATGTACGTAATTGATGACTTTACTGCATACCGTAGATCAGTTTTAGAAAATCGAAAATTGTGTGAAAGAGGAACTTAAACATCCTGTATGCTTCTTTTAATCTGACGTGCTTCTTCTTTTAACCTGACGAAATAGAAAGTGAACTTTTCAGTTACAATTCCGCCATCATAATACATGAATTATATTAACCACACGGCTACAAATATGACTTAAATTATAACAAGTCAGTTTCAGTTAAAGTAATTAAGAGAATTTATCTCAATCTGGACACTGCAAATCCTCCTCATCTGGAATTCCTGCTGAAAATTCCGCGCCAGTTAATTATCACCATACAGGCAAATAGATTTAGAAATGACAAATCAATTATTACGAAGCTCAATAAAAATAAACCTCAAAATGTTATTAACCTACGTTGCACTCAGTGCAATTTTATTGAAAAAAGTAAAGTTCTACTGTAATCCATCAGTATAAATTCCAGGGCAATGCATTAGGTTTGAGCTGAGCTGGTGATGACCCACCCACCACGGCTTAGTTGGTCGATGCACCGCAGCGCTTCGATTGGTATTCCACGCTCTAGCGGCGCCGACCCAGTTTTCTAATGGAAAAATTAAGCCCGAACGATGGAATTAATTCCATTTACGAACAGCTAGATATATCTGGAAGCTTATCCATCATCAGCAGTCTAAATGTAGAGTGGGAATATTTTTCAAATGAAAAATATACACGATTATAGAATGAAGTTCCTTTGCTGGCTTCTTTATATTGTTTGCTTGAAAGCGCAAAGAAAAGGTGCTAGTGCTGCTATTGAAAACTTGCGCTAATGTGGGAATAATGTTCTCAAAAAATTACTTTGAAGTCCCCAAAAGTCTTAACGCTTGAACAATAACCTGGGATGATTTTCTCCCTAGTTACCCCGCTTCCCACGCTTCTGAAATAGTGGGTTACCATTTTAGGGTTGAATAGTTTTAGGCTAGTTTTGTGAAGAACATAGATGAAATAATACACGCTCTCGCAGCACTACATAATTCCACGGAATTTGCACCTCGCATTTGAAAACAGTTATGATTTCTGTAGCTCGAACTCCAGTTTGTTTATGATCGTTTCTGCCTGTTGCCGTAAGACCATCGTTGTGGACGGAAGCTCTATGGTTTGATCAACCATGTTCAATTATCTACAACTCAAACCAAGCAAAGCGGCTCCTAGTATTGTACGCTCTTATAAGAAGACACAACGCGGTGCACGAGCGGAAACAATCACATGGCCGTAAGTCCCTTCTGGGAAGGGGAAACATGTAAATTTGGTAGGACGGCACATCCCCAAGAGGCAGTCCCAATCCCTTCATATTAGACCCCGGCAGGTGGGCTCGATATGAATGGATTCTCAGCTGGATACGAATTTTAGTGCGTTTATCCTGCCGGGATTGAACAGAGTTTCCCCTCGGCAGGCCAATAGAATGAGATTTCCAAGAAATATACCAGATGGACTCTGAACTGTTCGTAGAGGTTATAAATTTCTCTTATGATTGAAGGTTTGAGATTGAAAGTACAATATGGAAAATAGCTGACACTTTTACTGTTCACCGGGGCTCTGTGCTGGACCAGATCCTACCTCTAGTTCTCTCTTGTGTACCAAATATTGTCATGTAAATCTCAATTATTCCGATCGAGGGACGTTCAACTTCGTTCTATGCATACATGAAATGTAAATGTTCATTTTTGAGACTCTGGTGAGACGGAACACTGAAACTGTAAACCCCGTAATTCAAGCGTGGTAAATTCGGTTTGTTCTGAACACATTCGCTGGTGTGCCCTTTGTGTGTACCCTTTACCTGTTCTTAAAAAATGTGTTTTTCATTTTCAACTAATTTAAGTCAGTTGTGGCAAGGTTAAGTAGTTGGTTGTGACGAATGTTAAGCTGTTTCAAATTCACACTTGTGTACTTTCATTCTTGAAGAGCTAACATTATATTGCACATCCATGTTTTTATTCTTGAAAGATGCTATCCCAACATGTGTTTCATGTATTAGGGTAGAGTTTACCTAATAAAGTAATACAAACGTCAAAAAAGAAATCTGAACCTAGTAAATAAATAATCAAAATATTTTTCAATGTTTTTTCTTAACTTTGTAACTTACAGGTTCACGGCAAAAATTACTTTTTGTGTCTATAGTATGCACGTATTTAACGACGTTTTCAAAGAGAATTAAAAATCCTTTCAGCACTTGCTTTGCTCACAAATGCTGAGTAAACATAGAACCTGAATGCAATAAAAATTAGTGTAACTATTATAATGAATTTTCGAAAATTTATTTGTGTTTTAAAGCAATTTCTAGAAACAAACTAATACTTTAAGCCCCGGCTTAGAACAGAATAGTCGCAGTTAGTAAATAATAAAGTTGTGCGTTTTTATAGGACTGAGTATTGGTCTTTACTATCGACAACTATCACAGGTATGTTCCATGAATGACATAATGTTTCCGCTCACAAACTTCCGATTTCTTGAATGTTCAATTAGTTCAGGCATAATCGAAATGTCAAAACCAGAAAAAACTGTACTCGTGATTTAATTTAGGGACATTTAAATTTTGGAACCTGGTTATAAATCGTTTGCTTGGTCTGTTGCGAAATTCTAATTGAACCCTAATCTAATATTCACTTGACATCACTTTCGTATCCAAAATGATGGCTTTATCTGCCGTATTATAACATATGAAGCCAGAAACCACTTCTGGCCGAGGCACTTCGAGCCCCTTTCATCGAGGTTTCCAGCTCTACTCTTCATTCCAAATTCAAATTTTGGGTCCGTAACGCGTGTCCAGGAATGAGATTGGCGTTCAGCCAAGTATTGATGAACGTCATCCTCATCAAGTAATTCCATTTCACCCAAGCCTCTGATTCTAGCATGATTTCAGGCGTTTACTTCGAGCGTCATTTCAAGTGCCTGCTTTCAGCATGATTCATGGGGCCAGGTTCCAGCCCCTGTGTCCTGTATAATTCTACTTACCTGATATGAGGCCCTACCTACTGTCTGATTCCAAGTACAGGATTTTGGGTACTTGCATCCCAGTTTCAAGAATTCAAAAGTCTGGCGTGGAATTATAGGATGTTCCACAGTATCATAAAATATAATCTAGTTTAACCAAACATTATTCATAATTAGCTAATGAAACGTTCGGTAGGAAAAGCACACGCACAAGTTCACTCGATGACGCTAAATCCGCTGACCAACTCAAACATAACAACCGAAAAAACTTAGAACAATTTGTGTCATAGTTTCTTTTGTGTTACTGTAAAGTACTCTTTACGGTAATTTTAAACGCATGATATTAACATAAAGGCTCGACGGAGCTTAATATATTTGGTAAGAGATACAATGTAAACCAGCGTGACACGACACGATGCCATCAAGACTACCATTGTCTTTCGATCTGATAATCGTAACTTTTTGCGACAATTGTTTCAGGGTAGCACATACGATACATCACGCCAGATGGAGTCATTCACAGTGATTGTTCTCTCCACTTCGAACTTGCAGCTGTTCCTTCAGTATGTAGAAGATTGTATTGTTATTTCCATTGTTTCTTTGATCTTTTGCTTTCCCTTCTATGGTTGATTCAGGCGTTTTTTATTGCTCCAATAGAGTGAAAATAGTGATGTTCATAATAGCGTCATATTAAAATAACAGTGTTGAAAATTAGAATACGAACAGTAATGAAGTTATTTATTATTATGATAGTTGTCTTATAATTATAAATAATGATGGCAGTAATAATAATTACAATACTTATTGTAATAAGTTGACTAGCGATTACAACTTTATTAATTTTATTAGTAAAATGATGCAAAAATTATAATAAAAACAATAAAAACCATTTCTACTGGCTTCTTCATTTCATTACAAAGTGCATCCTTCTTAAGCTTTAATTTACATCTCAATAACATCCAAAAAATTGCACCAACGTAACTGCATTCTCGACGAACGAGTAATGAAGGACGAGGTGGCCTGCTGATGTACGTTACAGTCAATTAAGATGCATGGTCAGTAACGCCCACTCAAATATCTCTGACTTGACGCATCTCAAGACTGAGTTTCCAAATTTTGTACCACACTTCTAAAAAAAGTCCAGATGCAGAAAAGACTTAAATGCCTTTAAATGCAGTTGAAGCCCTAACCAGGATATGAAATTTTTACCGTATCAGGTCAGCATTTGCTGAGTTTGCCGTTATTAGGACCGGCGGTTATTAACAAAGGTCATAGTCGCATTTCTGGCAGCCATGTACTCACTAAACGACAATAAAAACAAGATTTGGTACAGGCCAGACAATCAGACGACGCATCACCGCACAAGCGAGTGGCCCTGTTCAATTTAAAAACGGGGAATGAAAATGGATGGGGAGAATAAGATAGAAAGGATTTAGTCCTAATATAAATTGCAATAAAAATAGTAAATGAACCACCTAACATCTTTGAATGCCCGTGACCTTAATGTTTCTTGATTAAATTTAGCTGGCAATCAAACACTAAATGATTTTAGCAGGCATTGAAAAAGAATTTCTAGCTGATTTTGATAATTTGCATAAAATCTTGAACGCATCCGTGATTTTTTCATTAGAAATTCAAGTGAAATTTTAGGACTCACTGATGCTATGCAAAAAAGATAAGTTGAATGATGAGATTTGAAAAGCTAAAATCTAATTTTTACGAAAGAAAATATTTGAAGCTCTTAGTTTCAGCTCACGTATTTTCGAAAAGTAAATTTGTTATCATTTATTATCATAACTCTGTTGTTTGAACAAATTTCTACTACTTCTTCAGCCAATAACGCAAACTACAACCAACATGTTTCCATAAGATACATAAATGCTAGAAGATCTCTTATAAATACACTTTATTTGAGCCTCTCAGATCCTCAAATAACATCAACCCCGATTACATTGTGCGAACGCACCCGCACAGTTATCGATGCCGGATCGGGTTGAGCTAAAGAGAATTTTTCAAATCAAGTGATAGAAAACGTGGCTAAGGCACCACTCGACTGCGCCGTCGACATTGAACTCCATTCTATTGTCTTGTCAAATCCCAAGCAGTGTAAGAATTTAGTGAGGCTTATGCACATCTCTGCACTGTTTAGCACAACTCGACTCAATGAAAGCTCAGTATGGCTTAACAAGAGTACAGTAGGACGACTTCTCGGTGAGCTCAAAGAAACGTAGCTCATGACATAAGTGCTGTTCGGGGTAGTCTACGATATCATGAAACAAAAAAAAGAGTCGTGAAGTTTTTTTTTTGAAAGTATCGGCACAGTTCAATCTTCCATACATATAGTTATTTTCCTCATTTACAAATATGTTAAAATTATACAAATCTGGAATAAATACTCTGTAAACCATTTGATGTCACTGACTAATTAGTCAGTTCGTCGGATTTGCAGTACATTTAACGATTTGTATTCATAACTAGATGCCATTGAATATCTTTCTCTTGTCTAACTAGGAGTGAGCGTCTGAGGGAACAAGGAACTGTCGAGAAACCCAATAGGGGAAAAGGCAATTAAAGGCAGGTTGAGTTGAATAGTTCACATTTAGGTGAACTAGGGTAGGGAATAGTTCACATTTCTTCACCGCCGCTTACGTGCAATTTTGACGTCGAGTACTAGCATATTGAGTTACTGACATCTTGGCAGTGGAGAATCGGAACGTAGAAAACTATAACACATAAAGTTCTTAGTAGTGTCTAGGTGGTTTGCGCCCATCCTGTTGGTGGACAGAATGGCTGATCTCTCCGTTGGTCACAGTGGGGTGCACCGTAAGTAGAGCTCTTCTGGCGAGGAAAGGTCTTGGTATAGGCCGGTGAGATGCGTTGACTTCAGGAGTGCTTTGTAGAGAGGGTCCATCCTGACCAAGACAGCCGGCTTGTATAATATTTATTTTTATAGGCGTTTGATTGAACTCAGCCGCCTCAACTTGCCGCTGATTGGCCGGCGTAGAGCGGCTGCCCGCCCACTGGACTGCGTACTTGGATGATGGTACGAGACGGTCTTGTGTACGCTGTGTAGCGATTTCAGCCTGTTTGTTGATTCACTCGTTCTGAGGTGGCAGGTTGCAGTATACTATTACTACGAGACAACTTGTGGTGTGAGCCAACGGTTCACCACAAAAAAATGCAGACACTCAAATACAGGGTGGGGCAAGTCAAATGCCCGAGTTTTGAACGACTATTAGAAAAAGTAAAACAATAAGTACAGAATTATTAGTTGTTTTATTTGAATCAGTATACAATACAGTTTGTGTGCTTACTTTTTGAAGATGTCATCAGGAAGATGGTGGCCATCTGTAGCGATGCACTGTTGAAGGCGATGTCTGAAGTTTTCGGTTGCTTTTTGGCACATCTCAAGAGGCATTGCAGCGGTTTTCTTCCGAATTTGCGTCTTCAATTCTTCGAAATTGTGTGGCTGACTTCTGAACACTTTCTCCTTCAGATATCCCCACAGGAAGAAGTCGCAAATGCTCAAATCAGGTGAGCGTGGGGGCCACTCGACATCATCCCCCTCAGAGACGAGGCGTGCCCGGAACATCTATCGCAATTTGACCATTGCAATTTGAGCAGTGTCGGCTGTTGCTCCATCCTGTTAGAACCAAATGTCTCCCAAATTTGTTTCCTCACGTAATTCTTCCAATTTCGGTTCAATATCCGCCTTAAAGATCAGTTAGACATGGCCAATGCAAGTGAATGCTTCTGGGCAGAGCTGCTTGAACTAAGGCCACATTTTCCGGTGTTCTTACCGTTTTTAGTTCTCCACTACCCCTAGGTTTTCTTGTGAAACCAGTATCTTCCAATGCTCCAACCCAACGCCTGATTGCCTTGCCATCAGGGATGGGACCATGACGTGGAATGTTGAAGTGTAGGCGGAAGGCGCGCTGAGTGGCGACGACAGAATGGCCATTTTCGAGATACGTGCGCACTGCAAAGCAGCGATGGTCACTCGACAAAGGCAAGGCTGCTACTAAAAACGGCGAAATTTGGTGGTCACCACGATACCACACACATCTTACCATCACTAGCACAGGCGTTCCAAGTGCCTTTCAAAACTCGGGCATTTGACTTGCCCCACCCTGTACTATCCGACCCTCTACTTCTAATCAGAGTTGCCAGAATTGTTACGCCTATGCAAATAAAGCTAGTCGAAGTGTTACTTTTTGCTTACAAGTCTTCATGTTGTTACTTTTGTTACGACTTTAACAGAAGTTGCTACTATTTCAAGATTCAAAGTTAGTTTGTACAGTAATTGATGTTTAGGTCAATGGATTTTCAGAGAATCGTTTCAAACGCATATACAAGTTATGTACATATTCGAAACATGTTTCGTTTTGCTGCATCCCAATGTTGCGCAGTTCGCGAGTACCTAGGGTAGCGGTTAGTAACAGCATGAATTTGATTAGTTTTAAATGTTTGTAGAAACAATTACGATCTAGCAAAAAGCTTGATTACGTATGAGTAAAGATCTTAAACTTTTATGTACCGTTAATAAAGCAAATTTTCGACCAGTTTTGTTAAATGATACATTTCAGGCAATTGATTCAGATAACGTTAACAAGAGGAAAATACAATAATTTTCCTTCCGTGGAAATTTCAAAATAATACATTAGAAACAAAGTATAGACAATTAAACACCAAAAGAGGGAAAATCACTTTCGAAGACACATATCAAACAAACAAAGAAACAACTTTATTTCCAATCAAGTACATGGTACATAGACATTAGTACATTGGTTTTTCAAATTCTTAAGGTTAACATTCTAAGAGTAAGGGTGATGGTGAGCTCCATGCGACGATCCCGGGAAGTTTGATGGGCGTATCCATGGGCTTGTTGAGTGCTTACCCAGTAAGCCTTACCGATATGTGCGAGCTCACGGCGCGAAGAAACAACGAGTGTTCATGGCCGGGTTTCGAGCCCGCAGTCTTTCTGCACGAAGCAGAGACCTGGTACATGAGACAGGCCGTAGACCACTCGACCACAGTAGCTACAAGTGAGTGTGCATTAGCGAAATCGCATTAGTGAAAAACAAAGCAGCAAAATTTTAGAAAGACGTTTGGGAAGGAAGAAGCGGTCTTCGTTATCCATTACTGTTCAAACTAATGTATAGCATAGTCTCATTGACTCATTTTTCTGCATGTTTCGAGTGTTCATTTTCTCTGCTAAATATTATACTATAAAACAGATCACAGTTGATATGTATTATCTGCCTTGTATTACCCGCGTTTTGTATTCGAAATGTTTATTTGCTGACACTTGCTGTACACACAGGAAGCTCTCCCAGCAATTAAATTAATAACAAACGAGAATTTATTCATCTACACTGAAAATAAAACTACTTTCTGAAAGGTTAATAAACATTTTGAGTCTTCTATCTATAAATGCAGAGAAAATGACCTATGCACTAGAACACGATTTTTGTACCTTTTAGAATTTAGCGAAATAGTACAAAAAAATACATACGTTTGATCAATGTTCTGTTGATTTTATATCATATCAGTTGTATTGAAATAAAGTTCTACAATTGGCATGATGTAGAAGTATTATGTTCAACAAACACATAATATGAGTTTAGTAGCACGTTGTAAAAACGCATAGAAAGGTATTAATAAAAAAATTGTGCAATTATTTAGTAACTTTACAAATTTGTGACATTTTGAGTTTGAAAGTTGTTACTAATCACAAAAACCTTCTGGCAACCCTGCCTCTACTTACTCAACGAATGTAACACTCCAGAGAGGTGTTATCAACAGTGCGACATGCAACAAACAGGTCATTACTGCTGCTGAAACTTTGAGGGCCTGCATGACGAGTACTAAAAAGTCGACTAGACAAATATTCAATTAGGAACACCCCTCCCCCCTCCAAGATTATAAATGACTGACTCTATATCCTTTACTCCTGGGGACAGTGTATGAATGTGATACATGTTGCTGACTGAAATGCCTTTGCGCTAGAGAATTACGTGTACGTGACTGAATTGGCTCACGTGATTGGGGTGTAAGTGTGTAATTGATGCCTTTACTTTAGACGACTTGGGACTTGGGTAGCAGCCGAAGAATGGGCCGAAAGGCTCGTTTCTATTACCCTATTCTATTTTATTCTATTCTACTGGACAAAGGTGCACTCGAGAGAGGTAATAAGTACCAAGCTCACTTCAACTGTAGAACAACACTGTTCATTGCACGAGGCAAACGGCTGTACATAACAGTAGAACCTCGGTTAACGAGCGCCTAGGATAACAGACAAATCTGTTAACGACCAACAATTTCGCTAAAAATTTGTCCCGGATAACGAACAACTTTTCGGATAATGAACAGCAAAACAAAGAACCCACGCAACATCCCAACCTCAGTCGCGCTTGAGACGTTGTTGCAGTCAGACGTTGCCTGTTTTTATCGTGTTATATCCGTACTCCTATGTTATTTTAGTGCTTTATTTACATAATATAGCCCTCAAATTATTTCTAAGCATGAAAATGAAGTGTGTGTATCTGATCTTGCAGCGGAATGCAACATGTCGAAGTCAACAATCTCGACCATTTTAGAGAATAAGGAACAAATCAGAGGAGCTAGTGTTGCTAAAGAAGTGAGTACTTTAACTAAGCAAAGGCCTCAGGTAATTGATGAAGTAGATAAATTGCTTCTTGTGTATATAAATAAGAAACAGAAGGGGCTAGTCCCAATGAGGTTTTCATTTGTAAGAAGGCGCTACAAATCTCTCAAGATTTATTGAAAAAAACTCGTGGTACAAGTGCTGAGAATGATTTTAGTTTTGAAGCTAGTCGAAGTTGGTTTGAAAAATTCAAGTATAGAACTGGGATACACAGCGTAGTAAGGCAGGGGAGGGAGATTCCTCTACAAAGTAGTAACTCCGTTCCTTCCTCCGCACAAAACCATCCACTTATGTCATTATATCGCAGTCAAAAAGGTAAGTTTTCTAATGTTTAAATGATTTCTTTAATGTTTTTATTGAACACTTTCTGTGCTGTATTATACTGCATTTCTCAGTTAAAAAACATGCCTATAGATTATAAGTTATTGATAGTAGCGAATCAACTGGGGATGAGAATCAATTACTTCTATTTCCATTGTTTCTTATTGGAAAAATTTATTCCATTAACGAACGCTTCAGTTAACGACCAGTTTTCAGTAACGGATTGTGGCCGTTAATCGACCGTATGGTACACGAGACCTTTGTTATACATACAAGCTAATTTGGGAGTTGCGGTCAATGTGTTAATCCAGTCTTTGAACCCATCAGTCTTCAACCTCTCCCCTCTAAATTTCTACTTGTACTGCTTGACTTTCAGTATGAATAATAAGAATAGGTCTTCTAAATTCACGAATATCGACACAAGGCTTAAGAGCGAACGAACAACACAACTTTTCTGCACTCCCGTGGTGGCCGGCGTGCGTAATACTGATGCGGTTCGGTTGCAGGGAAACGAAACGGACGCTCAACATCAAACGACTAACGAACGAGAAATTTCCCTTATCGAACGAGCGCGCTCAGCCAAATTGGACATCACCATAGACTATAACGAGTTTGAGAGAAAGCAAATTCATTTTATATAGGAAATAGAGTATTCATTATGAAAACAGCTAGAAAAAATGCAAGAAAATTCTGAAAAACCCTAGATTTACAGTTAGCCACTGGATACCACTTTTGTACCGCTAGATGCATCACAAAACCGCTAAATCTAGCAGGAAACCCGCTAAATTGGCAATGCTGTCTACTGCTACTCTACACCATACACATTATTGCGTAGCACGCTACTGCTATTCCACACCAGACATAGCAGTGTATAATACACTACTGCTATTCCACATCAGACACACCACTGTACAGCACATCGAGTAGGCACGCCCCTGTCCAGGCACACCAGGCACACAACGGCGTAAGTATGCTTGACTACTATGTGCATCACACCACTGTGCAGCACATAACTGTGTAGCACAGCACTGTGTAGTACATAACTGTGCAGCACACCACTGTGCAGCACACCACAGCTGTAGCACACCACAGCTGTAGCACACCACAGCTGTAGCACACCACAGCTGTAGCACATTGTGGTGCCACAGAGCAGTACGAGGAAGTACTGCTGCTCCATCACTCATCATTAAGGTTCAGTGAGCTGATGTTGCCTCAAGGGCACCGTATACAGCGTCAAGTTAGGCGTACACACACCGTCTGTTTTATGTGTGTACTCAAACACACGAGTAAATCTTACGACTACGTTTACTGACGTTCATGAATGGCGAGGTCGTCATTTTCATGTGTGGAAATAACAGTATTTCTCACTGTGCAACAATGGAATCTACTCGAGGTCATGTCTGTTGCGAGATGAGCCCCGGGATGGTGGTATTGAGGTTAAATTGTGCATTTTATGCGTCTAGTGTAAAAAATAAATGCAATGGCCTCTTTAAACGCGTCTGACCTCAAACTTGTCTGCTGAACCTCGTGAACTTATAGGGTAACACAACGTGTTCATTCAATTTTAATTTCTAGAGATCTTTACTTTAATTAGTCACTGATAATCAGGCTAAGACTAGCACTCCATCTTGCATGGAAAGTATTGACACTCCCTTCCGCAATACACACGCATGACATCAAATATACTATGGAACAAGGTGAACATGGAGCAGTTAATTTATTATTATGCATGGTCTGCAAGAAATATTTAGTTGATCGCTCGGTACTCACCCATGTGGTATGACACCTTACTTATGTACGTCGTCGCTTTTAAAAATATTCTTCACACACGAAATCTCCTCCTGATCTCAGTTTTTGCGTATAATAATCGCGTACACATTCAATTTCTCTTTTACCTAATCTGTCAAATCATCACGTACATCCTTAAGGAAATAAAATACCATATTATTTACCTTCAACTTACGACATGCCAGTCACGTGAGAGACTGCTTCTCTAATGGCTTACGCTACGCAACTACCAACATCATTTTAATTTAATGTACATATATAATAAATACTTCACCGCACCGATCCGCTAACACTACTTGAATTTATCTCATATACGACATTTCAACAAGACCAACATTAATGTCATAAGTTTGCAATGATAATTTGAGGTTATTTTGATTGATTGTTGATCAATCCCTTCAATCACAATCCACACATCAAAGAGTTATCCTGTGAATATCCTCTTCTACTCGATGTTCTCTGAGTTCCGACGCCTAGTCATACAGGATCCCCAATGTTAGAGAAGATTTTTTCACCAGAAAAGACTCACCACGTGTTACGATTCAACGAAGATTCATTAATTTGCAGCTCATTTTACCTCTATTTCATTTACTCCATTCCCATTATCCTGACTTTAACATTCCCATCTACTTGATAATGATAATTTTGCTCCTTGATTTGTATTAAGCCTAGAAATATATCCAGCCTAGAATGAATTTTGTTACTTTAGCGGCGTATGCGACTCCCACTTTCTCGATGAGTTATCGAAAAATTTCCTAGTTTTCCAAGATTTAGCAGCTGAAAATTTCCGTAATGTAATATGCTTAATTCCTAACGTTACTCCTTTGAATGACAAATTCTGCACTGATTTCTTGTGCTCTGAATCCATAACTTTTTTCAATGTAGAATCTCCTTACTAAAGGAATTTTATTTGATTTTTTCCCCGCCCTCCTTCGGCCTCTCCATCTACACTTTTCCACGGTTACTATAGGACTGACCTTACGCTTCCCCTTTCGTAATGACTTTACCTTCATCAAACACAGTACATCTATCACCCCTACGAGCCTCTACACCCCCTAAAACGGGCTACTGCAGGACGGAAACAGTTACTCGGAGCATCGTCACAAGTTTTCTGATGTTGATGATTGTCCCCAGAACAAACACTCCTAAGTTTGATGTCATTTGATGTCAAATACCATCGGTATTTCTTTAAAATGCCTTAAATGCATTTGAAGCACTAACCTGGATATGAATACATTTTTATTCACTGGTATTTACTGTATTATGCCGCTAGTATGTCTGGCAGTTCTCGACAAGAACCTTAGTCGAATTTCTGAAAATCTTTTCCTCACTAAATGACCATATAAAAACAAGTCTAGTCTTTACCACAAATTCATTCTTCAGTCAAAATATTCAATGAGCTTATCACAGCGGCGATCCTTGGATCAATTAGTATAATTCTATCCCATAAACTAGCAATACAATTAGGTTGTAGAACAAAAGTCCTATCGGGTCAAAAATATATGGCATGCAAATTTATGTCACCATCATTCAAATTTACATTTTTTGTCTAGTAAAAATGAAAGCATTGTAATAAAGAATATTTTAGTCACTTACCTTACTTCTTCTGCACTTCAGGTTAGTGGTAAAACATTTATAATACACAAAACCGTAAAAATTCAAGCATGCTAAGCAGAAGACAATGCAGAGCATTTATGTCAAAATAACAGTATCAACGTCGCTCCTCACACAACGTACGACGATTCATAAATATATTCAGATATTACCATGAAGCTAGATTGGGAATGAATGGTTTTTGAAGCTTATGATTAAGTCTCAACTGGCACGGCACAGCACCTGCAGCTCAGCCTGACACTTAGCTGCATTCCAAAGTTTCTGCCAAAAAACCTGCTTTTCACTTCAAAACTTGGAGAAGTTCGGGCACCTAGCATCGGATGTAACATACCTGGCATGCCACTGAGGCGACCGATGGAAACTGCTACGCTCGTCTCTGTCAAGTTTGCTGCAAATAATAATAATTTGTAGCATTCAAAGTATTCAAAAAACACGATCTTCGTCGATATTTTTCACGCGGAGTTGTTAATAAAAGAATTGATAAAATTGAGCCAGCAGTTTTTTATCATGTGATATGCAGTTTGAGAGTTTTTTCTTGTCTACATTTGCTGTGAGGCTGCAGTTGTGAGGCTGCAGTCGTGAGGCTACTGTTGTAAGACTACTGTTGTAAGGCTGCTGTTGTGAGGCTGTCGTAGAATGTAAAGTTTTAATTCAAATACCAGAGATGACAAGACTATTAAAAAATTTGTGTAGGAATTTGATCTTGTAGACACTCGTGAGGACCAAATAAGAGCTAAATTCAATGCAGCTCAGAAAAATACTGGAATAATGAGTACTGATATTCCAATGCATGCGTAACGCCGTTTTTAACGTGACTTATTGCTGTATCTTTCAGTGGTTTAAATAAATACTCTGTTTCTAATTTACTGTACACTTTCTGCGGCCTTTGCTACCCACTGTTGCCCACTGCTACCCACTGTACTCCCTTGTGCCCACTGTGTCTCTGACAGTACTACTACAGTCGTGCGGAGCTTCAACATGTGCTGAGGACTGGCAAATATCTCCTCCAGATTCCTCTGTACGGACTTTCGTACTGCTAAAGTATGCTCTTAAAAGTTATTCCACTGCCCGTGCTAATTGCATGCATGTGCTAGAAATAAATTTAAATTTACAGAGACGCATAATTAGGAGGAATAATTGGTCTGCCACAAGCCAGGCTTGGTAAAGTACAGTGCATAAGAGGATAAGTCCGACAAATGAGATTTTGCTAAGCACGTGATGTGTTCTACGCCCGTTTATGCGAACTGAACTTTGACGTCGGAGTTGTGGGGCTGAATCTTGATTTTGCGAAATGGTCACGGATTTATATGACGTTGAGGATGAAATTGAGAAGAGTTTTACTGTATTTCTGTGGACATAGTTGCTTAAAAAGTAGAGTTTTACAAGATTCTAAATAAGCGTTGTTGCTCAAACTGAGGTCAGTTGCTCTGATCGTGAACTAAACTGCTGGTTCTTGTAAGAATATTACTGCTCTGGCTCCGACTGACAGTTCATACACTAATTATTGACTCTCGAGAGCTTTGGAAATTGGAATCTGGTAAAATTTAAATTCATAACTACATGAGTAGCGCAATTTGAAAGACGTAGTTAATTTCAATAACTTAAGTGTCATTAGAAACTACTGAGGTTCATTGCATGACTATGACAGGAAATTAATAATTTGCGTCAAAAACTTCAGATAATTAAGAATCGATCGTATGAGTCTGTTTCAAACTCCTGACATTTCTTACGAGAAGAATTTTTACAATGGAATAATATAAAATATGACAACAGGAGCGAGTTATTTTCTACATTCTTGGGTTGCTACTTAAGTCCCAAGTCGTCCAAAGTTAAGGCAACAATCACACACGTGCCCTCAATCATGCACAGATATTTCAGTCACGCACAGGCACAGCAATCATACATAGGACTCAGGAATGAAGAAGATATATAATCAGTATTTTAAAATACTGGAGAATTACTTATTCAATAGTTTTCACGACGATTTTTAAATGTGTTCACAGAGCCAGCATGAAATTTATTTTCAGGCAGCTAGTTCCATGCTCCGGCAATTTTAACTGGAAAGAAGCTTGGAGCCTGGGATGGCTTGAAGTTTCTTATTATTAGCTTTTGGCCGTTATTTCTGGTTTACACGATATCGTCTCCGTCAAAAGAGCCTTCTAGGGTAACGTCGTCAGAGTTGTTGAGATCTTTATAGAACTTGATGATTTGTCATTGCAGTCTACTTCGTTCTGGAGAAATAAGCTCAATCTATTGAAGTAACTGAGATTATAGAGTTCAGGAATTATTTCCGTTGCTTTACGCTGAATTCTCACAATATTGCTAATGTCTCGTTGCTGGGTAGGAGACCAGAGTTACACTGATGTCTCTGATGTGCTTTATACAGCGGTAAGATGGTGTTCTTTGACTAGTTTTCAAAATTCCTTGCAATGAAACCAAGGATCTTGATCGCATTTCTGACGCTTTTTCGACATGTTTCTCATGCCTGAAATTATCAGTGACAATGATACCAAGATCTCTTTGTTGCTTCACTGCTTCAATAGGTGTGTCATTCATCGTGTGTTGAGAATGCCAGTTATTAGCACCAACGTACATTTCATAATATTTATCAATGTTGAAGCTCACCGGCTAGGTTTCGGCTCATTTTAGTAAATGATTGAAGTTTGATTGAATAGTTACTCTGTTTCTTTTGGTGGATGCTATGTGATAGAGATTCGTGTCGTCGGCGAATTTGTTCATTTTACTGGTAATTCCGATATCAAGGTTTCACTGAGTAAGGAGTTTAGGTTTTATCATTTCACGGTAAATGGTCATATGGCTCACACTGAACTCCTTGCTCAGTTTTCTAGTTGTACTGGCAGAGGTTTCATCAATGACAAGCTGGAATTCCTTAGAATTGAGAACTTTGGAGCGTCCTTTTCTTGGTTCGTTCTTTAGACTGAAGTTATCCTTTTTGAAACTTAAAAACCATCTTCTACAAGTCTTTTCATTCAGCACATCATTTCCGTAAGTGCCTTTGAGGGACCTCACTGCTAAAATTGATGTATTGTTCTTCTGAAATGCATACAGTAAAATTTGCTTAATGTGTTCTTTACTTTTAGTGTACATTTGGATAAACAGTAGTTACTTATTTTAACATTTTTAACAAAATCTAAAAGAAAAAATATTATTTTAGTGATTTAGAAGGCCACACATGTTATTTATAAGTTAAATTGATATAATGATGCCCTAAAATCCTAACAAAAGAATCGGTTAGAACATTCGTTATAACCTGATACATGGAATTAAGCAGCATATTTTGCATGCTAGGAAGATCTGGGTGAAAACATACTTCATATCATACATGTTTTGTGAAATAAATAAGACACATGAGAAAGTGACTCGGAAAGAATGTTCATGAGTGGAAAAAATAAAATATGTGTATTGAAATTTCTATACAAAACAAAGCCTTCTTTTAAGCACCCAGAAGGCTTCGACAAAGTCGAGAGAAAAATATGAGAGAAATAGAATCTGAATCTATAAAAATTTCAATGGTATAGAGCAAACTGGATTTCTGTTATAAATGAATTTTAAACTTTCTAGAAAAGAAGTCAGTCTTGCTTCAAACACCGGCACGGCGGAGCAACGTGCATTTACAGTTCCAACTGACATGTTAGTCACAATAAATATTCTTTCTTTTACTGGGGCAATTGAATGGCGGCCGAGGTCGAGTGGATGCAGCCCGCCTGTCCAGAACGCCTCTTGCTGGTAACAGGACACTCGAGTGGTGCAGGCTGATACTCAAGTAGACTCTCGAGTGGTGCAGGCTGATACTCAAGTAGACACTCGAGTGGTGCAGGCTGATACTCAAGTAGACACTCGAGTGGTGCAGGCTGATACTCAAGTAGACACTCGAGTGGAGTAGGCTGATACTCAAGTAGACACTCGAGTGGTGCAGGCTGATACTCAAGTAGACACTCGAGTGGTGCAGGCTGTCCACCTTCTTCCTTGAGAATATTTATATACAATATTCCATTAATATCTCTTCTTTTAGATCAGGAAAGCAGGTGTCTAGCCAAAACTGTGTAAAATACAAGTCATAGAAATAAGTGAATCTTTCTCTTCTTAAAAGAATATCAGGATTTAAAATGAGCAAGTATGTCGTGCGACACCAACTTGCTATAATGGCTTTTCGGAGCCTAATCAATACATAAGGAAACGATAAAATGCTCTCTGCACCTGTGAGGAAGAAGGCAAAGTATTTCAGTTCTTTTGAAAGGACTGCAGGAAAGTGCATCATAATTATGACTTCAACGCCAAAATGCTGTCACAGAGACACTATCTTATTTTATACAAAGCTGCATGTTATCCCTCACTCTTCATGAAATTGCTACTTAAGATGTCAATACTTACATAAGTCGAGGTACCTGTAGCAGTTACAGAGCTGACATGACGAAATAATTATATGGCACCTTACACATTAACAGTTAACGTCTCATAAATGGGTTAAGAATCCTCCC
>VCRD01000749.1:136481-148394 GCA_006783055.1 Trinorchestia longiramus
GAACGCCCTCGCATCGGTGGTGGCTGAACGCCCTCGCATCGGTGGTGACTGAACGCCCTCGCATCGGTGGTGGCTGAACGCCCTCGCATCGGTGGTGGCTGAACGCACTCTAGTTAGCGCTCCTTTTCCGCGGTCATCTCAAGTTCCAGATAATAGTAAACTTTACCACCCATGTTTTGGGTAGCAATCTGAACTTCAACTTGGAGACTGAAGATACGCCTGAGAGGGTATCTTCCTGCGACCGTAATTCAAACGCTCGTGATGATCACTCGTAAGACACTTCAGAAAACACAACTGTCTTGCATGTCGGTTACTCTGAAAGTGACCAGTAAAATTGGTAAAGGAAGCAGTGAGAGTTCCTTCTTCACCAGTTCCTAAATCGTGTATTCTTCACCCGGTCTCTCCAACCGCTACATTCCAACCAGACGCTATCTGAGAACAAAAAGCTGAGTTATCTTTCTCATCCGAAAGTTTGCGTTATCCATCAGTAACTTGATGTTCAGACTGAAGGCCGACAGCAGTTGGAGACTACCTGTGTGTAGTCTCTAACCGGCTCCACGTGCTGACCAGCCTCTCGCTCGAAAAGACGACACTCAAGATATTAGTTAAAAGAAAGCTGATCGACAAGTTCGTTTCAAGAAGGTACATCGTAAAATTTTCAAAAATCTGTTCCCAGAAGTCCATCATATGTGAGACAGGAATAATAGATTATACATAGCGTTGCTCATTCTTGAACATCATTAAAAACACAAGTGTTCGAGATAAAGTGTTGCGATTTCAACTTTTTATAAACGAGGAAAACTTTCAGGCTGAAAAATTACTCTGAATAAACTTTAACACCTATTTACACCAATCAATGTACAGTAACTAACTGAATTATTATTTCTAAATCGCTTTATTATTCTCTCAGTTTTCTGATCCTGACATTTCTGCCATCCTTTTGACTGACGGAGCTATAATCTTGTTTCCAAGCTTTAGGTTTACTCTTCTCTCTCTCTCTCTCCTCCCTCCTTCCCCTTTTTCCTTCCCCTTCCCCTTCCATCTTTCCCTCGCAAGTATGCAAGTCAGCCTTCAGGCTTGGGCAAAGTCCTCCTCCATACGTATAACAAGAAACACTGACGTTACAGTCCGACGATTTTTGTACAGCTCAAAAACTGTACTTCAAATAGATGACTTTATATTTAACTTCTTCAACGTGAATAATAATTAAATTTGTTTTATTCCTTTCGCCTGTATATATGTAATGCTTCAATCTCAAGTGACCTTTTTCGTACTTTCATGGGGTAAGAACATAAAAAATTTTTCACGCTCGGTCTGTTTCTCGATGCGGTTTAGGTAAAACTTTATTTCAGCATTCCTTTTTGTTTTGTGTCTAGATCCACTCCAGCTTTTTTAATAATTTTTGTCAATTATGGTATTTAAAACTAAAATGAACGGAAGTGTACGGAAGCTTTTGCTAATTTTGTGTAAAAGTAAGTCTTGTGAACTGATGAAAAATTTACAGCGCTGAGAATTAAAAATAAGGGAGTCCAGAGGGAGGTGTAATTTTAACAAACGAATTTGGAAAGCTAATTTTATTATCCAAAAATAGAAAATGAATTTCATTTAAAAAATCTTAACATATGAAGATGGTATTATATGAGTTAATTCATTTTGTTTTTTCTTCAAAAAATGAAGATAAGAAGTTCTGTGGTTTTCTCACGGCTAAATGAGAGAGACAGGGTCCAGTTATGCAGAATTAAGATAATTTTTTACAGCAGCATCTGCTTGAACAAAAAGAGACGAACTCAACTTAAAATTAATTTACCTTTACCCAAGCCTGAATTAAATAACTCTAGAAGCTCCTAACTCGATTTCCAGCTGTGTTCCCATCATTAAATACTTCATTTTTTGGTTTTTCAATGCAACCTATTTTGAGAGTATCGTGCAGTTGTATAAGCTGTCAATGTTAACAAGTATAAGCACCCTAATATTATCAAGTTGTTGATTAGCGTGGATTTCATGCTTGTTTCTGTTCTCCTTTCAATCCGACTCTCTGAAAAATTTTTGCATGCCGCTGAGGGAAAAGGATCAGCTGCAGTAAGAACGTTAATAATCAGCGAGAATAATCCTTCTCTTTCAACAATCCAGCCTCCCCTATCCCTCCCCTGGCGTATATCAAAAAGAAACAAGGAGAGGGCAACACGCGTATCGCATATACGCCCCGCAGGCATCACAGTATGGCGGCAATGAGCTTTGCGTCTAAACTTTGTTCGCTCCAGCGTCCATTGCTGGATCTAATCGGCAGCTCTGCGTCACTGGATGACAAAGAAATGGATGAAACTTGGCTCAGAAATACCAAGCGTCAGTGATAACCTTCCCTAAACTTCTTTAATTTAACTTAGAAACGCACGAACCATTTACCATGAGAGGAGTACGGCCGCTACTTTTTTGATGAGCCAAGCCTGGCCCAGACTTCCGTCACTCAAAGGAGATGCTGATGAAAACCTTTTTTTTTGTTGGGGAAACACCTGAACTTTTGTCGGAGATTTAGTGATGGACTGAAAAATGTTTACAGATGAATATCATGCTTAAACCTCAGAGGTAAAGTTGCTAAATAAATTTGGGTTTGAGTAGCCTGAAAATGTAAAAAAGAAGGAGCAAATACATTTGAGTTGAAATATGAAGATAAAACCCGTACTTTAGCAAAAAATTTTGCTCAACTTAAACAATAATATCAAAAGAAGCTACATAATTGTCGGGCTTCCGAAAATGTAACGATTCCAAAACTTGGTTTGTACTCAGCAGGTGTTACTTGCAAATCCCTTATTTTATAGCTCTAATTCCTCTTATAAACTCCACCACTAGCACTAGCACCTCCACCACCAGCACTAGCACCTCTTCATCAGTACGTGGACAACTAGCACCTCTTCATCAGCACGTGGAGAGCTAACACCTCTTCATCAGCACGTGGATAACTAACATTTCTTCATCAGCACGTGGACAACTAGCACCTTTTCATCAGCACGTGGATAACTAACACCGCTTCATCAGCACGTGAACAACTAGCACCTCTTCATCAGCACGTGGATAACTAACACTTCTTCATCAGCACGTGGACAACTAGCACCTGCATCATGAAAATTTAAACGATGTCACTGCGATGAGCATAAAATCTGCCCCATTGCGATGTACCGCTCTATTCTCCAGCACCACATCGCCCACATCGCCCAAGCAAAGCCACGATGAGGTCTCCGGTACACCCACCAGCCTCAGCTGTGGCAGACAGAAGCCAGCGTGTGCTGTGGAGGAAGACAAGTTGCATTACGCGTTCCAGAGGAGACTGCGAAGAGTGTTCCTTAGTCGACTAGAGTTGAGGGACGGTGAGTGCTAGTACAAGGCACCGAAGTGCATCTGATCGCCTTCATAAGTTTCCTCATGTTCATGGAATTTGATTTAAGCAGAAATATCGGTAGTGATATCAGCAGTAAAATCGATAGTGATGTCGATGGTGATATCCGTAATGGTATCGGTAGTGTTATCAGCAGTGCTTAAAATATTGCATAAAAAGGTCTTTGGATTTATTAGATGGCTATTTTTTCGATGTATAATTATTGAGCGAAGATTTAGGATGAATATTTGCAATGCTAACGATGTATACTGAAAGGCACAACACTTTTTCCAAAAAATTGGTGTTTGTGTCGACCCACGAAATAATTCCAACATGAGTTAAAGAGAAAATTCATCATCAAAAAGGAGAAAAAACTACTGATACTAACTTCAAAATTCTAATACATATAAATATACATCATTTAAAATAAGTAGTGAACAAATTTAACAAAATATAAATGCTATTTATTAATGTAACGTTCTTTACACTTTATGACTATACAAACACGATCAATTGTTCATTCAGTCAATTTTTTCGTTGTAGCAGATGGCACCGATGACGATCCAATTACTATGACATTCCATAAATCTTGTTCTGAAGTAAATTGCCAATCATCAGCATAAATTTCTCTCTTTATGATGTGCCAGAAATTTTTTATTGGGTTCAAATCTGGGCAATTTGGAGACCACACCATCAAAGTGTCGTATTTGAATCTCAACGAAGCCAGATGTTTCTTAGTTGCTTTGGCTGAATGTGGAGGTGCATTGTCTTGCATGAACATGATTTTTTTTCCGCAGTGACATAGGCTGGATTTCAAGCCAAGGTAAAAGTGGTTGATTCAAAATTTTACACTATGGAGCTGAGTTAATTTTAACACCACTGAGAATCATTGCGGGTCCTAGTTGATAGACAACCAACTTATACTTTGGTATAAGTTGGTTGTTTTATATATTTTTAAATAAATATTTATACATTTAAAAAATAGCCATCTAATATATCCCAGGATATTTTTATGTAATATTTTAAGCAATTTTACTTCAGTCTATTAGTGTGGGTAGCACTGTAGTGTTAGCAGCAGTGATATTGGCGGTGATATCATGCAGGTGAGAATAACTGCTCCTGTCAAGGTTCATAGCAAGTGGTCGTTGCAACTGAAGATGTTTCAATTCATTATTCTACTTGCGTGACTTTGGTAAAAGTTTAGCAAAATGATTTTATTGCCCATTCGTCGTACAGACACTAACAAGTAAAAGTTGTTGACAGCGAGTAAATGCTGTAAATTTTGGCCAATTTTAGAATAAGCTTATGTCATTGTGAAAAGAGTCATCTTAAAAAACCAAATATCATTGATTTTCATTTGTTTTACCCTAAGTATTTATGAAATTAATTGTGTAAATTATATTCCGACTAACAGGTAATTCATTCAAAGAAAATACCATGAATTTTTTGACTTTTTAACAGGTTTCTGGAAGCGACCAGATGATGTGAGGAGTGTCAGAATGCGCTTCATGTGTTTTTCAAGTGTATCACTCTGAGTGACAAAGGCCTTTTTAAAGTCAGTATACTCTCTTCTTTCTGTTTATTTTTTCTAATTTACAGGGACAACAAGTTTTACTTCAGTGAGTGTAGATAGACAGAAATAAATAATAAAATCTTTGTCCTATTGGGAAGTGAAATAATTAAAATGGTATTGCATGTCTTGCACATTTCCCCGTCTATACTTTTTCTTTTTTTTGTATATTCTAATATTTCGAAAAAAAACTAACAAGTGCTAGCGAATAATATTTCCACCAGCATTCCAGATACACGCAATGAAAGACCGCATTTCTTTTCATCGAACCCAATATTTTTGTGGCCATAAGAATTATCTAGATACTAGTCAGTGAATTTTTTCTCAAGTGCTAACAACCCTGTTATATTGACTCAAAATTTAAATGATCACAGGATTGCAACATTTACTAGAAAACGTACTGTGCGTAAGAGCATGTTAAAAAATATTTTTTTAATCAGGTACGAAATAGAATATTTAACTTGAAATTCTTTTTATGGTAAGAGAGAGCAAAGCCCAGTTCCTACGCAATACGCTTATGTATTGAGTCCACATCCCACGAAAGGGATGCAATTTTAGTATAGATCCGTTTTATTTACAAAGCACTGATGTTGTTTTTGCTCTTATTATCAAAAGTCAAATGCTGTCGCCCGCTCTAAGAAATAAGGCTTACCATTTAATACTGTCAATATAGCCAGTCGCTATCGCTATCATGGATGGCATCTGGAGCAACAAAATTGTCTCTGAAGACCTCATTGTGCGATATAACAAGAAATTCTTGTATTTTTTCATGATACTCGAGTTTTCTGTCTCTATTTTACACAAATGTGGCAAGAATTCGTGCTAAAGGCTGATATACGACGAAGTTTAGCTAACAAAATGCGTTTTCTCTCACCACAAGTCAGTGACTGCCCACCCTCCGTTATTGACTCGACGACAGAGGAACCATAAGCCTAAGCAAAAAGTTTTAATAAGGACAAACTTTGTTTCTTTCCGTATCCATCAGGGAGATACATTTCAAATGTTATTACGTAAAAAATCTGAAGGCTTTTTAATGGAAGCCAAAGAAACACGGCAGAAACTCGATGATTGAACGTCTCCAGGTTCCGTTTTTCTGGTGTTGCTGAACAAACTAAGGGCTTTTGTTTACCAGTGTTTCTCAGAGACAAGAATTATTTCTGGGTTCTCTCGATGCTACGTCTTTATTAAAACATAATTAATTGTTCTCAACCTTGCTTATTTTGATTACTTTCTTTTGGTCAATTTTTGTCATTCTTGTTATAGTTACTTTACAGCTTGAATACTCACCTTCATTTTTTTATGCATAGAAAATGCATTTTATGCATTTCCCCATTGATGGATGTGCCTTTGGTATCCACAATACAATGTTTACAATACATGTATACCCTACGAAATTTTCTCTTATCTAAATCCGTAAGAGCGTCTATCATACAGGGTGGCCCATAAGTAAGGTACCTTTTTAAAACTATTTTCAAAAAAATCACAATTCCGAAAACAATAACTCAATTTCCAAAATCGTTGGTTTTATACTAAGTGGTAGCCAGGTTACTGGTCAAACTTATTTAAAACATATCTTTTCGTATTATTGATTAAAAATATCAAAGCATCATGATGAATTTCAGCAGAAAAAGCTCCAAAGAAAATTTCTATTTGTAAAAATAAACCGATTGTGTATTCTGGATACCATAATGCAAGTGAAAGGGAATTGAATTGCCACAGAAAAATAATTCAATAGAATAATTTCCTGTATTTCTTAAGCTTTATCCTTGTTGCTATCAAAGCTATCCATTAGAAGAGTGTGGCACACGGACAGACGGACGGACGGACGCGGCTCATATTATAGTATGGATAAATAGATAGATTAGCCAAAAAACAACGAGAACTTTTGAAATCTACTTTGCCTTTAGGGTCATCTTCATTCACTACCAGAAAATAAGAGATTCAAAAGTAGCAAAGCTTGCTGCAAATGTGAAAAAGTCAGGCAAATTTTGCCGCTGTGGTTGAGATACGAAACTTGCTTGATTTATTTTAATTTTCCTTAGAATTTGTTTATTGGAAACAAGTGCAACCCATTATTTCTTATCTACATATTTAATAGACAGTGCATCTCCATCTCTCTCTTTCTCTCTCTGTATGTGTGTGTCTGTCCCATTACTTCCTATCTATTACTGAAGAAAAATTATTGAACTTAAATCCGAACGGGTACACATGTTTTCTAAGCATTGTATTGTTGATACCAAAGGCACCGGGTTTATTCAATAAAATACTCAATTTTTTCTGTTGTTAGCTTGTATTTTTTACACGGTCATGTTATCAGTTCATCAGATACAGAATGAAAGTTCTGTATATCTTGATGAAAAAAATTCATGGGCAAAACTGAAAAATGTATTTTATTTCATAGATCCTTAACTTTATCACTTTTAAACCAACAAATATCAACGGGTACTATCTGGGCCATGTTATCGGTAGGTAATATACAGAAAGGTAGTTTTGAATGAAATGAATACAAAGTATTCATTTCAAACACCATAATTCGTTGTAAATCTGTAATGCATTCATCTTAATAATAATTTCAAATTTGTTAAATCTAAATCGTGGAACTTCTAAGAGAACTGTCTAGTATATTAATGAAAAGCATTCATTTGAAACTCAATAATTCGTCGTAAGTCTTTAATACATTCATCTTCAAAACAATTTTAAATCAGTCAAATCTAAAATGTGGAATTTCCACGGGAACTGTCTAGTTACTGAAGAAAAGTTATTGAACTGAAATCAGAAACGGTAGGCATGTATTATAAGTATTGTATTGTGGATACCAAAGGCACTGGATCACTATAAAATACTCCATTTTTTCTGTTATTAACTTTCATTTCTTACACGGCCATGTTATCGGTGGATAAGATACAGAATGAAAGCTCTGTATATATTGATGAAAAACATTCACGGGTACAACAGAAAAATGATCTTTATTTCATAAATCCTTAATTTAATCACTTTTAAATCAAAGAATTACAACGGCTACTATCTGGGCCATGTTATCGGAAGATAAGAGGCAGAAAGGAAGTTCTCAATAAAATTAATAAAAAAATATTCATTTAAAACACAATAATTCGTTGTAAACCTTTAACGCATTCATCTTTATAATAATTTCAAATTAGTCGAATCTAAATCGAGGAATTTCCACGGTAATTGTCTCGTTAAATAATAAACCAAACAAATTTTCTTGCGCTGCCCAGCTTACTATCATTGCTGATATTTGTTATCCTTTTGCCCTCACTGAGAGAAGTTTGTGCAGGTTGACGAGGCTAAAGTAACTTTTCCCTTTTAAGGAAAAAGACCCCCAAAGTGACGACCGTAACGTGGGTGCGTGTTTGAACATGGTAATGTTCGTAAACATGTTTGTAAAAATACGAATGAATTTAAACCCGCATTTGGTCGCCGTCTATATTTCATTAACTCGGAACTCATGTCACGTACATCAATCATCCACATTAAATTATCGCAAACGTTTAGTAGAAAATGTCATCAAACACAGCTATGCATTTTTAACGTTAACTTCATCAAACATTCATGTAAAAAAGGTATAACAATTTTTCCATTGGGCAGATACACGGAAATATTGAAATTGAAAATGTCTTTATAAATCAATCAAGACCTTCAAATGTTACGAACTTGACAGACGCGCTGCACTCGAGCAGAAAATTACCATTTGTCAGCCACGCACTACCCCACAGCAAAAACAGATCAATTTTGAAGTTTCCAATCGGAGACTGTTAAAATTTTTGTGTGATTCTTTATCTGACAATCCAGAAGCTTATTTTCTCGATGACGTTAATAGTGGCCATACTTTTGATAGCCGGTTATGTGTTGTGTGACTAGCCAGTTCCCGTGGAAATTCCACGATTTAGATTTAACTAATTTGAAATTATTATAGAGATAAATGTAATAAAGATTTACGACGAATTATTGTGTTTCAAATGAATACTTTTCATCAATGTATACAGTACTTCCATTCTCCATCTTATCTACCGATAATATTGCCCTGATAGTACCAGTAAAAATTCCTTATTTTAAGTGACAAAATGAATGATCAATGAAATAAATACATTTTTCAATTTTACCCGTGGTACCATCAGAATCTGTATATTTTTCATGAATGTATACAGAACTTTCATTCTGTATCTTATCTACCGATAACATGGTCGCGTAAGAGAAGAAAACTAATAACGGAAAAAATGGGTATTTTATGATGATCCGGTGCCTTTGGTATCCACAATACAATGCTTATACTACAAACATACCCCTTCTGATTTCAGTTCAATAATTTTTCTTCAGTAATAGATAGGAAGTAATTGGACGGACACACACAGATACAGAGAGAGACAGAGAGAGACGGAGATATATTGTCTGTTATATATGTATATTATGTGCGGTTATGTGTAACTGTGGATGGTCACTCGTCGTCATGCGATTGCCTTCGTCTTGGAGATACTGAGATCTGTAAGGGAAATTAACGTATCATGGATACTCCTGTTCAGTACTTCAGCTTGATGCTCTGTAGAATCTTCATTATTATTGAGCAAAACACGTGTTCCGACGACCACCAGACAACCTTACCTTTATTTTCATTTTACTCGATGATACTGTTATACAGAATTAAAATATCACGGGAATTGAAACTCGTGATCAGTGATAGAGATGATTATCATGCTGATGACATCATCTCCTTTGCGAAAATTTTGTAGCAGCAATTCCTTCAACGTGCGTTCATTCTAATCTGATGAGAATTCATTATCCTCCCTGACTAATTATCAGTCCACACACATGATCAGAAGCAGCTTTGTCCTTAGGAACGGAAGACTAGGGCAGTTTTTCGTCTCTCTCCTTTTCCCTCCTCGGCACAGCCTAAGCTGGTAATTCGAAGACCTTCTTTCTCTACGCAGATCCAGAACTCGCTTACTAATGCAGTTCACCGTGATGAGAGAAATGCGTTTGCGTAAATCTCAGCTGTGTCTATAGAAGCTAGAAAATTTGTATATAATTATTTTATTGGAATTCCAACTGTACATTAATACCAACTTTTTTGAGCCTGCGCTACGTGACTTATCTGTTCAATATAATTTATTCCTAAAACTGGCAAACAGAAAGGTATTACTTAAAAATCTCTACAGTTGAAAGGCTTCATGGTAGTCACTGTTTTTTTAACTTTTCATAACTTCACAAACTGGTCAATTTTGTGTAAATTTTGCATCAACTCTGTATCTGCGCTGCCAAAAACCTCTACGCTCTAAAGTGCAGCTGTGCTAAAGCTGTACTTTAGCTGTACTTTATAGCACAGCTATAGAGTTGTAGATCACAGTGAGAACAGCTATAAAGTTATAGGTCACAGTGAGTACAGCTATAAAGTTATAGGTCACAGTGAGTACAGCTATAAAGTTATAGGCCACAGTAAGTACAGCTATAAAGTTGTACGTCACAGTGAGTACAGCTATAAAGTTGTACGCCACAGTGAGTACAGCAATAAAGTTCTACGTCAGAGTAAATACAGCCATAAAGATCTACATTACAGAAAGTACAGCCATATACAGTAAGGTGAATAAGTATTCGATACGTTTTGCAAAACTGAACTTTTTAATATTTTTTTTGTATATGACAGTGATCACAATCATAAATTGTAATAACGTAAAGATCATATCATGGCGAGTATATAACTACTCGAAAAGTTTTCAAAGAGTTCTCATTGGAAATTTTATAACAAAAAATATGAAATAACTAGGCTAAATAGCATTCAATACCTACTGCTAGAACACTTTTTTATATACAGGGTGTCTCAAAAAAATGTACTCACCCTTTAACCGTTGCTAACATGCTGTCTTCTTTGTGTTGCAGGTGTGAGGTTCGAACCTTTGCGAACATGATTCTTTAATCACATTTAATCATGTTCGCAAAGGTTCGAACCTCACACCTGCAACACAAAGAAGACAGCATGTTAGCAACGGTTAAAGGGTGAGTACATTTTTTTGAGACACCCTGTATATATCTTTGTCATAATTTTGTATAATATTCTACTTTTTCTATTTTGGAAGTATTAGCTGTCAATTTCAGGAGTTTTTAAATATTGTAACATTTAATCAGTGTTGTTTACATCACGATTTAAACGAGTGCATTGTACTGGTATCATTTACTGTGTTTAACAATGCCTATAACCAAGAAAGTCTGTGTACGTATCCGAAATAAAATTGTCGATGCCCATAAGGGGGGTATAAGCTATACAATCATTGGTAAACAGCTTAATCTGCATTTTTTGACACTATGATAGATAATACAGAAGTGGAAGGTACATCATTCTATTTAAAATCTGCTCCGAACCGGTGCTCAAAAAAAAATTTCGACTTGAGAAATGAATAAACTGGTGAGAATTACTTCAAAAAATTCTCAAACTACCAGAAAAAGAATTGATAGATGAATTAGAAGCAGTTGCAAGAGTTGATTGGCAGAATGTAGACTTCGATCCTACAAAGCCAGCAAAGTTCCTCTTCTAACCGAGCGTCACGTTAAAGCTCGATTAGAATTTGCAAATAACTTCTTATCAATACCTGAAGATTTTGGAATAATGTTCTTTGGTCAAATGAGAATAAGGTAGAGTTAGTCAATCATAATTATCGACTTCATATTTAGAGAAAGAACGATGAGGTTTTCAAACCAAAAAATACCATCCCTACTGTTAAATTTGGGTAAGGAAACAATGATTTGAGGTTGCTTCTCGTTCCATTGTACTGGCAATCTTCTTATGAACAAAGGACGCATGAATGGGACCACGTATCGTGATGTATTGGTGGAAAATCTTTTCCAGTCAGTTGACATTTTGAAGTTGGGAGAAGATTGGCAATTCCAGCAAGACAATGATCCCAAGCATACTACGAAAGCAACTATAAAATGGATTGCAGATAACAATGTAAAGGTGTTGCCAGCC
>VCRD01000749.1:149522-191717 GCA_006783055.1 Trinorchestia longiramus
AAAAAATGTAAATGTAACGCACCCTTGGTGTGCGTTATCAGCGTTGTCTGGACAATAATGGTCATCAATTCGAACATTTGCGAACATGATTCTTTAATCACATTTGTCTTCTGTATTCGAAGCTATTCTATTCCACTGTATGTTCATAAATAAAGGATCTCGTCATTCGAAGTGTGAGTAAATTTTTTTGAGACACCCTGTATTTTGAATTAACAGTTTTCCCGACAGCTCACTGACAATCCTGGAGAGTTTCAATGGAGCAAAAATTGCATCCAATGCACAGAATGGAAGGGAAGAAAACAAGGCTAACAAACGGGCCTAGAGAATTGCACTTACGCAAAAAAAACGTACATAATATTTCTTATGGTAATTCATTACTCATAACAAATACAGTAAATTTATGATTTTCATTCGCAGCTGTAGCTCTAGCTAAAATAAAATAAGCTCAACTGCTTTATCTTCAGTCAAGTTTTTAAAGTACATTTCTTAATAACGAGACGTTACTAAGCGTTTAAAATTAGTAAATGATATTCCACTAACAAGGTTAAGCGACTAACCCTTATCCTGCCCGACTTTCCATTTCCCTAAGATACGTAGCAAGCTCATCTTGAACTGATAATATTGGAGTTCCAATGAAAGGAGGGTTTCACGTCGTATTATGGTCCTCAACTTATAATTGAGGGGTGAAATTATATTAACGAAGGAAACAAATTCAATCTGCTAACTTAGAGAGATTTTCGCCGTCAAAATAAACGAACAAAGCTTGGAAACTAAATCCACTACCTCGTCCAGTTTTCCTATCTTTATTAAATGAATTAAGAAAATAAACTAGCGATAAACTCATTATTATTAAACAATAATACATCGTACATCATGTTGCTCGAGAGCCCAAGAAAAAGAACACGGTAAACATGAACCAAATTAATGGTAGCAGCTCGGTGCTTTTCTTTAAAATTACCTCGATTTTTTCAGCATCGACTGACAATGGAAGGTTCCCACAGTATTATTAAATATCAATCCCACAGTATTATTAAATAATAGACCAGACTTAAATATTACGAGGAAGAACGCACTAAAACATTATGGGATAGAGCAAACTGAAACATTATGGCATTGAACAGACTACAATATTATATCATAGGATGGAGTAGACTACATCATTATGGGATAGAGCAGATTGAAACATTATGGCATTGAACAGACTACAATATTATAGGATGGAGCAGACTACAGCATTATGGGATAGAGCAGACTGAAACATTATGGCATATTATAGGATGGAGCAGACTACAGTATTATGGGATAGAATAGACTACAACATTATGGGGCAGAGCAGACTGGAGCATTATGGGATAGAATAGACTACAACATTATGAAATAGAGCAAGCTGGAGCATTGTGGAATAGGACATACTACAATATTATGGGATGGAGCAGACTACAACATCATGGAACGGAACGAACTAAAACATTGTGTGGTGCAGAGGAGAAAGATATTATCAGGCAATACTTAAGGCAAACAATTAGAGACACATTTCATTGAAGCGTATTTCTAATAGTTTTTTCATATGATCAAGTCACTTCTGTTCTTCAAAGTTTAGTGTACGGAGAAATATGCATATTACAATTGCAACCCCTTTTTGTCAGTTATATGTTCTTCTTTCAAACTTAGTTGAGTTCAATTTTTCAGTACGGAATTGTGAAACGTAGTTTGGTCCTCGCAATTAGTGTTGTATAGGGCTTGAAAAAACGTAATTTCTAACGAATTAACAGAACTTTCCTTTCTTTTGTTTGAAGTTCTGAGCTCCGCTCATAAATTCACCTTGAACTGCTGCTTAGCTGACCCTATCGGAAATTTAGCTATGTTTCAAGGGTAACTTCTAGCACAACCATTCATAATCTTGTAATAGATTAGCTGCTCAAAAAACTTGGCTTCAACTTGCCTGGACTCGAGCGATCAAAACACTGCTCAAGTTGAGGGCATTCGTTTCTCATTCTTAATGAGAAAAGTTGCAAGTTTCTTTTGATTCTGGGAGCTTTCGTGTGAGATGTTAATTAGTTGAGGCAGCGTACCTCACATTAGACTATCGGCAAGTGACTTCCGTTTAAATTGAAATGAAAGAAAAACTTGTCTCGCGTCGGTGTGGGCAAATTAAATTTATTAGGCTAGCCTCTCCATCAAACTGGAGGCCGTGATGAAAATCATCATTTAACTCATTAGTGGAATTTAAAACCTAAATTCATTTAAGATTTTTGGTCATGACCGAATGTTAACTTGGGTAACATGCAAGTTAACCAATAGTTGCTAGGCATACTGTTACATGTGATATATAAGTTGCAAACATTACCGTTTAATTTTTAATTGTAGTTGTATTCATTTAATATTGGTACGACGATCAGGGTACTCTCAATTTGGTGGGCCAGTCTTCTTTGGAACAACATGCAACCACTTATACTATTACCACTACCTCCACTAGTACCACTACCTACACTATTACCACTACCTCCACTAGTACCTACCACTACCTCCAGTAGCTCTACTACCTCCACTAGTACCTACCACTACCTCCACTAGCACTACTACCTCCACTAGCACTACTACCTTCAGTAGCATCACTACCTCCAGTAGCACTACTACCTCCACTAGCACTACTACCTCCACTAGTACCTACCACTACCTCCAGTAGCACCACTACCTCCACTAGCACTACTACCTCCAGTAGCACTACTACCTCCAGTAGCACTACTACCTCCAGTAGCACCACTACCTCCAGTAGCACCACTACCTCCACTAGCACTACTACCTCCAGTAGCACCACTACCTCCACAGTACCACTGCATCTGTGGTTGCTACCTACTGCAGCTGTATGCTGTTCAACGGAACAGCTAGTAGATGGTGTACTCTCAATTGATTATTAACTCACAAGCCTGAACAGTTTTTGGTTCTCCACACCCAGAACAGCATTGCCGTACGCTCAAAAACAGTTAAAAAGATACCCATGTACAAGATGGGGCATGATTCCTCTCACATGTTTTCAAATCTGTTTTAAGAGTTGTGTTTTCGCAAATATTGCCTCATGGAACTTTATGCAATTAATTATTAAAAATTTGCCTAATTTTTTGCAGAACATTTAGTCATTAACTATTGACAATGTCTGTAGAATTGATGCGAAAGTTCATTATAGAGAAGCATGAAAAGGGACTGAGTTCATCCAAAATATTAAAACTAGGAAGAAACCTCAAAATGAACAGAATGTTGATAAAAAGAACTATTGACCTACATACAAGTCTCCAGAGTATTAACGCGTTAAGTGCGAAGTGACCCACCGGTGGATCACTCAGGTTAGGTTCTGTAATTTTTTCAAAGCTTTCTAGTGACTGTATGTACAAAGTAAAAATTTGCACCGGCTAGGCAACTGCACTTAACGTGTTAAAGTTCTAAAGTTAAAATTTAATAAACGCTAAAAAAATACCATTAGAAGTACTTCGTGCTGCTATTAAAGACATTCCTAAAAGACTTTGCAAAGTAGAGAGGGCAAAAGGGAAATATTTTGAATAATTTTATTTGTAGTCGTAGAATAATAAATTACTTACTATTTGCTAAAGTCAGACCCTGGAATAAATGCCTTTTTTTAAAGAAAAATATTGTTTTTGGGTTACCAGTAAGGTAACTTTTAAAATAATTTTAACAAGCAAAGTTTTTTGGCAATTTATTTTTGATCATATCAATACCGCTGGTATAGCAGTGCTAATGAAAATAGAGGTATCCTGCTTATGACCCGCCCTGTGTATTGTCTCCGAACATCGTATATTTTTGAGCGACATTAAAACAGATTGTAACTCATACTCTCAAATTCCCAAAAAGCCTAACATTTATAAATATGAAGCTTCGTTTTTCTACGAATTCCTTAGAAGTTTAATCTTTTCTACATTTTACGAAAAAGTAAAATCCTTAGAGTAAGTAATTTTTGAATATATGTTGTTCCAGGACTTTTGTGCATTGATGAACTTAACCTTTGAACGAATCAAAAACTTTGCTTGTTAAATAAGTTTTTGAGTCTCCAACGTTCGGAAGTTCAGGAGCCCTAAAGATCCGAGGAAACACGTGATTGTTTTTTGTTCAAGTTTGAAGATGAGGAAAAAGTGCTTGAAACCTTTCACAGCTTGGAAGGACCTCTGATGACACTCAGTTCATGACTAAACTGAAGAGGATGAACGCAGTCAAACTGAGCTCTGAAGACTCTTTGAAGACCTTCAAAAAGCGCATAGGTGTATTGCAAGGACTACTGTAGTCCTTGGTGTACTGCTATCTCTTTACTGGGACTGTTGATGAAGGTGTCGCTGTATTGATAAGATTTGAACGCCCGTGCTCAAAGTCATGGTGCCGACATTGTTAACAAAATTGCGAAGGTATTAAACTTCATCTTTGTTTCGAATGAAATTTACTTAAGAAAATGTTTTCAGTGTTCGAATAAATTTCTTTAATTTGAACGGTCCCAATCTCAGTAATCTTCGAATTTTAAATTTTACTGACAAAGCGTCAGTAACTTTATTTCAAGATTTCTAATCTTAAGGTGAACTGACGAAAAATATTACCGACACTATGATGACACTAGTAAACCCACACGTGCAAATTCACGTTTTTTACAATTTTTTCGTTTGATTTGTCAGTGGACGCGAGCTTTACGAAGGATTTGCCTCATTGGAGGATGTGCCTTTGGTATACCCTATCGAATTTCCTCATACATATCTAAATCCTCAAGAGTGTGACAGAAAGACGGACCAAGAAATCAAGCAAGCAAGAAAGCAACAAACTGCGTATTATTATGTACATGAATCTACACACATAATAGTGTATATCTATCTCTCTCTGTGTGTGAACGTCCAATTACTTCATATCTACCTATTACTAAAGAAAAAAAATAAAATTAAATCAGAACGGGTATGCATGCATTCTAAGTATTGTATTGTGGATACCAAAGGCTACAAATCACTATAAAATACTTGAGTTTTTTGTGATTAGCTTTCATTTTTTACACGGCTACGTTATCATTAGATAAGATACAGAATGGAAGTTCTGTATATATTAATGAAAAATTTTTACGGTTAAAACAGAAAAATGTATTCCATTTCATAGATCCTCAAATTTTTCACTTTAAAACCAAGGAATTTCAACGGGTACCATCTGGGCCATGTTATCTGATTCCAGTTTAAGAATTTTTTCTTCAGTAATAGATAGGAAGTAATGGAACGGAGCGTTTAAAGAGGCAAACTTCGTCGGAAGAAAACAGTGAAGAGAGAAGAAATATGGATAGTGCTAGAAAAGCTGAAGTATGCGACAGATACAGAGAGAGAGAGATGAAGATACATAGTCGATTATATATGTAGATACATAGCATCCCACTATATAATATTACACAGTTTGTTACTTGCTTGCTTGGTCCGTCTCTCTGTCACACTCTTAAGGATTTAGATAGGATAACAAGATGAGGTACCGTGAAATTTCAACCCTAAATTACGATAGTATATATAGTTTCTGGAATATATACTCCAAAGTCGAAATACTGGGTTAGAGTTTTTATCCTGCCGTACATGAGCTAATTCGCATATTTTTTCAGCTGAATTTCTTCGTAGCAGTTGAAACTTCGCGAGGAGTAGAAGCCCCTGGTTGGGTCACTGCAGGTAGTCAGGATACGAAACCCAGTGCTGGGTCATTACAATTTTTTGTTCCCTCACAAGATGGGGGAAACTCGTTTAAATGGTAGCATAGATAGTCTATTTTTACTTAATGGAATGAGGCAATAGGAACGAGACTTTTGACCCATTTTTGGATTGGTACCAAAGTCTCATGCCGTAATTCTAGCCAAGCGATGGTTATACACAAACTGACCACCGCGGCAGCACCCTCGAACCCGGGTCTTCTCGCATCGTAAGCGAGTTCACTCACCAGTCGACCAAGCTGGTGGTAGTCGACCAAGCTGGTGGTGACTGCATGACTTAATGTCTGCATGTTTATACTTCAAACTATGCTATTGGACCAGCACCTTTACATCGACTGCCTCATCCAACAGAAACACCGTGAGTCTCTAAAAAAACCACTTCGTTTTGAAAAGTAGCTCGGTACTATTTGATTTGACAATATCCCTCTTTTGAGCGGGGTACATAAATTGCTGTATCTTTGATTGAGTTTTCGATCTTGTCGTGCATTAGCTATTTTAGATATTTTTGGCCAGGAAGTGCCAGGAGCTGCGCTTGCCCTTCTGCTTTAGCAATCTTCTGGAAGGAGGCTTTCCTCATCAAGCAGTCATCAACTACCTGCGGCAGACCAAAACAATAAACAGAATAGAACTTTTCTCAACGGCAAGATGCTCCCGAACTGCCTTAATATCGTAGAATGGGGATATGCCATATCATCTGCAAGTATATTTTTGGATACAAATTGAACCTGAAAATTCATTAGAACAATGGAAGAAGCTCCAGAAGGAAGAAAATGCAGAATAGCACGCGAAAAGAAAAGAAGGCAAATATCTCAGCAAAGGACCAGTGATACGGCCAATGTTTGAGCCATGGATGCTAGGCTCAAGAGGAGAGCTATCTCTTAAAAAACGTACCAAGAACACGAAACAAGGAGGGACTGCGATCGTGAAAAAAAGCGTTTAAAGAGGCAAACTTCGTCGAAAGAGAACAGCGAAGAGAGAAGAAATATGGATAGTGCAAGAAAAACTGAATTATGCGCTGCGATGTCACAGAAATAAATAGGAGATTGGAAAAGATTAGAAAGGAAAGATTTGCAGAAAGGACAGCCACCATGTCGCAAGAACACTTGAACAAAAGAAGAAGAATTGAAAGAGAATGGTTTCTGGAAAGAACAGCTAACATGTGGAAAGAAGATTTGCACGAAAGGACACGAATTGGAATTGTTGAAATTGTTGTTTATTGACAAACACTACTGAAGTATTATCACGGAATCCCTGCCGTCATTTTTGACTGCTGGTACACTAGTTCCACTAAATAATAATACACAGTTTGTTGCTTACTTGTTTGCTTGCTTGGTCCGTCTCTCTGTCTTGCTGCTAAGGATTTAAGTACGAAGAAATTAGGTAGGGTATACATGTATTGTATTGGGTTGCCCGGAAAGTTCGTCCTGATTTTTAGTAGTTCATCTTTCGACTTATTAAGAACATGATTGAGTTTGGAAAGTAAAATTTGACTACACCTCCATTTAGAGCACACATGATGCTTTTCTATTTCCATAGAGGAAAAATCCATCACAAGCAAGCAAAGAAATATACGAGTTTACAGTGATGAGGGTTTGGGTGATCCATCAGGCTAATGCCAGACCACACGTTTCTTTTGAAACCTGTCAAAAATTGCTGCAGCTTGGCTGGGATGTGTAATCACACCTTCCATATTTACCAGGTATTGCTCCTTCGGATGATCATTTATTTCGGTCTTAACAGAATAGTCTTAATTGTAAAAGTTTCAATTTCTTAGATGACCTAAAAAGATACGCTGATGAATTCTTTGGCATGAAACCACCTCAATTCTGCGATGAGAGTATTTTCTAGTCAATAGAAAGATGGAAACGCTTTGTGCAACAAAATGGTTCATATTTGGTCGATTAAAAATAAATTGGCTTAAATATATTGAACTTTATCTCTCCTTTGAAAATTAGCATGAATTTTTCGGACCACCTGATATTATGAATACCAAAGACGCAACCTTGAATGTGAAAAGTTTTTCGCAAAGTTCATTGGCAAATCAAACGAAAACTACCAGGAAAAAACACGTGAATTTTCACGTGTGGGTCTACTAGTCTACTTATATAATAAACAGTGTATCTCCATCTCTCTCTGTGTGTCCGTTCCGTTACTTCCTATCTATTACTGAAAAAAAATTATTGAATTGAAATCAGAACTAGTATGCATGTGTTATAAGCATTGTATTGTGGATATCAAAGCTGCCTAATCACCATAAAATACTCAATGTTTTCTGTTATTAGTTTTCTTCTTTTGCACAGCCATGTTATTAGTAGATAAGATACAAAATGAAAGTTCTGTATATATTCGTGAAAAATATTCAGATTTCGATGGAACTACGGGTAAAACTGAAAATTGTATGTTATTTCATAGATCCTTAATTTGATCACTTTCAAACCAAGGAATTTCAACAGGTGCTATCTGGGTCATGTTATTGGTAGACAAGATACAGAATGGAGAGTTCTGTATGTATATATTAATGAAAAGTATTCATTTAAAACACAATAATTCGTCGTAAATTTTTAAGGCATTCATCTTCATAATGATTTCAAATTAATCAAATCTATATCGTGGAATTTCCACGGGAATTCTTTAGTTGACAATAGTGAACACGGCAAGGTGCTACCACAAGTTTTAACTGAGTGTAATGTAGCTCAGTTGAGACTGCGCTGATGCCACCCGTGGTTGAATAGCTGGAATTTTGGGCGTGACTAGAAGCCAATCCGAGGCTAAAATGTTGGACATCATTCCTAGGCTAGAATGTTGGATACCATTTCGAGGCTAAAATGTTGGCCATTATTCCGAGGTCTGAATCTAGCAGTGAATTTCCTACAAATAGTATTGGTGTTGGTATCTTATTTTCCTACTATGGTGTGTTCTGATCGTTAGCAAATGTTTAGGTAATATCAGTTAGTGAGAAGAATTTTCTGTGCAGAAAGGCTCTTATTATGCACTAGTGTGTGTGCCTGTTAAAAATAGCAGGTTTTAATATCATACATTTAAAGGAAGTACTCAAAGCAACAAATTCTCAGACCTAATCAGAGAGTTGACGGATTTATCTCCAGCGGTTAAAAATCTATATATATATATATGAAAGTCTACGGATTTAACTACCAGCATTTTAGGGAGATTCCCAGTGTAATAACATAAGAGGAATTACGCACAAAAATGTACATAAATTTATTTATTTAAGGAGACACTTGGCGTTTTATTACATAGTGTTGATACAGATTGACAGTCGTGTGATAATTTCACTTGACGTCTGAGTTAATTCGTCTTTGAGGTGTATGGAGACTCGATTAGTCAAGCGAAATTCATACCAAATATTCATGTCAACGTAAAGTTTCTGGAAATACGCAAACACTCTCTTACCGAAAAGGAAAAAATTTCTTTATTCCCTTCGAATATATGATAATAACGAATAATTATTAAAAGTATAAACAGTAATTTCCTTCATGTCTCTGTCAGCACAGAGTGTCGACAGAGTGTTGACAGAGTGTCGACAAAGTGTTGACAAAGAGGTAACAGAGTGTCGACAGAGTAATAAAAGAATCCTGTTTGGTGTCCTTCAACTCGAATCAAGTTTGTACGCCTTGAAATAAGACGGAACTCCTACCCCTCTTCCCCCCACCTCTACCCCACTTTGATCTCCACTCCACCATCCCAGGGAGGCTCAATAAAATATGGAATAAATTTTTCCAGGTCCTGCAACATGAGCGCACTCAGCATTACGCATTCATGTGTTGACGCACAGGCGCCGCACAACACAACACTCACAATGACACAAGTCCTCGCTGCAGACAACTGAGGCCGGAGTCCACACGCAAACTTTAGTGAGGGACAAACTGTTGTTTAAATGCGCAAATCTGCCTCACAGTATCGCTTCGTTTTGGGCAGCCAACTGCTCTGACTTCGTCCAGGGCGATCAACTGCTCTGACTTCATCCTGAACAGCCAACTGCTCTGACTTCGTCCAGGGCGATCAACTGCTCTGACTTCATCCTGAACAGCCAACTGCTCTGACTTCGTCCAGGGCGATCAACTGCTCTGACTTCATCCTGAACAGCCAACTGCTCTGATTCGTCCAGGGCGATCAACTGCTCTGACTTCATCCTGAACAGCCAACTGCTCTGACTTCGTCCTGTGCGGTCAACTGCTCTGACTTCTCATGCATACAGCGAGAGAATGAATACGTATATGGAAAATAGAGATTTGCGGATCTCGTTTGAATGCTCTGATTGAAAACTATTTTTGCTCAGGGTTTTGATATCTCATGCATGAAGAATTTGATATATTGCGCCTTACAATGAGCTGCGCGGTATCGTACTCGTACGTGAAAAAGGTTTGTGTTTTTTGTAAAAAAATGCAACAGCAATGAACGCCTGGTAATATAAATACGAACATTTTCCCCATTGCATTGAATATATGATTTCCATTTAGTGTTCAATATTTATCACTAATTGTTTGTATGACAATAGTTTGGTGTAGGGATTCATACTATTATTTTCACACTCCTGTTCACAGTAATAATAAAATACTACTATATAATAATATATTATTATTCACATCAATATTCATTAATACGAAAATGATACTACACGGTGGTGCATAAGTACCGCACCCTTTTAAAAAATTAATAATAAATAAAGTATTACCGCAATATACACTGGGTATCTGTAGGCAGGATACGACATGTAAATAAACTTTAAGAGTTCCTCTATCGTTTGCAATTATCCCCATCGTTATACCTTTCATAGTTTATTTATTATTAATTTTTTAAAAGGGTGCGTTACTTATGCACCACCCTGTACAACTAATGATAGATTTAACTGTGATCATAATCAATAGCAGTTAAATAACAGTAATTGATAACAAAATTTCAATTGTAATCACTGATTGTAATAATTAATACAATCAATCAATATCATTGCAATAAACCATAGTTTGAAAAGAACGTTATGAAAAACTGTTTAAACATTATTTCAGTTTTGTACTTGTATATCACCGCCATTCTGCCCGTAGCATGGCAGAACCAGTTTTTTTATCTAGTAAACCAAAAATATATATAAAATGTTCTTAGAGGTTTCAAAATATTTGCATTGTGCGTTGTTTTGTACTTAATTTAATATTACAAAATTATTAATTTTTTATCAAACTTTCCCATCAATCTGCAAGTAACAGGTCGTTTTTGCGAGAATTTACTCTACGTCAACAGTAAGGATATATTTAAACATATTATCGATCTATTCGTTGTAGTTTATTTCGTAAGAAATCTGTTAACTTCTGCCTTCTGTAGTGCAGTTGCCTATATGCTACATATTTGATTAACTTTTTTTAGTGAGGAAATGCCAACAACTTTAGAACTAAAATAACTAACTGAGACTCTTTTTGTGAACGTATTTTCCGTCAAAAAACTGTCAGTATCTGGAAAAAATACCTTGATATTTTCTGTTAGTCAGAGAATTCTAGTAAAATCATTTATATTTTTAATAATATTGTCAATCCTACTTCAGGTGTGCTTGATTTTGTATCGACCCAGATGGAAGGTAAATGTGCTACATGCTACATTTGAGTCAACAAGAAATATTATTTTTTTAACGTATATGCAATTCAGCATTTCAGGAGGATCATTTTCAGAAAAAATCTATTCCGAGTTAGTTTCTTTTCCTGCATGCTTTCAGATATTGGAGAAGCACCAACGAAGGCTCTTTTTTGTAATAAAATTAGTTCCCTTTGTATAACAAAAATTATATTACATAGGTAGCATATGCTTGTAGCTCAGATGCTAGTCTTGCTCTTAGTCTTTGTATCAAAATAAATATTTATCAGCATTTACCTTCCATTTTCATCAAAAAAGCTATCGATACCATTAAGAATTCCGTAATTGTGGTTGGCATTAATGCATATGACAGCATGACAATTATTACTGCTTTTATAGTCTAACTGAACTGCTGCTGTCACATCGTGTGAGGGGATGGAGTCTAACATTAGAATAGAGTGAGGCTATAGGAACGAACCTTCTGGCCCATTCTTGGTTTGGATAATTACTTTGATAATTATTCGGTTGTTTACCCAAGTCCCATGCCGTATTTCTAGCCGCGTCAACCATGTCGGCAGCGGGATTCGAACCCGGGTCTTCCCGCTCGCAAGCGGATTCGCTCACCAGTCGACCAAGCTGGTGATAGTCGACCAAGCATTAGCTGGCCTTTGTAGAGTTATCAACTGGCATTGACTTGTGCTGGTCGTTATTCACTAATCCCATCATGCATCGTCTAATTTTAGGTCATACAAGTCCGCATAAATAAGTAATACCAATGTTATGAGCACCGAAAAATCAATAAACCGAAGAGTCATCACCAGCTTAGTCGACTATCACCAGCTTGGTCGACTGGTGAGCGAATCTGCTTGCGAGCGGAAAGACCCGGGTTCGAATCCCGCTGCCGACATGGTTGACGCGGCTAGAAATACGGCATGGGACTTGGGTATACAACCGAATAATTATCGAAGTAATTATCCGACCCAAGAATGCGCCAGAAGGTTCGTTCCTATAGCCTAATTCTATTCTATTCTATTCTATTCTATTCTAATAACAAGCAGAACAAAATTTAGCTCACTTCCTTATTATCGTACTGCTGTTCTATCATCTATGATACTACGCATAGAAGACCTACCACTTGAGGATTTTATGATAAGTCATTTTTAAAAACCAATGCTGTTACATTTCTTATGTACCAACTTTATTGGAAATATACGTTTTTGTTTGTTTGTTTCGTTTGTATGACGCCATTATTGGTCAGAGTGTGAATGCCTAACACGGTGGTGGTCGAAGTGAGTCTGTACGAGGGGATGTATAAGAAGTTTGAAGAAATAAAAGTGAAAGTAAAAATAAACAACGGCAATTGTGATCATACTGAGTTTCTGAGAAATGTTCATGTCAGCCACGCTTCCAAGAGGACCTTGGCCTAAATAATAATATATATGATAGTAATTGTATGGGATACATAAATATATTAACGTTAACGTGGATGCGGCTATACAGATTCACATATTAATCTAAACTCTCTTGGTCTGCCAATATTTCTAGACTAAATACTCGTAACTTAAAAATTTTTGGATGACAAGGCTTCTGCCGGCCGCTGCCTCCAGAAAGTTCTTGAATAAGATTACTTTGAAGTGAATGGGAGTTCAATGAACAACTCCGACAACATCTGAGGCAGATAAGCTTTGATGTTACGGTCACTCCGATGCAGAAATCTAGGTAGTTCGGTTAGAGGATTATCTTGCTCTCAGAGCACATATATAAGAAAGAATCGAGATGGCTCTGCAAGCAATGTTGCCGCTACGGTCGTAACAACCAGACTACGTAAAGTATTAATGTTGCTTACGCTAAGATTGAAACAACAAACGCTCGTTTGCTGAAGCTGTTTTTGATGTTCAAAACGAAGTTCTATGTATCTCTAATGTTCAATGTTACACTAAAGTTGATTTGCATAAAGTATCATGTTCAGAGTAAGAAAGTCAGAAGACAAACCAGAGATGTCTTCAAGAGACAGTTTTGCTTGCTCGTAGAATGTATGTAGTAAATAACAAGTTACATATACTCTCTAAACTAACGCCAGTACGAATATACTTTTGTTGTTTTACTTCGATAAAGTTCTTAATAAAATGCAGGGGTGAGATGAAGAGAAGCCCATTCACTAAGCTTCAGAATCGAGGACAAGAATAAAGACATAGGCCAGCATTAGTACAGGGTGCAAGAGCATAACTTATTTTTTTAAATGCATTTTGCTTTGAAAAAGGGGAGTTTTGTTGCCCCACCCTTGTTCATCCAAAATCAGACCAAAAGCCGGTTTTCAATGAAATTTCTCTGTGCTGGCAGTAGTGAAACGTTTGTGAGTTTGAATTCAAGACAAAAATTTTGATAGAATTCCGTAATAAAGAAAAGAATTATGGAACAGAACTGAAAACTTTTTATTTACGTTTTAACGTTTTTAATTTCACAAATGAAACACTCTCCTTGACTTGGCTCTTTGATGCTAGAAGACGCTTCTTAGTTGGGAAAGAATTCGTAGGTTTGTATCCAGATGCTTGTATTTAAACAGGGCTCTTTCAGTGAAAACATCCCACTACACAAAAGATACTCAACAGAAAACACTCAGCTGAAGACAAACCATATGAGTTAGTCTCAGAGAAAGACAATCCCAGCAGAAAGCATTCAAAAAGTAGACAGTTTAGGATAGTCTCAATGGAAGACAGTCAGTATAAGACAGTCTCAGCAGACGACTGTAAGTATAAGACATTCTCAGCTGGCGACTGTCAATATAAGACAGCCTCAGCAGACGACTGTAAGTATAATATATTCTCAGCTTGCGACTGTCAATATAAGACAGTCTCAGCAAACGACTGTAAGTATAATACATTCTCAGCTGGCGACTGTCAATACAAGACAGCCTCAGCAGACGACTGTAAGTATAATACATTCTGAGCTGGCGACTGTCAATACAAGACAGCCTCAGCAGACGACTGTAAGTATAATACATTCTGAGCTGGCGACTGTCAATACAAGACAGCCTCAGCAGACGACTGCCAATAAAGACAGTCTCAGCATCCACCAGCTACAGCTCTTCACAGTCTCCTGCACCAACTGCTCAGATTTCTAATCCCGGATTTCCGCTTGAAAGAGAGCCTCTTCCTCTTATGGGATAGAGATTAAAACGCCTGAGGCTCTCCTGGAATGCAGTTTGCTCGCCAAAATCGGATGCCAAGTGAGGCTGTTGTAGACTTAACTCGCTGGAAACATTTCGAAAAAATCTTCTGCATGATTTGATCGTTCTTTTTTTCTGAGGAATTGCAGAGTGCTGCCTCTACGCATGCAACAATTGGTGGCTGCACTACGCATGCAACAGCTGGTGGCTGCACTACGCATGCAACAACTGGTGGCTGCACTACGCATGCAACAACTGGTGGCTGCACTACGCATGCAACAACTGGTGGCTGCACTACGCATGCAACAACTGGTGGCTGCAAGGACATGCAACAACTGGTGGCTGCACTACGCATACAGCAACTGGTGGCTGCAAAGACATGCAACAACTGGTGGCTGCACTACGCATGCAACAACTGGTGGCTGCACTACGCATGCAACAACTGGTGGCTGCTCTACGCATGCAACAACTGGTGGCTGCAAGGACATGCGGCTAACCAACAGAAGCAAACAAATTCATCAAATATGAATCTTGTTAACTTTTTTTTTGCTGTGTGAGCTTATTTGTAAACGCTCTATGAAGTTATGATATCCTTCATGTATGAGAATCAATGAAAAATAATTCTCACATGTACACCCAAACCTCGTTATTTTCACTATCATTATTTTCATTATTCGGTAGTTGGAGTGTTTTTTTAAAGCAATTCTGCAGGATTTTCAGTATTTTTCTTTTATTTTCATGATTTTCATTGACGTTTTCCAGCACATATAAACACTTCAAATCTGAAATTATGACCTGAATTGCGACAAATAGCGAGGCTTGGCTGTAATACTTTTCTATCGATTGTTTCATAAGCGTCTTGTTATTGCAGTGTAATGTAGGGGCGACCTAGAGATCAGGACGTTATTTTTTAACAGGAGTTTATGCAGGCCGTGCAACTCATTTTTTTCGCCCAAATTTCCCGTATAATGAAACTTCGTATTGTTATACTAGCAGTGCATAGACTGTAAAGATAAACAATTGCTGGCTTTACGCGAGCAGTTTTCCATAAAAAAAAATGCAGCATTTGATAGCGCTAGCCGGCGCTGTTTCCTCCATTCATTTACTGAATTAGCCAAGTATTTAATGAAGCGTAATTTGCACAGCGCTTTAAAATTGAAAATAGAAATCCAATAAAAATTCATATTAATTAATTCGACTTTGGCTTCGATATTCTCTCTTTCAGTGACTATCTGAGCCTTCAAACTCAAATTCAATTTTATTCGTTCTGTTGCACGCATATATTAAAATACGAGATCAAACGAGTACGTGGAGCAATATCTGTTATCCAGTCTACATTCACGTTATTATACATCTGCTCGTCTGGGACTGAATTCTACACAGTAGACTTCGCGTGGAGTAGAGGCCAAATATTCGGAGTACAGGCCCCTGGTCGGGTCACTGCAGGTAGTCATGATACGGAACCCAGTGCTGTGTCATTACAATTTTTTGTTCCCTTGCAAAATGGGAGAAACGTTCGTTTAAATGATAGCATACATACAGTCTTCTTCTACTTGATGACTGTATGTTTCTACTTCAAACTATGCTATTGAACAAGCACCTTTACATTGACTGCCTCATCCACAGACACACAGTGAGTCTCTAAAAAAACCGCCTGACTCTGGAAAGTATCTCGGTACTATTTGATTTGCTAATATCCCTCTTTTGAGCGTGGTACATGAATCGCTGTATCGTTGATTGAGTTTTCGATCCTGTCGTGCATAAGCTATTTTGCATATTTTTTGCCAAGAATTACCAGGAGCTCCGCTTGCCCTTTTGCTTGAGCAATTTGCCAGAAAAAACTTTTCTCATCAAGAAGTCATCAACTACCCGTGGCAGACCAAAATAATAAACAGAATATGACTTTTCTCAATGGCAAGATGCTCCTGAAGGGCCTTAATATCGTAGAACGGTGATATGACGTATCATCTACAAGTAGGTTGTTGGATACAAATGGAATCTAAAAAATTCATTAGAACAATGGAAGAAACATCAGAAGGAAATGCAGACTAGCACACGAGAGGAAAAGAAGGCAAATACCTCAGAAAAATACCAGTGATACGGCCAATGTTCGAGCCATGGATGCTAAGCTCAAGAGGAGAGCTGTCTCTCAAAAAACTTACCAAAAATGCGAAGCAAAGATGGACCATGATCGTGAAAAAGTGTCTAAAGAAGCAAACTTAATCGAAAGAAACCAGTGAAAAAAAAAGAAAGATGAATAGTGCAAGAAAAGCTGAAGTATGCATTGTTATGTCAAAGGAAGAACTAGAAGAAAGGAGATTAGAAAGGGAAAGATTTGCGGAAAGGACAGCCACCATGTTGCAAGAAGACTTGAATGAAGGAAAAAGAATTGAACGAGAAAGGTTTGTGGAAAGGACAGCTATGTCGCAAAAAGACTTGCACGAAAAGAGATTAATTGAAATTGTTGTTCATTGACGGGCACCACTGAACTATTGTCACTGAATCCTTGCCGTCATTTTTGACGGCTGGGCATACTAGTATTTTAAATATCATTCATTTCAAACAAAATTTCATACAGCTAATTAACAAAACGAACTGAATTGAGTTTCCAAATTGAAGGATGCGCCTTTGGTATCCACAATACAATGATTTCAATACATTTATACTGAACCAAATTTCCTCCCCTCTAAATCATTATGTTTCTTAAGAAGCGGACATCAAACAAATATATGAATAAATAAATACACCGAGGGTATTATTAGGTTTAATAATTATGGATCGAAAAATCCTCAGTTTTATCAATTTTAATCTGTGAAATTTTCACGGGAATTGTCTAGTTTAGGAAGAATGTATGGAAGAGGAGGCTAGCCAGTTCTGGTACACTGAACTTAGACTCACGCATAGAACAGTTTTGGGATTACTTTCCAACGTATTCACTTGCACTCGCTTTGATAATACCGTAGGAGTTAATTATAACGTAAATTTAATGTTAAACCATGGAATTTGTAGGTACTGGGTGTCCCAAAAACTGTGTACATTTTTAATAGGCTCTAGTTTGAATACTGCTGATATTCATAAGGTGCACATAAGGTGGGTGACAACGTGTTCGGGATTCAAAAATTTATTTAAATTTTGCTCGTTTGAATGAGACCTGTCCCAGGCGCTTACCACCAGTAGTATTCAAACTAGTATTTTAAAAATATATACATTTTTTACAACACCTCGTATATGGCATTGATACTTATATTAGTAGACCAACACGTGAAAATTCATGTGTTTTTTTATTGAATTTATGGTTTGATTTGCCAGAGGACGCGGGCTTTGCAAAGGAATTGCCACATTGAAGGATGTACCCTGGGTATCCACAATACAATGCTTACAATACATAGCGAATTTTCTCCTATCGAAATCCTTAAAAGTGTGACAGAGAGACTGACCAAGCATGCAAGTAAGCAACAAACTTTGTATTATTATATAGTGGAATTATATAGTGGAATAGAAGCGCTGAACTTGCAAACTTGTAAGGCCAAAACACAACAGGAGAAGCTGAAAAGTACGGATGCAAGGGAAAATACACGACGTATGTGCGAATGGTCATTAAAATAACATTCATTGAGTCTATTTAAGAGTGTAAATGAAAGCACCCATCACTGTTTTAGACTTTTTTTACGGCATTCATTATAGTGACGTTGTGAACGCTGCTCTTTGTAGCTGTGATACGATCAATAATTGATAATTCGTCAGATGCCGAAGGGAGTTTTTTTAATGACGATTGCTCCTACTGCATTATTACTGAGCCTTTAATTAGAGAGCATTTGAGCATGAAATGAATGGTAATTAAGCTCTTCTGAATGGACTAATACCATACCATGAAGATTAAAAACTCAGTTCAGTTTTTTAATGCAGCAGCGTGACAGCGCCTCGGACTCACACGCTCACAAAAAGTACGCTCCAATCATAATGTCCCAAAACAGTTTTTTTTCTTTTTTGCATATAAGGGTGTATGTCTGGCCGTTGCACGAGGCTCAAGCTTATTTAAGAGACCAACTGCGCTGAAGAAAGTAACAGCTAGTTACTTCAGGTTAAATAATGTGTAAATTTTTCGACCCTTGTTCTCAAGTTCGTTGTAGTTGTCGATCATAGTTCTACGTGAATGATAAACTCTGTACCATTAATACCCTCCATCCTCCAGGACTTTTGGTACTGTTGAAGAGTACACTTCTTACTTGGTCAAGTCCTTTTGCCACTCCGTTCTCACTCAGCCACGACCTCTCAACCTCCATTCATCATTGTCATCAGCTCACACTTTTGTTTTAATTTCCAATTCTTCTCACTTTCATGCCAGCAATCACTACTCTAACCTTCCATTGCCTTTTCCTCATACAACACTCAACACTTTAAAGATCATCATTCCTACAGTAAGACACAATTCAATCGATTTTTCTAAATTATCCGACCATGTCAATACATACTATGATCGCCGGACTACTCATAAAAATGTTATATGACCTGTCCTTCCCGCCCGTCTTATTTCGGACTATAAACCCACGAACAATTAACGAAGTTCTCTCTTCAGATCATCTCAAACCCATTTATTTGTTTACTACTTTCAATTCCTTTTAGATTTACCTTTTAAATATCTGTGGAAACTAGAAATGAAGGTAAAGAACATAATCAATCAATACTTTTTATAATTAGAGTAATGGAAAAAAGACTGAATGATCAACATTTTGCTCCTTCACCTCAATGCTACTGCTAATTACTTGAGTGGAAATTCTTTTCAAATAAAACATCACACAAATAAAATTGCAAGCTTCAAATAATTCAAAACATGAGAACCACTTATTTTAAAATTTTCTCTCAGTGTAAACATACAGTTATTCAACTATCTCTGAAATTTTCAGGTGACCAAAATAATACCATCATAGTTAGTAACATTTCGTTACTTTTTGAGTGCCCAAAATTAAGGAACAAGATAGCATTTTTACTTAAACATGATTACAACATCGATCACCGATAAATTATTTTAATACGAATATTTAATACTCCAATCTGTGTTTTCAATCACTGCAGCACATCTATGAATGCAGGGTTTTAGCGAATCTTGACATTGAGCAACTGTAATCTTGACACATTCTTGCTGTAATTCCAGCCTCAAATATTCAACTGCAGTTAGATTTGTCGCCATAACATTTGTCTTAGAGTCTTCCATAGGTTTTCTATTGGATTCATGTCGGGACTCTGAGGTGGTCAGTCCATAACCTCTACTCCTTGATCCTTAAGATAACCCATAACGAGCTTTGCATTGTGGCAGGGAGCATTATCCTGCATAAAGACAGGAGTATAAATTACAGGATTGAGCAAAACTGTCACAACATGTCGTTCTAATTCATTCTTGTAAGCATCGGTAATAACTCATGAACTTAAATGCACATGATGTTATGTCCCCTGGCCTGATCTTATACCGAAAACAGTCACGCTTCCCCCGCTAAACTTTACAGTTTTTTGTACAGTTTGAATTCAAACTTTCACGAATTTTTCTTCTGACAAACTGTTTACCATCGCTACTAAATACATTAAATTTAGATTCTCCACTAAAAATTATTTTAATGCTTTAGAGTACTATTTAGGTAGCATAACAATTATTTGAGAAAGACCAAGTACTGTACGTCTAGATTCAGTGAAAATTTCAGAGAAATTGATTCACATTTTTTGAAGATGGGGAAGTTTTAATAATTATTCCCTAATTTTGGACGGCACTGTACTTTCTGGAAGCACTGTACGTTTTCTGCTTAAAAAATACCAGGAATTTCAGACTCACATTGAATTTTATATGACCTGAACGCGCCTTTGCACACTGATCACACGTATTGCTCTTTTAAGGAAGAAATTATTTCTTTGATGTTCCGAGAAGTGATTCATATAATTGAACTACATTCTTGGCCGAGAATTTCAATGGGAAATCTTCTGGAATTGTGGCGGTTTGAGGTAGTTTTTAAAGCAAATAGAGAGTTCGTATCCGTTCTGAGGCCTAAAAAGTGTGAACTATCCAGAAATTTCCTGTGGATCGAACTCGATTGAAGATGCTGAAGCTTGTTTTTCAGCCATCATTTACAAGTTGATGGGGCTAGCGGAAAGTACTTTTCTCGACCTGGTCTTTCCTGTAAAAATTCTTCATAATTTATTCAATGCCAGGGGCACAAATAGTTAATGAGAACGTAAATGTAAATTTATGTTCACCAGGACAAATCTTCCAGTGGACGAATTAGTTTGCAAAAGAAGAGGCGGCACTATGTAAGACACACGCACCTCTGTAACGTCCTTGGAACAATAATTTTCTAATACATTTAGAGCATATTTCAGAACAGAGTGTAAAATGGTTACAGTGTCAGCCTTGCAGGAAATCTAGTTTAATACTTTTCTTAATTTCTTTTTATAACGAAAATAGACGTACACGAGTTAAGACTTTTATAAATTTGCCAGATTTAAAAAAAAATTACGGTTACTACGTATAACGTTGAAATTAAGAGCAAAATCAATAATTCTCCTTATGCAAATCGGATTTAATTTTTTTTTCGAGCCTCTTTACAGAAGAAAAGGACCTGATATTCTGAACAATAATTTAAACCTTCCTCTGTTCTTTTTTCCTGAATTCAATCTTTGGTTAAACGAAGTGCGTTTTGCTACACTCTGGCACTTAAATTTGAGTTCAAGCGAGGAACTTTGTCTGAGTCTGAGCGACATCGAAAACTTGGGCGATGTCAACATGGAGGTCTTGAAGGTAGAATTTTTCCAAGTTTCTATGTGCTCCTAATTTTCAGGAGAGATGGTGATTGATTTCAGTTTGTCGATGTCAGACCTTAGGTAATTTCAAATAGATCAGGGTACCTAGAGTCTTTCAAATTAGCTTTGAATGGAAATTAATTGGATTTTAAGCATCAAAGCGATATTTTTCGATTTGCCAAAAATTTAAAACGAAATAGTGAATGTTTTTATTCAATTTGTTAGTAGCCACAACAAATTACATTGGCCATTTGGGAAAAAACTCTGGTCAAATTTTCTACGTTGTTTTCAAAGAAGACTGATCAGCCTTCTTTCGGAGATTGGATTTGCAGTACCAGTTGAGTAAAATGCTGAAACTTCTGAATGAAATCCTAAAGCTTAGAAATCCTTAAGAAATCCTGCAATGGGCGTGATTCTGGTATGTGAAGCTGAATCGTAATCTTCACATCTAAGATCGTGTTCTGGTCTTTATTTCAAGAAGTCATTACAGATAGTTGATTCTTAATGTGGTATGAAATACTTTTTATTGAAATGACGTTGAATGAATATAATATATATTAATATGAATAATATTTAAATATTATATTGTCTAGTTCACTGGTATTTCCTTCATTGTTCCCACATCTGATATTCAAGCTAACTTAGTGTGTCTGTGTGTTATTTGGTTGCATAGCAAGAATTTGTTTTCAAACTCTATTTTTGTGCAAGATGGTAATAGTCCTAATGAGAACATAAAAGCCTCATGTACTTGATGCATTTACCCATCAGCACAATTGCAGTCTAACCCTAAACAATAAATCCATGCTACTCGATGATCGTGAACACTACAGCCCATGAATAACCCTGAATAACCTATGAATGACCGACAAATATGCTATATATTCAGCTTCACGAAATACTTAGGACGTATAGCTCATATATAAGTATAATCCAAAGATACAATGACATGGATGACTGCATGCAGCGTGTAACCCTTCAGCGATTATCAATAGAATAGAATAGAATGAGGCTATAGGAACGAACCTTCTGGCCCATTCTTGGGTCGGATAATTACTTCGATAATTATTCGGGTGTTTACCCAAGTCCCATGCCGTATTTCTAGTCGCGTCAACCATGTCGGCAGCGGAATTCGAACCCGGGTCTTTCCGCTCGCAAGCAGATTCGCTCACCAGTCGACCAAGCTGGTGATAAAACATGTCACATGATGATCTTGCTCAGAAGTCCAGAGGCACAGAGCGTGTTTCCAGACTTCAAAGTTCGAGAAGCAGACGTTGCCTTCACTGTTGAGCTCGGCTCATCTGCGGCTCATGGAAGTGCCATCAAGCTACCAAGACCCTCACCAGGTTCAGCGCTAGAGCTGCATTGCAAGTAGCAATGCCTGTTCCCACTTTTCAAAATACTCGAAAGTTTTGTACACGGGACCGACCTGAACAGCGTGTTCATAAGGTGCACTGACGTAAAGAACGGGTGAATAATCTAGGCCAATCAGAGCAGCATGTTCGTAAGTTGCTCGAGCCTAAATAACGGGTGCATAATTTAGGCCAATCAGAGCAGCGTGTTCGAAAGTTGCTCTAACCTAAATAACGGGTCCGTAAGTTGTCATACGACACGTTTATACGTACTTCTGATCTGATCAAAGTGTTTGTCTATATCGCTGTTCTCAACAACAGGTTCGCATGTATGGCTAATTTCAACAGTGAGTTCACATGTTCATCTAACCAGAAGAACGTGTTCATGTGTGCGGCTGACAAGAACAGCGGATTCAGACATTGGGCTGAACCTCAACTGCTGTTCGCAAACAGGGTTGAACTCCACTGCAAGTGTGAGACTTGGGCTTCGAGAAAAATTCCATTTGTACTCTTATTTCAGGCGCTATCTTCCCACATGAATAAAACACACTGAAGTATTCTGGTCAGTGCTTCTAAGCTGCAGCAACTTTTCAGCTGGAGGCGACAATTCACCCTTACGTGCTCCCAAATTCTGGTTTTACACGCATGCTGAAGTTGCAGTTGTGTTTCGCCTACAATTCGCTCACCCTCAAAAAGTCTTTGTATTTTAATTTTGAGCAAAGTTTTACTATAACAAAGAGATTTATTTTTATTTTTTACGAGTATTATTCACATATTTGTTGCATTGACGGTCTTAAAGAAACTTACCATATAAAGCACGATACTTACCATATAAGGCACGATAAGATTACAAAAGGGAGTGTGAACTTTGTGTCATACGCAACACACCACGAAATGTTACCTGTTTTGTTGTTCCAAATCTAACACACAAGAGGCACGTGTTAGATCTGGCTCACCATACAGCAAAAGGTTAGTATTCTTTATGAGGTATGAATGAGCTTTGACTACACGTTGAGTTTGCAGTGGCTTCGTTACGGAGTCTGTAACTCCTCCCCATTCAACAATGAAAATTTCACAAAGTACAAACGTGTGTGCAGGAAAAGCCTGTGTATTTCTTCCGTATGAGCGACAAAATTGAGCTTTCAAAAATCTCTTTGATGAATCAAGTTCGTTCTCATGAATCCAAAGTCCAAAAATAAAGTTTCTTTTTATGCAGTGAAATATTCTATTGTAACGATTCTAATTGAGTGAAAAATATTCTTGCAGCAAACAATGTGATGAAGATGTGACTTGCAGCACTAATGAACCTAATCACTCTTCTTGCCATTCAATTACATTACACAAAATAGTTCTGCATGCAAAGCATTTACTTGACTCACCATCTGATGTACTAGATACGTTACTCGAAATAATAATACATGCGATGGATTCAATTGACTCAGCAACCGATATACAGAACACAGATGTAGTGCACATACAGCTCGTTTAGATAATGGGGTCGTTGCTTTAATTTTACGATTTTTCACAGCAATGATTTTGAAAGTCTTAGAATAGGCAATCAGCGCATGGCTAAACGAAGTCTCGGAACTGCCATGTGTTGTCATACAGCTGACAAATTTTAGTAAGATTAGTCGATGATAATGACACAAATAGTGGTACGAATAGTCGAAAATAATGGCCTAAATAGTGGCAAGAATAGTCAATCATAATGGCACAAATAGTGGTAAGAGTAATGGATGATAATGACACAAATAATGGTAAGAATAGGCAATGTTAATGGCACAAATAGTGGTAAGAATAGTCAATGATAATGGTACAAATAGTAGTAAGAGTAGTCGATGATAATGACCCAAATAATGGTAAGAATAGTTGATGATAATAACACATATAATAGTAAGAGAAGTTAATGATAATGACACATATTATAGTAGGAGTAGTTTGTGATAATGACTCAAATTAACGTAACACAAAAAACTTATTTCTAGTCCTCGGGAATGTCAGTATTGTGTATGCATTGTAAAAACTATCAAGTTATGATAGCTGTAATTAAAATCAATGTATCTACCACATTATAAAATAATATAAAGACTTCAGGGTAAAATTATATCACAAAAAGTTGAAAATGTTAGTTATATTCTTTATTTGTAAAGTAACTCACAAATTAATGGTATAATTCAGCATGAATTAACATATTAAGATCAATTTTGAAGTCAAATTTAACATGACCACGAAAATTGCAAGAGCCTTAAAATATCGTAAAAATTGTGTTTTAAAAAATAACGTGGCACATTATCAGCACTTCAATAGAGCTAAAAAAGTTCCATCAGCAAACACGCTGTTGAGCTGCAAAGCGAGCCATGTGACCGAGCGACATGCAGTGCACTGCCCTCCACCAACTCTGGCTGGTTACTGAGCACCCTGTCCTTTAACTCATGATGATGTTGTCCCAAACACACAGAAAACATCACAAAGCATCGACAAAAGTTGAGAATAAAGACGCATCTGAAAGGGATAGTTTTTAGAGCTTCAATTTCCTGTGAAATTGTAAATCCATAAAAATTTCCTAGATGAATAATTCTTGGTTAATAAATAAATACCCGACTCACCTTCGCAAGTAAAATGCTCCTACTTCTGCGCCACTTGCAACGCAGTAAGGACAGCAAGCAGGGCTTGACCCTATGTTAAATCTCGGAGTTTCATCTACGCAGAGTCAGCAAAACTGGATCCAATGAATGCTTTCTTCACAATGAACTCAGTCATCCAAAAAGCTCAGACTCGCACTACTCCAAAGGGCAGAAATTGTAATTTTTCTAGGTTTTTATTTGTATACGGGTCATGTGACGCCGGATTTTTCTTGCTGTTGGAGCACAAATGATTGCAAGGGAATTAAATCTAAGAGTTTTAACTGCAACAAGTACTTTTATCAGGCTTATACATTCTTTTAAAATCTGGAGCTGGAAATTTTTTCATGAAACACATTTAGGAAAATTTCAGAACATTGGAAAATAGCGCTAAAAATTGTTCTTTCAGATTTATCAAATTACGATTTCATAGCTCATCTGTATGGTGATTAAATTTTTTTATTACTTGACTTATTTTATTAGGCTGTAGAGAGAGACAATCAATCGTTTTTTTTCTATGGAATCATTTTAAAAATCAATAAATTATCAGCTCTTTTAATCAAATCCACGGGTTTAACTTCTCACAGTTCAGTTACTTTTTTCAAATCATATTCGTGTGGCTAGAAGAAAAATCTATGTTAATATGCATGCTCTGCATCCAACAGTGGCATGCCCAACTAATAATTACTATTCCATTTGCTAAAGCTTCAACAAACAGTAAAAATAATCCCTCAATAATTAGTAAAGCATAATGAACGCAGGATAAGACTATGAACAAAGTTCGCTTCATACACACGCATAATAAAGCTGTTCGAGATATTTCCCATCGTTCTTCTTTCCCTCCTGCATTTTTCTTCTTCTTTACCCTCTCTTTTAAAAATATCATCGTGCTCGATTGCTCTCAACCTCTCTACTTTTCCTAACTGCTATTTTCATAGCGCGTTAATTGCCCTTCAATAAACGAAATGAATTTTAAAGTAATGACTCCTTGTAGGGTAAATTAATATACACTCCTACCATCTATAACCCATTCTACGTTTGCATTGTTTAATTAATTGCACAATCCCAAAATGTTAACTGAAAAATAACGTTGCACTGCATGCGATCAGTTCGGAGGAAATTGTTAAGCAAGATAACCTTGCTTAATATATTTCATATGAATGTAATATACCGCACCGTCCCTTTCATTGGCTCTTTAATGGTAAACTAAAAAACAACAATTCTCAACAGGTTTATCTGTCTGCTAGAAAACACAATAAGAATAACATCATCTGATGTACGGAGCACAAATATTGAAAAGATCACCTCGTATTCTCTGAGTCTGAGATTTTTCTGTTTAAATTGATGCAAAACCACGATGTTAAATTCACGTCTGACGATAACCTGTGCAGAATTCATCGTTTTGTGACTACATTTCAGAGAGACGGAAAATGTACTGAATTCAGTTTTTTATTGAATTCATGAACCGAATTTTAAAGCGATGGAAATACTTGTTGTGCAGCATCCTCAACTTTCTAAGCATATTTGAGTTAACATCGTTAATTTTATTGAAAACTGTTTATTGTTTCTCTGCGACTGTAGTTCCTGACATCCGTCGATTTGAAAGTCTAGTTAATTTTTAGTTCAAAATTCTTGTATAAACAAGCTGCCACGTGTACACAGAAGTAATGGTATGCACCTAAGCACCAACGAAATAATTGAACCGTTCATATTTATCTCAGTTTGATAAAACAATAGTTTTAACCACTGAAAGAATGTGTATTAATGATCTGAGTTCCTCTCATTTCATTTGATTTTGCTCTAAGATATTGGACGCTGGTTTTAATTTCACGATTATAAAAGAATGTTTTGTATCAGGCAATCAAATAAAATACAACATTATTATTTTATGATCGACCTCCAGCGTTCAGTAATCAAGATAAAAGATTTATAGCTAGCAATAAATTATAAATATGACTCCGAGTCTACACTAAGTATTTTAATGGATTATGTAACTTTATGTCGAGAAGTTCAGGTTGCACAATAAAAGACATTCATTGAGTATGCAAATACAGGCCAATAATTTTATACAGGACAATTATTTCCATTTCATTGAAATTAGAACTTCATTTACCTCTCATTCAAAACACTGCATAAGAGTTTGATTATAATTGAAGTGGCAACTGCGTGATTTTCTCTCGTAATTATAACCATTATTATTGTTGAAGACAACATATTATCATCGGGCAGTGTACGAGATAACTTCCTTTTTCTTCAAAATATGCTGTCTATATTTAATCATCTGTTGTTTGGCAGAATTCAACATCATTTCATACATAGCCAGAAGACATTTATGGTTTAAGTCTACGGTGTATGCAACCAGTATTTAATTTACTCTCTGATTAATGAGGCACGCAAATGTCCCGTATGACAGTACGCAAAATTTCTTAAACATTTATTTCAATTAGGTTCAGAACTCTCTCAAGCTTTTAAATAAAAATAGAAAACTAACAAATTTGGCTCTAGTATACCTCATTCGAAAGTGCATGAACTTCTGTGAATTCTGTGAGGAAAAATGGCATTTTGTGTAGAATTCCTTCGTCCAATTTTACCCGACGGAAAAACCAATGTAATGCGCCCGTTTGCTGCTGTTTACAGAATTGTGTTTTGTGTATTTCTTTGCTCTACTTCTTGACGAACAAAAATTACATGTTTGACGTTTTCGAAGTTTGTGTTCACGTATTTTAATTATCTGCAATTACTCTAAATATAATTGTTAAAATTGTACCAATTCCTGATGCATTCAAACTTAAGAATCAAATGGTGAAGTAAACTGAATGTCACAAGTGATTTTGAATATTTGGATACCATAAATAAAATAGAGCTTGCTGCTCCTTATGATGGAAAAATAGTACAAAATGTGAGCATTTTTAGCATGAGAATTTTGAGTTACTTAAAATCAAATCTAAAGAAAGTGACATCGCTTAGTACTACAGAAATAAGATTTTAAGAAAAAATTAGTTATAATAGCAACAGAAAAAAGTAATGTGTATGTATTTGTGGCATGATATATTCTAGAGTAAATTATTTGTTAGTTCTGATAATATAAACATTAACTCTTAGTTTGTATGCTGAAGTTAATGTAAAATTAAAGTAGTAACTATTTCAAATATTCTTTTCAGTATTATCAGCTATGAGAGAATCCAAACAACCTTCTCTAACCGAAAATTCTATAAGAAACTAAGAATTTACACTAAGTTTTTTTAAAAACATAAACTTGAAGCATAATAATAATAATTAAACATAATTTATTTCCGCTGTAAACGGCATGGAAACTTTTATTCAACAGAATATAAGAATCAGTTGTAACTTCTTTTAAAAATTGATTAAAATTACTTCCATTAACGATTTTAAAAAACAACACTGTCAGGTTCACCGGTTAAATCAACCAGAAATAAATTCAACGATCAATATTCCTCGATAAATTATTGAACGTAGAAAAACTTGAATTTAAATTTTAAATAAACGAAGGATTCTGTGATGCAGGTTTTTGATCCTTATTATTCGGGTTTAAAATCGTGAATAAGTAATTTTAATTCATTTATTTGTAGATGAAAAAACTGTTTTTACTATTCAGCTCAATAAAAGTTTCGATGCCTTTTATAACGGAAATGAACTTTGCTTCTAGGTAATGTTTGTTAGAAATTTAGTGTAAAGATTTAGGTTCATAAAGAATTTTCAATTATGGAAGGTTGAGAAGGTTAAGAAGGTTTAAACAATGCAAGTTATTGCATTGTTTCCCCTTGTTTTTTATATATTTAATTAACTTCGCTTTGTCTCAGGCTCAACTTGTTTAGAAAGGAAATTGTATAACGATTTTACTACCAAGCATGTTACTCAATTCTGCGTATTGAAAACTTCAAGTCTGTGAATGAAAAAACTCAAGTGTGATGAGAGTATGAGTTTACAGAAGTTTGAGTAAACACCAATAATTTTTTTTGTGATTACGTTTATTGACTGTTTGCTCCTCTAAAGCTCAAAGCATTTTCCTAGAAAAAGGTCTTGTGCAACAATGGAAATAAATAGAAAATATCCTCGCAGCAAACAAGACTTCGACCTGTGATGCATTCAAGCATCAACCTGGGGAACTGTTGAGAAGGTAACAAATGAATTTATTTTTTGCATGATTTCTCGATAAAAGCTCCTCTTTTGATCTTGCCGCCATTCAGTCGTGTTCTTACTGAGGTGCATGAAGAAACTTTTACCACACCAGTAGGAAAAATTAGCAGGAAACTTTATGCACAGGGAAACAGTTGTGTTTTCATCAAGTCGGAAAGATTTGGACTTTTTCACAACTTACAGAACTTTGTGTTAAAGGCTTATATATTTATCAGCAGGTTTCAAATTTTGAAAATGTAACAATTTTTCCTTTGCTTCTCATTTATTTCTTTATTAATTCATTAATTGTAAAAGCCATTTTATTCTGAATTCTCAATAACAGAGTTTCTGTGATTAAAATATTCATGTCATTTCACATTGATTTAGAATGTAAAGGTAATTTATTAACTAATAAAGGCGTTATTCGAAAAATAATTTTATTTTAAAAGTGTTATTCTCGTGAATAGCTACTACTACTTTGCATTCTTCCATCAGTTCTTATACTAGTTAAATTTAATCACGAAGTCAGCATTTAAAAATCGATCTCGGATACTTTAGTTTTTTTAATAATTTAGGGAGGTATAATTCAAACCCAAGTTATTTTGACTGTTTTATCCACATTAGCAAAAAATAACCGGTTTCCTGTTCTTTTTCCCTGTGCTACTAAAATTTAAAACTATGGAGCAAACACAAGGGAAATGAATGCGTAAAACTTGATAGCTGCAGATTTTTTGGTGCTCAAAAGGCAAGTCTTACATCGAAGTGATGCAAAGTTTATTCTCTTCAGGAAGCGTGGCTAATGGCTAGTATGCTCTGGCCATTAGTTCTTCCACTACGCCATTGGTTGTTAGTTTCATCAATTGAAGCTCTCATTAACTGTGATATTTCAATACGTAAAAATATAAGTAGTTACTTCAGAAATGAATTAAAATGAAGACACTCTTTAGAGATAAAATAATAATTTTCCTGACAAAAGGCAATCGAAAACAGTGATCTCTGGAGGTACTAATGAAGGCCAGAATAAATGAATCAAATGAGCCCGCCAACAGCACTTCCAGGGACGACGACCATGTCCAGTAACATGGGCCACGCAATGTAAACTAAACACAAAGAATACCTGACAATCCAAATTTTTACCTGACAATCAGCATAATTTTGCATAGGAAGCAGCTCTGGCTTTTGACTTTTATTTGAGTTCTTCTCCTAGGAACTAGTGGGGCTCAAAACGACTGTTGTTACCCTCATCACATCCGGAAAATTTGCGTGTTTATTCAACAGGGGCACTTTGCGGTGAGACTGCAATGAGCATATCACTTTAAGTGTATGATTGCGTACATCTTCTCCTGGCTTGATCAAAGTAGCTTGTCATTTTGGTGGTTGCCAATCAATATAGGAAGCATCAGTGCATCGATCGTAGATTCAAGTGATGCTAATGATCAATAGAGATTATCGATTAAGTTTGGAAATATCAAGATCAGGATACGTATGTGATCAGAAAAGACTCTGCAAACATTTTTGCATCAATGAATTACACTTGACACAGACCAGACAGTAATAGCTACGTAAGATACAGAGTAAACCACATCACAACACAAGAGGAGAGCAGGTGTTAGAAAAAAACAGTGTATCCAGTATAAACTTCTTAGTACTCCAGAGATCTTCATCTCTCAAAATGCTCAGTCGGAATGTTGGATAGTTGGATAGTCTAAAAACTATTTCAGGCAGCCGGAGCGAGAAGCAAACCCTGCTATAATATAAACAAGTCGATCTTTATGTCTGCATACTGGATCTTGATTCTGTTAAACATCAGAAAAACGCAATAACAGCGATGCCACTTCAAATACACTCGTTTGTCTGAATTCTTTTCAGTCTGTAAAAAGTGTACTAAATTATAGCCATAAAACTAGTTTTTAATGCGGTTCTCATTGAGCAGAAACTGGGCGCTGATGTGGAGTTTCACGGCTAAATTATCATGAGTGGATGATAAAAACCTCCATTGAAATAATTTTTAGGCAATAGACATTCCTGCATTTATTCAACGACTCACCAACCCATTCATACACTTATTTACTCTCAACTCACTCACCATCTACTCGTGTATTCACTTATCAATTCACTGATCTATCTAATTCTTCATTCTCCCTATTAACCTATTCAACTACTCCTCTACCCTCTCTACCAGCCAGTTATTCACCAGCTCAACATCCCACTTTTTAGATTTATTCTCTTAATCAATTCATATGACTAATTGTTGGAAGACTCCAAGCTTAGATCTTTCACTTTTAGTTACGTTGTTGATGTAACATTTTTCTTATTTAAACAAGCTTCGTTTTTTACCTGCTTGTTTCTATTGCTGAAAGAAGTAACTTTGCGCTTGCTAATGAAGATAAAAGCTCTATCAGGCAATTTTGAATGTAAGTTTCTCTTATTTTCCGATAGGAGTCGCTGTTTAATGAGGAAATATGGAAACACGGCATAAAATTTTCAATATAAAACTGCACATCTGACGAATAAAGATATAGATGTCTGTACAGAATATTCATCTCGGAGAAAATTACAAAGGATGCAGAAAACACATTAGTTGTTTATTGTGATGAACATTACGGGGTACTGTACTTCAAACTCTATATGCATTATGTGCATAATTTATTATTTACAGTTCCATTGAATACTATATTTAAATGGTCAATGGAAAAGAGTTAAGTTGTCATTGGGAAACAGTAAGTAGTTATTGGAAGACAATTAATTAGTCAGTGCGAAACAATTAAGTAATTGTTGTGAAATAACCAAGTCATTTTTCAGGAGACATTTTTTCACAATTCCGAAAAATTTATTTTAAGGCATCTTTGACTAACATGTTAGTTGACTTTCTAGAACAGCTTTACATGTGAAACTTTTATTTACTGGCGCTGTCTTTGATGCAAGAACACAGTGACGTTTGATGCACGAATAGAGTATTTGATGCTCGAACACAGTATCGTTTGATGCACGAGCGCGATATTTGATGCACGCACACGGTGGTGTTTGATGCACGAGCGCGATATTTGATGTACGTGCACGAAATTTTATTTAGGAGCACGACAGCATTTCTCACTAATATAAATAATATTAAGGCAATGTCAGTTACATCAATGCAATGTCAGTTACATCAAGGTAATGTGAGTTACATCGAGGCAATGTCAATTACATCAAATCAATGTCAGTTACATCAAGGCAATGTCAGTTACATCAAGGCAATGTCAGTTACACCAAGGCAATGTCAGTTACATCAAGGCAATGTCAGTAACATTAAGGCAATGTCAGTTACATAAAGGCAATGTCAGTCACATCAAGGCAACGTCAGTTACATCGAAGCAATGTAAATTACATCAAATCAATGTCAGTTACATCAAGGCAACGTCAGTTACATCGAAGCAATGTAAATTACACCAAAGCAATGTCAGTTACATCAAGGCAATGTCAGTTACATCAAGGCAATGTCAGTTACATCAAGGCAATGTCAGTTACACGAAGGCAATGTCAGTTACATCGAGGCAATGTGAATTACATCAAATCAATGTCAGTTACATCAAGGCAATGTCAGTTACATCAAGGCAATGTCAGTTACACCAAGGCAATGTCAGTTACATCAAGGCAATGTCAGTTACATCAAGGCAATGTCAGTTACATCAAGGCAATGTCAGTTACATCAAGGCAATGTCAGTTACATATATAAAAGCAATGTGAAAGCAATTGCATTTGGTGGTTCCAGCGTCATTAAATTTGGTCAGTTTTCGAATTCCTTTAAATCAGCTAAAAAATTAAGTTTTTATCGCCGCTATTTCGTAATGGAAGCTCAAAGGAACACTTTTCTCATTCAGATCCCATTCCACAAAAATTTCATATTCATTCATTACCATTAATTACATTACTCTTTCCACCGATACTGAGCCCAGGACAGCAGCTTAGTGTCGTTAAATTGCACACTGATGTCTACGATTAATTTACAAGCTTAGTGTCATTAAATTGCACACTGATGTCTACGATTAATTTACAAGCTTAGTGTCGTTAAATTGCACACTGATGTCTACGATTAATTTACAAGCTTAGTGTCGTTAAATTGCACACTGATGTCTACGATTAATTTACAAGCTTAGTGTCGTTAAATTGCACACTGATGTCTACGATTAATTTACAAGCTTAGTGTCATTAAATTGCACACTGATGTCTACGATTAATTTACAAGCCCTCCTGCAAACAATCAACAACTGCAGGCGATATTCGTACGAAATTACTTTGAAATCATTTGTGGCTGCTAGCGTTCGTACACTGTGTACACTGTGGATGCATTTCCCTATGAACTGGGTTGTTTATGTTCGACCATATAGATTCATTGTTACCATACAATGTCTATACTCCGCAACATTGGGAAATGAACTAACGCTATGTCTTATGAATGATCAAACCTGGGCTTCTTGCATTTAGCGGAGTATTAATTTGATGTCAATTTCTATTACGGTGTGCAATTCTGTCAAATTTATGAGGTGCCTGCAATTTTAATTAACAAGTGTGTGATAGAATATGAATTTAAGTATAGCTTTATAGAACTGTCTAATTATAATTGTCGATAAGTCCCTGGCTCCACGACGTGGTCGAAACACTGTCCGTAATTTGAAGGATATTTTGAAAAACATGATAGAAAAAGGGTCATCACACGCATTCACTTTAAATATCTTTGAAGTACTATAGTACTTAAAAACGCATGAAAGTAAATAAGAATTTGATCCCTTCATTTAACATTTAGGAAAAAGAATATTCGGTTCTCATAAAAGTCCCTTAACCAAAATATAATCCTTCTTTGAGCTTCAAATCAATTAAATATACTGCTGAGTCACATGAATTTAAGGTCAATGGAAATTAGAGGGGTTTCCTATTGTACATCTAAATAGTGCAAACAAATGAATAATCAAAATGACGTCAAGGCATCAAAAACCATCCGAGGCTCGATTAATAATGAAGGTTCACACCTCAGTTACTTCATAATGAGAAATCTCAAGTTCTAATGAATTTTCTATGAAGGGTTTTGTTCACTTCATCATATGAAAGCTCTTCAGTTTAGGCGGGAATGAGGAGTACTAAAAATAGCGTTGATTGGTGGCACCCAGACTGAAAAAAAATGTCCAGAATATTCCGCTATCTGGAGAGTGTCTCCTAATAACTTGCTCAATTATTCTCGCGTTCTCAACTCATGTATGTCGTCTACTGCTCTTGCATTCATGGCCTACAAGGCAAAATCGCTCTCAAAGTTTTGCACCTCCTTCGTTGTCTCATAAAATATTTTTCAGCTCCCCAATGACCTGAAACTCCAGCAGAAGTGCCTCTACGAAGAAAATTTAAAGTAGGTATTTTTTCGCTAAAGCTTGCGTCCTCATTTTTTGAGTTTTATTTCAGACTCGTAAAAGTTAAGACTCTGTTTGTGCACCTCAGCTCTGTAAGAGATGATGAAGGTCACACTTCATCCCAAGGCATACCAGGGCATCAAAGCTGCTCGATCTTCTTCACGTACTAGGCTTTGACATCTTAATCCTTTTAATCAAGACTTGCACTTGTAATATAAAGTCTTTAAATATAACAGCAATAAACGAAGTTTAAAAGCATTTTTGTTTTATTTAGTGACACGTAATTGGGAAATGTAGACTTGAGATGTTAGTATATGGAATTATGTATCTTCTAAGTAATGAATTTTATTGTTAACCACAAAGAATTTTTTGCAACAGACAACCGAATAAAGTCAATAAGAGATATTGCCAGTGCTGTTTGAAAATAGCTTCTAGATTTGCATGAATCAAACGTGTTAAAACTGTTCGTACTCTTCCAGGTATTAAAAAAATAATAATTATGGTTTTATTTGTTACATAAACCTACGATCCAAAATAAAAATAACATTAAAAACTGTTAGTATTCCTAAAAATACCGAAGAGATTGTTGACAGAACGTGTACTCTTGACGTCTAGGAAGGATACGACAGCCTGAGAGTCAGAAGAAGAATAAGAAGCGCGGAGATTGAGTGCCGCGTAACTGAGATGGAAGATCAGTGATGCTCCCCCTATCCCGCATTCCCAACATCCTTCCCATTTTCTTGCCTCCTACTGCTGTTCCCTCTTTCTCCACAGGAAAGTTTTCGCCCTAATTTGTAATCACGACAATTTGAAGGCAATGCACGCTTAAAATTTTTTCTTTGAATAATAATATTAGAGCTAACGTCGTATTTGATCGGATGGGTGCTTGTGGTGCCGGAAGGTGAAATGGAAAGAGCATGTGGTACTTAGGGTAGTGTCAGTAGTTTTGCCAGCCGCAAGATATGACGAGAATGAGACCGTAAGATGCACTGCTGTAGGGCAGCTTTCCCTCGCGTAAAATTTCGCAGTAAAATCTTAATGCAAGGCAAAATCTGCGCACCACTGACGCTCTTTTTTTATTGCGTTCCGCGCGTTGTTATTACACGCAAAATTACTATTACATTCAAATAAAATTAATTAAGATTTGAAATTTTTGCGACCGCATTTTTATTAATATGTATTAAAACTTTACTGGAGGTTTCAATTCGGAATTAAAAGTTTATGATTACTTAAGTCGTCGTTAATGAAAACTGTGATGCAGTAGCCAAGCCTTTAGAGTCTTCCATTTCACACAGTGAAGAGGCCATACTGAGTCAAATTCTGCAAAAATTTGTTTGTTCGCTATCGTTGAGTGATTATCATATATAAGTAATTTGTAAAACCACGTCTTGTTTAGCAGATAAAGTGCAGGCGACGTCATAAAACAATTTCAAATATATTTCTTCAAATAAATGACAAAAATCTGCCTCATAATTCACTTCTTTGACTCGGATCTGGTTAAATGAAAATGCCTTATGGAAGACAGTAATTAGAATAGAATAGAATGAGGCTATAGGAACGAACCTTCTGGCCTATTCTTGGGTCGGATAATTACTTCGATAATTATTCGGTTGTTTACCCAAGTCCCATGCCGTATTTCTAGCCGCGTCAACCATGTCGGCAGCGGGATTCGAACCCGGGTCTTTCCGCTCGCAAGCAGATTCGCTCACCAGTCGACCAAGCTGGTGATAATTCACTTTTGCATCATGCTTTTTTCTTTATTTGCATACTGGCTTTACAATAAAAAGCCTTTCATGTAACACAGCCTGCAAGAAAAGCAGAGGACATCAAGTCCTAGGTCTCGAACAGTCGCTGCTGTCCACCTCCTCCATCATCCAGTCAACATGACTTGCCTCTACCTTTAAATGCACACATTTAACTTGCAGGACACATACTACACACTAACGCTTACGTACAGCAACTCTCACAACTGAATTATGCATGTTTTGAGTTTGTTCGGCCGAGTACATATTAATAATGATACTGTAGGTGCAGTACAGGCGTGTTCGATGAATAACTTGGTGTTTAGGAGTAAAATACTTTTTCTTACACTTATGATAGACGGTGCATTTAACGGTTATATTCAAATGTAACACAGTGTAACATCCGATGGTCAAATAGAAACGATTTGTGCTAACGGAAAAATGAAATAAAAATTGGATAATGGAAAAATATATTGATTTGATCCCTCAGCTGTCACATTCTTGGAGTAGCAGGGGTTTTATTTAAAAAAACTTACGTAAGTTGAACCCCGTGCTGACGCACAGTGTCATAGGTCAATCTCAACGGTAAAATTATAACTGGAATATGAAAAATCCATCAAGTATAATTATTGATGTTTCCAATTCGGAAATTAGAATAATTCCTTTTTCCCTAAATGTCGAGTCAAAATTTAATTCCTACAGTTTTTTCATAAAATAATCTCCTCTCAGTTTAGACAAAGAGTTTTGACAATCGATCACAAATGTCATGAGTATTTTATTCTTTGCGTAAATTATTCGATTAATTTCGTTCATATTAACGAGTTTCTTACTGTCGAAAAATTATCTATCCAAATCCTATTTTCGATTGAAAACCAAACATAATTCAGATTAAGCTTCAGTACTCTTTGCTTTGATGTTACAAATTTGGTTTTTGTCCCGAAGGCTTAACTTGTGCTGCTGTGTAACGGACTAAAGCTCTTATGAGTTCATAAAGTAAAGGACAAATTTTTCTTATATCTAAAGCAGTCTTTTTAATCTACCTTCATCATCGAGCTACCACTCAAAAAGGTCTTTTCCAAAGCTTTTCGCAAATTAAATGACAATTCAGGGAAATTATCAATAATCCGAGCACGGAGTAAATCTGCTGAGCTCGCAGCGTCTCCTTCTGAGCTACAGTGTGGCCTTCTATTGTAAATTATCAAGCAAACTGGGCGTAACTGTGGCAATCATTTCAACTGAGGCATCGAAGTCAGGTTTCTAAAGATTCCCTAAGCTGCAAAATGCATTCATTGTTCCAGTCGTAGAAAAATCTTCAGCTGTGACTACCCAAGTTAGTCTAGTTGTATCAACCTCGATATGTATTGTTTGCAGTTTGGCTACTATAACTGTCAATTTAGTGTTCAAATCGTAATGAAAAATTAAACACTACCCTCATAATAAGTAGATAATGCTGGATGAATTAGATGCATGTTAAATAGAATAGAATAGAATAGAATAGAATAGAATAGAATAGAATAGAATAGAATAGAATGAGGCTATAGGAACGAACCTTCTGGCCCATTCTTGGGTCGGATAATTACTTCGATAATTATTCGGTTGTTTTACCCAAGTCCCATGCCGTATTTCTAGCTGCATCGACCATGTCGGCAGCGGGATTCGAACCCGGGTCTTCCCGCTCGCAAGCAGATTCGCTCACCAGTCGACCAAGCTGGTGATGAGGTCCCCAAATTCACGTCATTCATGTCCTTCTTTATTCTATGTATTTATTCATCCAGTTTCTAATTTGAATAGTCCCCTTTTCAACATACTAACTAATATACATTATATATATTATGTATATATATATGTATACTGTGGTATAAAACAATATGTGTGTCACAAACAAGAACATCAGTTGCATGCTCATATGATATACCGTCTTCGCTTCTTCAACTTGTCTATTACTTATTAGCATGTCTTGGTTTTCTGTTCAGTTACTCGTATATGAAATTAGGATGGAAAACCTTCTAAAAAAACACCTCTATCATATAGTGTACGTTAATCGTGTGCTTGTGGTTATTTTAAGTATGCTATACTTTTCAGATTTTGCGTCCCGAATTTTCAGATTTTTGGCCCTAGATTTGCAAATTTTGCGTTCTAGGTTTCCAGATTTTGGACCCCTGATGTTCAGATTTTTCATCCTAGATTTTGTGTGTACTTTAAAGAACGCTTACTTTTACACAAGCAATTGAAAGTCTCTCAAAGCCGCTGGCGTTCGAGAAGTTTTGGCAAGCGATCCAGGGAGCTTATTTAACTTCTACTCATGACTTCAAATGCAGTGAGAACATGTATTACTCATGCAGCCGATCTCAGAAGCCAGAGCAGTTTGTGTCTGGCTAACAACAGAGCACTCAGGGAAAGCAGGACGAGAGCTCTGATTCTGCTCTGAAACATGACTGTTGAAATTTGTTAAATTTAATTTAAAAGCCTTTTGAGTCAAGCAGTTCGCTGTAAGCAAGAAAAACTTATTTCATACTCTAATATCGAATGGCATTTTGCCTAAAATCATTTCAAATTCAATTTCTGACTTGACAGTTAAGAACGATTGTACTTGAGAGGTAAGGTAAGGTCTCTCAAAACTATGGCATACTGAGTTAATTTCATCGTTTCGTGCTGCTTTTACCCTCGTGTAATTATTGCATAAAGAGACTAAAATCGTTTCATATTAGCATGGAAGAAAATTACCACCACTAATTGACATGCTGTGATTTAAGTCAATTTTGTGATATGAAGTGGACGGTAATTACGGTGTATACACAGAGCTCAAAAGGCTTATTTTTCCACAGCAACAAGCCAAAAAAAAAGTTTGTTCATATCTGATGTGTGTTATTTGATGCAATAAATCGATCACATCTGTTCAATTAAGCGAAAAAATGTAAGCATGAATTTTCATTCGCATATTTACTGCAGAAAAAAAAATCGTTTGCAGGAAACGAATAAATGGCAAAAATTTATTACTAGTACGCTGTTCATTATAACATTTACAAGAGTAATTTCTTTTCAGATCCCGGAGATTAAATACAAAAATTGTTAGTGTGTTGCCGAGTATCGATAAACCTTAAAGATTTTCTGCGTTAGTGTCAGACGAGTGCGTCCAACTCATACCGAGGCGGAAAAATATGAACATTTTTTGTGGGTGAAACGCACAATTGAGATAGCAACTGAAATGTACTCACAACTAAGTAAATTTCTCTATTGGCCTTTGAATTACAGGTTTAAAAAATCAGGCTGTATACAATGGAAATTGATTTCATCATCACAGCTTCTAGCCTTCTGACGCAGCAGAGTTAGCCGTCTCTTTTGATCAAAGTTGATGTGCAAGAACATCGAAATATGGTTCACGTATTACGGTGTACGTGAGTTGTGATTGCACGGTGAATTAGATTTAATTTACGTATTTTATCAGATAAAACGATTTTCCCTGATGTACACTCAGAGGAAGCAGTATATAATTCCTCTTGATGTCACTCGAATTCTAGTTCGAAAACAAACTTGAGTATGTTTTAAATGAAAAAGACTGAAAGCAACACGAATTTGAATAATTTTTACTTTTCTCCCCAAGTCAGTATTCAAACGTGCTTGTGAAAAAAAATCACGAAAACATCAAGAAATCCCTATCAAAAACAGACCAGCTCACCAAACTCAGAAGCTCAGCATCGTGAGTTTGACTGGCTTCTGCAAATTAACTCTCTAGTTCTTTGAAGGAGTCGCTGAAAGGAGGCCAACGTGTAACGAACGTGCACATTATGGGTGCGCCGATAATAAAACTCGTACACAAAATTCAAACCTCATTTTAGTTTGAGCAACTCGTTCTCAATTTGAGTAGCATGGAAAAAAGTCAAAACCGGAATAAAGCTAATTTACTTCGAGTGGCTTCTAATTAATTGCGTTGGGATGCTGGTAGGGAACTGAGAGGACGATCAAAGCGCTGTATTTTGTTACACTGTCACAGAGTGGGAAAACTTAATGTTCTAATTCACATACTTTCGAAATCAGTGTTAAATTTCCGACTTGAATTTCCAACTGATGTCAGTCTCTTTAGTTCAATTTTAAAAGAAACTAGCGTGCTAAAACTCTTCATTTCCATTGATTAAAAGCTTTGTGATGTCATTTTCTTACAGTTTATCTAGTTAAGAAAGTCTGATAGTTAAAGGGGGTCTACTACTCGCAATAAAGCTTTTTTTGAAACTGTCATCTGTGTTGGTTGAACTACAGATTTTTGCCTCGTTCTCCACAGATTTGCTTGCCAAGACAGAAAGCAATAAGAAATATAAAAAGGAAATCCAAATATGATTTTTCCAGTAGTGTTCATTTGTTTTATCATACAATTACACTTAAAACAAATGGAAAAAAGTTTAAAACTCAGATTGTCGATTTTTCACATTAAACAAAATTTTCTGCCAGTTTTAAAGCTTCTTGTTCAACTCTATCGTTACAATTAAGTTTTTATGGCACTTTAAAAACTCAATCAGCATATAAAGGACAAAATGAAACTTTTTATGCCCAGTATAAGGGTACATCTAACTTACTGGAGGGAAAATTAGAGCTTGGCGATGAAGTTTCGTGAATAAAATCAAAGGTTTTGCTCTAAGTCTAAAGACAGGATTTTCTGTATAGTTAAATAAGTCAATAACGCCTGACCAACTCTAGAGTTAGGTGAAGCATGAACGCACATCCACCAAAGATACTTGAAAATAAATTGTATTCTTAACAAACTGTATTACTCAGATCTTCCTACTCTCTTTAGTCAACGTATTGGGCAGCAGCCCAAGAATGAACTAAACAGCTCGATCCTGTTGCTTCATTCCATTCCATTCTGGCATCGGCAAGACGACACTGGATATTTTTGTTCCTAGAGGTGAATGGAGATTAAAAGATTTAATTGACATAGTAGGCAAAAAAAGACAATTCCTGTGTTTTTGAGGTGACGAAGCGTTTATCAGAGCAAGTGTATCAGGTAGGCAAGTAATTAGAGTTACCAGATACAGGTATACGAAACCGAAACCTACTTTAAACAACACTTTTTTAAACTTATATTGGTCAAATCAACTAATTCCAAAAAGAACTTCCTCGAAACAGAAGAGGGAAACTGAAAAATAGTCAGAACTAGTTAGTAAACACGTCATAAAACTTGTGCTAAGCGTTTGTCTTTTCCTCTAAGGTCAGAAGAGGTTGCTGGAGGAGTAAATGACGTCCAAAAGAAGAGGCTTTTCTTGCTCTTGAATTTTTGTGCTCACCTAGAATGTCAGCCAAATGAGTTCAGAGCCTTAGTGCATTAATGGAGAAACTTTCCCTTTTTTAAGCAAAATAAACCACTTCGACAAGTGCACTCTGTCAGTAATATAAGCTTTTCTGACCCCCATGTCGCTTGGAGTAAAGTGTGGTCAGCTTGTACCAGGAATAGCAGCAGCGAATAAAAACTAGTAAAAGTGGATAAAAACCAGCTATAGTAAATGCTAACTAGTATCAGAAACTGCATGTGATAGTAAATAATCTCCTTAGTACTAGACTGTAATCCTGTTTCATGCATACTTCATGCCATGCTTCATAACATCCTTCATGCCATGCTTCATACCATGCTTCATGCCATGCTTCATGCCATGCTTCATAACATCCTTCATGCCATGCTTCATGCCATGCTTCATGCTATGCTTCATGCCATGCTTCATGCCATGCTTCATACC
>VCRD01000750.1:2958-26868 GCA_006783055.1 Trinorchestia longiramus
TTAGCATACATTTGTTAGACAAACGACCTTCCTGAAATGCTTCTTTATTTGGTCGAGAGAGAACATTCTGCAAGGATTTTAGAACGAAATTTAAGGAAAAAAACACTGAGGAAGTTTGTTATGCTACTTTTTTCGTAGTATATACGTCCTTGTTAATGCAGAGATAATTTACTTCGATGCCATAAGAGATCATTTACATCAATATCATAAACAATCTCTAACTACAATATTAGCGTTTTTTTCTAGTTTTGAAAGCAGTTTTCTACATTTTCAAATCATTGGTTCCTAAAAATATTTCTTATTGATGTTAATTATACGTCCAGATTTCTTAACATGGAGGTCCGTTTTTTTGTCTCTGAGGAGTGCGTTAGAGACTTTCTTCGAAGGTTAGTGAAAAAATTTTTACTCTTACGTGTATGTACGTACATGTGAACATATTTACATACTTTTCAGAATTTTCCTTCGATCTTACAAATATGTTTTTATTTAGATCGAGCAAGTACGAATCAAAATTTGTAAAAACTGATAAATGTGTGTCTCGAGCATGTGGTACAAAAACTTTTATATATGAGAATGACGTGGTCTCGATAGTCCGCAACTTTTTACCTCCCGGGAAAATTTGCGGTAAAAGTCAACTGAGGGAGAGTGTTGTAGTCCCTGGCTTGCATTCCTTAATTAAAGCTTCTCCCGCGGTGGTGAGGGTGGCAAGTTCTGCATATTAATATGTCATTCGGTTGAATATTGAAATAAATTAAAAATGAGTAATTCAATCTCCTTACGCTTATAGAGTAAGCGTTGGGAAAGAGAAAAAAAGAAGTAAAAAGAGAAGAAGAGGATGATGCAAGGAAAGTAAAAACTGCAGGGAGCAAGGAAGATGAAAATGGGAAAAGAAGTACAAGAATTAATAGAGAAATAGAGAATTTGAGCTATAAAATTATTTTGTGGGTGCAGAAACTGGAAAGGAATTTATTAGAATTGTTGCTTGCTTTCTGTTGGTTTGAAATAATGAAGAAAGAAAAATACAGAAAAATAGGGAGAGAGAGATAGGAAATAGTGAGAGAAAACCCCTTGTGAAGAAAAAAATATGCGGAGAAAAATATCCAGACAAATATATGCACATATGTATACAGAGTAACTTACAATAATACACCGACTTCATTTTCCAATTAAATGCGAATTTGTCACAAACACATTGATTTTTCATAGTTAACGTAGAGTATTTCTGAATGGCTAAGTCAATTTTGCTTGCATGAAGTCTATGGTAACATTTATTTGTATTTTATGTAGCATGAGTGGCATGTTACTTGCTCTCTAAACCATGTAATTAGTTGCAATCGTTAAAAAAGCTACTAAAATTATATTTCCTGGCAGACTGAAACTTTACGCTACTTTCTTAAAGTAGTCAGAGAAAATTTGAAGGGTGCTTCCCCTTAAAAGTCGGGCCATTATTTTCCAAACAACCTAATATTTCACTCGAGAAACTATTTTGTGCCTTGAGCCAATGTGAGTCAGGTAATTATTGCGTAAAAATTGATGACTGAGAGTACGATTATCACCCCTATTCTTCCTGTTCATCTTACTCCCGAGACCATTGTGTGATTGAAGTGCGTGTACGGGACTGAAGTGCATGTGCGTGATTAAGATGCATGTACATACATGATTGATGCCGTAACTTTTGACTGCATGGGGCTTGGTTAGTCGGCCAAGAATGAATCAAATAGCTCGTTCCTGTTATTCTATTTTATTTTATTCTATTCTATTCAATCCTAGACACAGGAATTCATTCACAGACTTGAAAATTGTTTATTGCTCAATGATAGTAATCCATATTTTTCTATCGTATCATGCGACTTTAACTTCAGTTAGCTGAAATTTACATGAGATTTAACAGCAGCTAGAACTCTAAAAATATCGAATGCGATTCAAAGAGTTTTGTCCAACCATTTCCTTATTTTTTAATACAATTTCTCACGTCCTTCGTATTTTCTTGCGCCTGAGGTACTTATCATTTTAGCATCTAGTACAACTCCTCAACTTGCAGCTACTCACGCCCAGACACTCAAAGAACATCACACGTCGTGTTCGAACTGCTCGCCAGCGTCTGCAGCGATCATCCGGACCCGTAAATGCTTCTTTGAGCACTTTGCATTGCCCTATAATCGTAAGCGGAAGTTACGACACTCTTAATACGAATATAAGCTCCGGTCTTAAACAGGTTTAGTTCGGAACATTCAAAGAGAAGCTGCAGCTCTTCCAGATCTTCTCATCCTTGCTACACAGGATAGAGGAAGTGGGATCATGTCTCTGTAGCTGTCACCAAGCGAGACGTTGCCAAATGTTGCTTCCAAAAGCATGCTAGACAACTTGTGTAAGATTAAATTTAAATGAAATTTATCTTAGCAATGAAAATAAACCACATAATCGGGCTGTGTACCAATTAAAATACAGTGTGGCAAATATCTAAGAATTATAACTAAGTTGAATGCATGACACGACGATCATTTCGTGCACGCACCTGAGCCCACATTTATTTTAATGCCGCATCATACACCTCTACTTTCAAACGGGAAATTTTTTGATGTACAGTACAGTAGAGAAAGTCGATTCTTCCATGAGCTAAGATTTCTAATGACAAACGAAAATTCGACCCACAACTTTATTTACGTTCCATAATACATTCATTTGTCACAGATTCGTGTTACTCGTGGGCGTTTATGAAAATAATAATAAAAATCTTTTAGATAAATTTTGTACACTTATTATCTTAGACGTCCGCCACTTTAGTTTGAATTGCATAGAAACCACACAACGATCTGCTTCTTTCTTGATCTAGTTAATTTCCGTGCAGAAAATGTTTGCAACATTTCCAGGGCAAGTATTTTAAATCGCTACAATCGTACCGCCCCTGTACTCCTTCCCTTCCAGTGACGCATCACTGAACTACAGACACCACAAAACTCTCAGTGAAGCTCCCCTTCCCCTCAGAAACAGCACAGACTGAGGGCGAGCAAGTACAAGTGAGGGCTCTAGACTACATAGCAGTACAGAAATATATTTGTTCAGGGAAGCCATCAAGTCACAGTGAAAAGACAAACTTCTGTTGAAATGGCAAGCATTTTTACGTACTCTCTGGGCTCTTCTCTTTCTATGCTTGTAAAGGGCAAGATTTTCAAAAGCTTTGCATTCAACTGAACAGGAAGAAGCTCGTCGAGAGCATGGACAACAGAATTATTTTATGGGTGCAGAGGTTGTGAAGGATCTGTGGGAACTGTTGCTCGCCTGGAAGGGTTCACAAAGATTTTTTAGCGAAATGTGGAGGCATAAATGACAATAACCTTAGTAATACTGATATAAGTAACAATTATAGACGTATAATACGAGAACAAATACAACCACCCTTGTATTAATAATATTATTTTATTAGTGACATAAATATTAACAATAGCAGTTGGGCAACGAATGAAATAATTATAATGATAACAATTAGTAAACAAGAAAGATAAAGACATTAACAGAATTAGCCAATGTTATTCATTATTTTACGATTCATAGTTCAATAAAAGTTATAACGACAACAATTAGTAATAAAATTGGAAGTCACCAGCAATTTTTCCTTCTCCCAATATATACGAGAACAATTGTCACAAGACTACATTTGAATATATTAGATTTTATTAATCTAAATACATAAAATGACATAAAAGAATCCTAACCATGAGTTACATTTTTTCTCATTTAAAAAAACATATAAAAAAATACACTGTTTCGTTTAATTTATTCACTGACATAAAACTTATCTACGAACATTATTCATAAATTCAGTTCCCTCAGTTCGACGATTGCCATTAGTGTTGCTAGAGCCAGGAATTCAGAAAGAATCTTGATGGAAGCTCCATGAGAATAACGTGTCTTGATGGACACTCTATGGGGATGACGAATCTTGATGCACACTCCATGAGGATGACGAATCTTGATGAACACTCCATAGGGATGACGTGTCTTGATGGACACTCCATGGGGATGACGAATCTTGAGGGACACTCCATGGGGATGACGAATCTTGAGGGACACTCCATGGGGATGACGAATCTTGATGGACACTCCATGAGGATGACGAATCTTAATGGACACTCCATGGGGATGACGTGTCTTGATGGACATTCCATGAGGATGACGTGTCTTGATGGAAACGAACTTAGAGTCACAATATCATTGATCCAGTTTTCCAACAACGAAATACACAACTATCTTCATTTAGTTGCAGAACTTATTTCTTCTAACATTATTGAAGGACAACGTAAAATACAGTATTCATCATATTATTATTTTTACCTCCTTTGCCTTTTTAAATCTGCCGTCTCCACTTGCCATCACCATAATTTACGAGCAACGTAAAATATTTTTTGGACCATCTGAAGAACCAGTTGCTTGGCACAGCTCGTCTTGGAGAGCGGCAGTGCGTACTTGGTGAGCGCAAAACGCTGGCAGTTATTGTGCACGTCCACTGAATACGAAATTTACTACAATGGAGACCATGGAATGTTTTGCTTTCTTTCAGACATGTTTGTGAAAGTCCTTTAGAGAGTCAGGGTCTCTCACGCTTAGTGCCGTCAGTTCACACAGACGGAGGACATTTATTTGAGAGGTTGAAGAGTGCTGAGATTTTCAAGTTTGTTGGACAGGTCATGCGAATGAGGTTAAATTAGGAAAAATACATTTGTTCCTATAAGATGTCCAAACGCTATTTTAAAAATTTTTTACGGTATTTAATGACTTTTATAATAGGTGAAGGAATCTTTTTAATATGGTTGGTTGTACTTCAGTTCCATGAAAAAAATATAGCATGCAAAAACCATAAAATTTATAATTAAGAAATTTTGAAATGAAAAAACGGACCATATTTATGGACCTAAATTTTGGAATTCATAAAATGAAAACAAATTAATTTGACTAAATCTAGTGTGACTATTTATTAACTGGAAAATAGTCACTATTTTTTATCACGAAAATCTTATCTTAAAATCGATTTCATCACGTTTGGAATCCATGCAAAGCTGGGGAAAACTTCTTACAATGCTGACAATAACGTTTCTTTGATTAAGAGAAGCTTTATATTTACAATTATAATGTGTTAAATATGTATGAGCAAACACCGATCCATATGCAATGCATTTACTAGGGGCAATTTTTAATTAGCTCTTATGTTTTCAAGTATTTCCTACTCTGAGAATTAGTTCCTATAACGCCGTACTTGCTCATAATAACGTAGTTTTTCTATGCATAATGTGTTAGATAAAGAAGACGCCATACAATCAGAATATTTCACTACAGAGCTTTCATCACTGAAATTACTGAAGAATTAATTCACTGAGCTAAAGTTAGAGAGGAAAGTTGCCACTAAACTATTGCTGTTGATTTCCAGTTAAAAAAGAAAGTTGCCACTGAACTATAGCTGTTGATTTCCAGTTAAAAAAGAAAGTTGCCACTGAACTATTGCTGTTGATTTCCAGTCAAAAAAGAAAGTTGCCACTGAACTATTGTGGTTAATTTCCAGTTAGAGAAACCAGTTAGTCTCTAGTCAAGTTAGCTGCAACTTCCTTTGTCTCTTTTTTACAGCCATAGAGTGACGAGGATGCAGTCAATGGCAGATTAGATGACATTTTAACGACGAGGTCGTCAGTAATGACGAGGAAGAGAATAGAATGAGGCTATAGGAACGAACTTTCGGGCCCATACTTGGGTCGGACAATTACTTCGATAATTATTCGGTTGTTTACCCAAGTCCCATGCCGTATTTCTAGCCGCGTCAACCATGTCGGCAGCGGGATTCGAACCCGGGTCTTTCCGCTCGCAAGCAGACTCGCTCACCAGTCGACCAAGCTGGTGATGGACGTCAGTAATTACGAGGATGTTAGTAATCACAAGGACGTCAGTCATGACGAGGAAATATCTAGAAGAAATTGTTTCCTAGAAACTCATTAGCCAGAACTCCTTTCGGCTTGGTGAGCTGTAAGAACGAATGTTATGAGCATCAATTTAATATTATGTAGTGAACGATCTTATTTAGTGAAAAATGTTACATAGCGAACAATGTTATATAGTGAACAATCCGCTTGTGACTTCTGTTAAGAGCTGAAATATTCCTCGCACTCAAATAAAGATATTTTATTACAAAGAATTTGATAGCATTTTTGAAGGATTTTATCCTATTTTCTGAGGCCATTCGTTTGTTATGGAGCTATTGCGCACCTGACTACCAGAAAAAAACGGGCTTATTATATTATTTGCAAGAAAGAAGGCATTCTGGAAAAAGTGTTTCGCTAATTCTAGTTAAATTCTACGTTTATCAACATTACTTCGTAAGTAAAAATTCCAATTCACTGTTTTCTTACAAATTTTCACACAATGAAAGTTTCACGATCAATCATCATAAATTCTCTGATTTTCTAATTTTATTTTTCAGCGTAGTAGATGCTCGTAAATCTACAGGGACTTCCCTTATAACGTCTTGATGACTAATCTAAAGAATCTGAATTACAATTCAAGAAATGAATAAAATTTCCTTAGTCTAGAGTTATCTTTTTACGATAACATTATAACAAAGTTATCTTTTTGGAAGTTTATGCATATATGGAAAAGTTGATGACGTAGTTGAATCATACTTCAAATTGAGTGTATCTGAATCATACTCAACAGTGCGCAGTCAAATGTGCTGGGCAAAGTCACGAATGAAGACATTACAAGTACATTGTTTCAAATCACTTAATTAACTGGCCTTGAATTTTTGTCCCTTCCATATCAACAACATCAACCAAAACATAATATTAAAACGACACATGACATAAGAATGAATTTAATTCAAAATATATTCGTCAACACCCACCGCTCCAAATTTTTCAGAGTGGACTAGCCTCATTTCCTCATTCAGGCAAATTAAATTGTAGCAGTCGCGTCAGCCTTGCAAATGAAGAATTATTGTTGGTGTCATGAGTTGAAATTGCTCTTAGCTGCGCAGGAGGCAGGCAGAGTGACATTGTATTTTGTACGATAAAATGAACATATTAGCTCGTTCGGAGTTGTTATATTTTGATTAACATTCCAATGGGCGATCCAAAAGAGACATCAGGAGGGTGAAACCTGTGCATGAAATTCAGAGCATGACAGAAAAGGTAAAACTTACCCAAACTTCCGAATTTTGCTTGAATGGTAAAATAAACTTTAAGGATCAAAGACGTATTTTCTTCACATCATTATGTAAAACAAATAAATTAGTAAAACATTCGTACAATAGAGAACAAAATTGTATTAATATAGAATAAATTTCTTGAAAATTTTTTCTGGAATACTTCGATGATTTTGTTATACAATAAAATAAATATATGTTCCTATAAAATTCATAATATAATATAAGAACATGCAAAAACATATACACTAAATCTTAATTATATCCTTGTGCTTCACACCTGCTATGAATAGATTTTGTATTAGACAGCATTTCAGGCGATATATACTCCAAATCTTCTCAACTAATGATGTCCAATGGTTTTCTTCATTAGTAAATAATTTACAGCATCAGGGTCATATCCAGCTAAATATAACGAAGGTGTCGTTCATAATAGTTTTCTTGTGAAGCTGGTTGAATTATAGAACACTTACATACAGAACACACGTAATTTAACATGTCCCAAATATTTTCCTGCAAATATTTAGTGTACATGCATACAGTTTGTATTAACAATAAAATGAGGCGATAGACAAGAGCCTTTTGGCCCATTCTTGAGTCGGCATCCAAGTCCCATGCCGTAATTCTAGCCGCCGACGATCAAACACAAACAGACCACGGCGGTAGCGGGTCTCGAACCCAGGTTTTCTGCATCGCAAGACTGGACTAGATTCCTTGTTAAAATCCATTTTTTAAATGTTTTAATAAATTAAACTGTCCCTGTGCGACGTGTGTTGGGAACCTCTGGTGTACACACACTGTACAAGTACGCGTGATGAACGATGGCCTTCGTCGTCTGTTCACATAAACAACTTCCCAATAAGTTGTTTCTTCAAGTTTTGTAGTCATTTCTTAAGACGAAGCCGTAGCTTGTCTTATTTTTGCTGTCAAGGAAAGCTAATGTTAGCCTCGCAACGAAGTAAAAGCCATGGCTTGTCTCTAATGTGCGCTGAATTATTTACTTTTGTGAGGACCAAGTTGAATGTCTCTCCAATTTTCTGGCTAGCGTCACTTTAAATCGATAAAACATCCTGCACTGAAGGCTCAGTCGTTAAATTTAATATAAGATTTAAGTTTACCAATTAGAAAACAATGCATAAAACCAGTTATAACAACGTACGTACCATAAATAACCGTTATTAGCTTTTCTAATGAACGACTGCTATGAACGCTACTTAGGTCTAAGGAGAATCATTTCCTGATCAGAAAGATACGTATAAGTTCTATGTGAACCTACACATCTTTTCCGTAAAAAATCATGAACCAACTACACAAGACTATCTACAGATAATATATTACACGTACGTTTCTAATTCAGAAACTAAACGGTTGTTACATACCATTGTGTATTTCACAAGCCTTTACTGCAGGAATACATGATATTCATTTATTTTCATGTTAGGCCATGACTAATGCACTCTGCAAGGCACAGAATTGCATTCCTCGTCACGAAGGCTTGGTGCTGAATGTGTTATCACTAAGAAAAATGCGTGTTAGTTCCGTGAAATTCAACCAATAAATCCTCTATGCTCCGTGAACTCGCATGCCCCCCAAATTTTAATTTAATTCAATTTTTAAAAATTATATTAATTACATTTAATAATGCAGAGATAGCTCGTATTGATTCTTAAATCAAATTGAAGGATTTCAAAGTATTTGTTTTGAGTCTCTTCTACAAACTTTCTTCGTTAAGGTTAGTCATTTTTAAATCTCCTCTGACTGAGTTCATAGAATTTTTATTTTTTATTCATATTTGCCTTTTCGTTTTCCCCTTTATTCTTTGATGTGGCTCACTGGAAGCCCTAGCATACATGTGCTCACCGCACGCCCTCAAACAAATTGTCGAGTCCGTTTGATGGCGGGGCAGTTCCCATGAAAAATTCTGGTGTTTGTAAAGCGGATTAATCCGGACACAGTTTTTTTACAAACGATGAATGAACTTGTCTGAATAGTTTGCAGGAAGCAACTTCTTGCAACCTTTACAGCCAATGCAATCTTTCCAGCCAATGCAAATTTTTCAGCCAATTCTACTTTTCCAGGTGATCTAGCCTTTCAAACCGATGCAGCCTTTCCAGCCAAAGCAACCTTTCCAGCCGACGCTACCTTTCCAGTCGATGCTACCTTTCCAGTTGATGCTACCTTTCCAGTTGATGCTACCTTTCCAGTCGATGCTACCTTTCCAGCTGATGCAGCCTTTCCAGCTGATGCTACTTTTCAAGCTGATGCTACCTTTCCAGTTGATGCCACCTTTCCAGCATTCAACTTTTCAAGCCGATGGCTACCATATAATCAACCAAACACAAAAATATTGAAATTCCCACTAGTTTTTTGCTTGTCTAAAGTTCTAAAATTAAATGGAGTACTCTAAAAATTTATCTGAGAATCATGAATATAGACGGTGTTGATATAAATGGACATATAAAGTTTATATTCCACCTAAAAAAAACTACAGTGGGTCCTCGATTTACGTCGAAAATCCGTTCTTGATCTGCACCGTGACTCGAAATTCGTCGTAAGTTGGAACCCTGCTCCTAAAAATCCTTTTAAATATGTTCCTAGCGTCTAAAAATGTCCTTACTGTCAATATATTATCTAATAAAACACGAACATGAATTTGATACATAATCTTAGACCATATCATTGAGAGATTTACTACATAGCTGTTTAAATTACTCAAATATTTAAAAAAAATAATTCTTCCCCTGTATTGAAATACTCAACTTGCGTACTAGACTCCAAGGAGAGGATGTACATGCATTAATTACTTTTCGATTCGTGAATTTAGCAAAATTTTATAATTGATAGATAGGTAAAATCAACTGCAATTAGGCAAATTAATATCGAAATGATGGAGTTTTAAAACGGTCAAGCGGCAGAGTGAAAGGCAGTATCGTCATCTTTTTTTGTCATATTTCCACACAAATTGCAAGCATGACATTTTTCATACAAATTAGGCAAATAAAAACAGTGAATGATTACAAGGAAAAAGAAATAAATGATGTCAGTACCATAAATAAACTCATTTAAGTCTAATGCTGAGCCAGCAGAACCAGACAGCACTTCGTTGTACCTTGAAGTCAGTGTAAATTTGACAACGAATATCGTTTCACTAGAATGATTAATTTTTCATTCGATTTAATGGAATAGATGTCGTGACTTCGAAACACCGTATGTATGAGCCGCCGTAAGCCAGAGACTTACTATTCTTACATTATGTTCTCATGGGCAGCAAACGTACGGAAATTTGTTCTGTATATTTCTGTGAAGTATTCACGGTGTCTCTCAGTTGCGAGGTCGGCTCAGATGCGTACAAGGCATCAAATATTCAATTGCTGATATAAAATGACCGAGTTTGTGCAGGTGGAGGTGCGAGGCTCTCCACTTGATTGAAAATATCACATGGGGACGCTGCAGCCCACTCCTCACCAACCTCCTACCCCTCCATGGAGGAGGACTCCACGCAATGGTATTTATTATTGCCTCAATGGCATCCCCAATATTGGACACGTACGGACCGACGAAGGCCTCGTTTTCTAAATCTTATTTTTAGTAGTGAAGTTTCTGATGACGCCACACCGGAAAATTGTATTTTACTCCTCAAACTTTCTCTTAACCCTAAAAAGTGAGTGTGCTCAAACCCGGTGGTGAAATTCAACTTCCGATTTGAGCCATAAAATTCCGGCAAACTCACTGTCGGGAAATCTTATAGTGTAGTTATCACTATTTGTGACAATTGCTATAGAATCGGTTTCTCCATTTCAAATTAGAATTCACTCAGAAAATATGAAACCATCAAAAGAAGCGTGGGAAGGGATTGCTAGTCATATATGTATTTAGGTGTTAAATTCACTGTCGTTTATAACTGAGTAATTTCTATCGATTTTTATCAAGTCTTTGAAAGCCTCAGCGGTCCAATTTAGTTACAAACATTTTATTCAGTTTAGAGCCTATTTTATCAAATCAAATCATTTTTCAGTGACAAACAAGGTAAAAACCGAAGAATGAATCAAATTAAAATCAACTGAGCCACCTCTTTTACCAGGAAATTTATTACAGAGGCTCGACGCTAGATTTTATTTTCTTTTCAAATGAAGCAAATCGAGTTCCATCAACTGAAATAAAGTTTGATTCGAGCGACTGACCATCAGAGGCTCCGGGTTATGGAAACTCTAGGGCGTGCAGCTCAGCGAAAAGAAGTGTTTTCAATAAGAAATAATTTCAAATGCTTGGATTTTAATTCAAATTCATCGTAACTAGAAAAATCGATGAAAATGAAGTTGGAACTTCTTGTATGGGAACAGGAAATAAAAATGGTATATACTGGATTTAAGTTGTTGAATTTTTGCTGTTGGACTAAACTTAATTTAAGTGTATATATATATATAATGTTAACTACAGTAATTTCAATAGTTGATGCATACCTTTCGTTCCTAAATTGATTGAAAAGTCTTTAAATTGGATGAGAATGTGTACCTAACTTTTCCTTTTAAACTAAAACAACACAGATACATAAAAGTCAACATAAAAGTGTTTTGGGCTTTTGTCTTGAGCTTTGCACGTCAATGCCGGCTGTGTTTGAAGATTAATTAATTAGACATAATATCAATTTTCTTTCTGAATTCATTAAGTGAACCATTTTTTCTAAAGAGTAATACAAGAAAATTTTGTATATGTATTGATTATAATAAAGACAGTATTTGAAAATCCACTGCAGAAGCTTCGTGCATGAGAGGTGTAATGCAACTGCAATTTATTAGACGTGAGTTTAGGCACCATAATTATAGTCATACTCAAGCTTAGATAATAAAATAACAATTAAACGCAATTGTCGGCTCAATAATAACAATCATACGAAAGTTTAGATAATATAATAACTATTATAAGCAGGTGTGAGCACAATCATTATTTTCATGTTATTCAAATTTCTCCAAGTCTTTCCATCTGCTGACCAGGACTTGGAATGTTGAATAATAATAATAATAATAAATAATAATAATAATTGATAATTAATTAAAATAATAATTAATATAATCAATTATTATCAATATAATTATTGATAATTAATATTAATTGATAATTGATTGATTATTAATAATTATTAATAGTAATTAATAATAAATAATAATAATTGTTGAATGTTGTGCGCTGGAGCCCTCTGTTCTTCCCTCATTCAAAAACCAAGAAAATTATTGTATGATGAACATCTGAAAACACGCACTGCTAAAAACTGGATTCAAAGAATGAGTTTCCTCAAAAACACACACGGGTTTCTTACAAAAATGTTTGTTATTGCTCATAGCTCGTTAATTAACAGTTCATAATAATGCAATTTCAATAACAATGAGTGGCATAATTACCGTACGTGCTGGAACACTCTGTGTTGTTTAATTTCACATTAAATTAAGTTATTTAAAACACCTGTGCAGACCATGCCATGCAATCATCTCAGTGCTAAGTTCCAATGATTCATGATTCAATCAGTATGTTGATTATTCCGAGCATTTGCTTTGTGACGGGAGAATTTTGAAAAATCCCTCTTTTGAAATAAAGTTTAATTGTATTATATGTCTTGTTTGCGTTGTGAAATAGCTACGAGTTTTCTTATGAATTTTCGTGTTGTTGAACATCTTAAACAATGTGATAATAACTAGAAATACCTTTTAATAGTAAGACGATAAACTTCAATTTATACTTCGCTCTACATACGCCTCAGCCCAGCACGACCTTCGACTGCCCAGTGAGGATAAAATGTGTAAATGAATTTCGCTTGAAAAATCACACTGTTCTCAAATACAGTTTTCTATAAAATTTAAAGTTCGAGTTCAAATCAATGTCAGACATTAAAGCATTATTGCTATCGAAAACATTATGATGTTTAAAAAGGCATTGTTTAAATTACGCTCAGATTATATTAGCTAGTACTCGAAGAGATTTTACAAAAATATTATTGATTTTTTCTGTTACGCCTAATGGTCTAATTAAAATGCATGGAAAGAATATTACTTTTTCTTTCCACTCGTTATGCCCTCTGATATTTTTAATTTTATGTTATTGTTGTACCGGCCATTAGCCCTGGCTTCCTCATTAATTTTATTATTGCACCAACTATAAAACCTGTTTCTATTATTCATGTAATTGCAACACACAAACAATTTGTTCACTATTCAGGTTACTGTCTCCAAGTTTTAGTACATGTTCTTACAATATGAGCTTAATTTGTCGTTTGAAGAGAAATATTGCTGTGAAATATGAGCTTCAAAATATTTGTTCGTGCAATCTAAATCGCACGAACTACAAGTTTATTTCGACCTTTGTAATGAGGTTGTCAGGTGAACTAAGGCTAGAAAATCATGGATCTAATTAGGAATCATGCCATACCAAGCCGACGACGTAAGAGAACAAGGAAGTCATAGTGGAGCACGTTAATAATCGGCTATTGAGGTACCCGTACGCTCCATTGAACTGCCTGAAACAGGGTTCTGTTCTCAAGGTTTAGAGATCTGTGATATGAAGTACTGGAGCTTTTGAAGGAGATCAGTTCGTTGAATAGCACAATGAAGGTGAGACAATTAAGAGCATCAAAGAATTAGTGGTAAGTCGATTCGATCTTAGTAGGATTCGTTCGAAAATTGAAATTTTATAACTTCCGTTAAAGAAATATTGAATCGAATAAATCACCGTAGTTGTTTCGAGAAAGAGAACTGAGTTCTGACAATAATTAGATTTCGTAAAATGAGCTAAGAATTAATTGTCATCTACTAAATCGTAGTTACTTTTGAACAAATGTAATTGTTCACTAAATAATTACAGTTTGCTGAAGACATTTGGACAATTTATTTACAAGGCTTTAAGCACCTAAAATGAAACTTAATTTTTAGATTTATGGAAAGTATTAATCTACGATAATTTCTCTGTTGAAATGAGCCATGTAGGCATGATTTATTTTCCATTGTTGTCTGGTGTGATTACGGCTTGACCACAAGGACCTTATTAACTCAAATTAGTAGTGAATATCCCATTGTAATCAGTCATATGGGTTGTGTCTGAGTCATGTGTTCAAGGCAGTCTGGTTCCGAGCAAACCTGATTTACGTATGTCAGTCCATCCAGTCCGATATTTTTTACTCTGCTAATTTGTGCACGCATGCACGAAATTCAAAACATGATACATGGTGGATAATTATTATATTAACAAAACGTGGTACGAAAAATTGTATACCCACTCTAGAGAGGAGCTGAAAAAAACTTCATTCTGAAATAGTCAGTGGACCTATTCAGACCAGTGGTAAAAAAACCCGCTTTAACCTTTTTGTCTAGGCTAATACATAACATAGAAAAAACAGTCAACACGAAAACTTGCAAAAAATAGCAGGAAAACTTGCATGCAGGATGAGCTGGTCTAGCTGCTCCTCTGCTCCACTACGATAAAAAGAAAGCGAAATATAAATCAGGTTTCTAAGCTTTGGATGTTAGGATTTTCTTTTCAAGTATCGAGATCGATCGAGATGCATGTTGACTTTTATTTACGTATTATTAGAGCGTTGTTTTCATATGTTATATTTTAATACATACAATGAAGTGGGGTTACGATTTACTCCCTCAGGTCGGAAACCGTTGGTGTACAGTCGGAAAACATGCCGGTTTGTAGTGTTTTTTTTAGATAATTTGATTTCTGTGCGTAATATAAATTAGTCTCATGTGTTCTAAAACTAGTGCATACGTTGCTTTCATTTAGATCCTGTTAAATAACAAATAACACGATTGTTTCTACCAAAGGATATTAAAAGATTTTTTCAAACCACTTGATGTAAAAAAGTCTTTTTCTCCAAAAAATCAATGAATACAACATTCATATCGGATGCTGATATCGAAATACTTAGACACACCAAAATTCCTTCATAAATTAAAAAACAATTATATTCTTTGGCAACTTTTTGAAACTTTGACAAAACTTTTTGACAAAATTACACAAGTCGATTGTTAGAATGCCATCACAATTCATTTTTTTTCAAAGCGAATTATAGGCGAATTCCTTAAATATTTCTCTACTGTCTAATCAATAATAAATTTTATTGATAATAATCTAATCAATAATAAATTGTTGACTCAAGCAAAGTCTCGTCTTTGAATATTCGTTTTAGCTCAAGTAAAATCTTTATTCTAGATAGTTGTCTTACAAATTTCTTTGTTAAATAATTCATTTCTCCTGTAGTAAAATCTCATGTTTAAGTAATGGTTTCCTGTAGAATCAATTCTTTGTTTGAGATACATAATGTATCTTCCGAACAATATACTGTTGTTTAACGATTGCATTTCCCTCCCATCATATCTCGTTTTCATAAACTTATCACAACTATAGTCTACAAACTTCTGTTGATAAAGTTCACTTTTTTATTGCCATAATCCTCAGCTACCTGAAACTAAAGAAACAGACAGCTGAGGGTTATCTTGACAAAGCGTTTATGCATTTCTTTGGACGTCCTTTTGTATGTCATCGTTGATGAATGAGAACGTGATCCTCACGAGGCCTGCCTCAAATGGAAATGTGGGCTCACGGTCGCAAACAACTTTACCATTAGTCATACAAGTTCAGGCCTGGCTTTGCGTTGAAGGGAACTATTAGTTGAACTTGTTTTTCAGCAAGAGGTTTCGCTCTTTGCGGTGAGTGAATTACTAAAGAAAGGGGCTCGCATTCATTTACCATTCCCTGATATAAATGAGTATTTTTGCGGGAATTGATGAACAGGGTAATTTTATTTTTGTTTTCAGAGCAAAGAAGAAAATTAACTTATTTGTGTAAATTTTGAAAACTTTTAGACTTATCGATACAAAGATATTATGAATATTTCACGAAATAAAGATTTTATGGAGATTTTAAGAACACACACGCACTCACGCTCCTTACGCCGGCGTAAAAAAAGCCTCCTGAATCTATCGTTCATGATAATATCTGTACCTCAAGTGAATGATAACATACAAATTAGGTCCTATGATTGATTTTAGTTGAGATTAAAGTCAGTGGTCTTCATTTCAACCAAAAAAATCCCTACTGAAGAAAGAAATTTTTATTGATGGTGCACAAACGATAACGTACTCTACATAGCAGTCGAAGTCTCCGCTCTGTGTGTACCTCCACTGTTTTGAAAGCCTAATTTCTAGTGATAAGTATAGATGGTGCAAGCGACGATGTACCTAATAAACCTTTCTTACTCTGCAAGCTTGCGCTTCTAATAGAAGCTTCTCTTCTCTTCTTACGATAGCTGCGATTTTTTGAAGAAGTAAAGCTCCTTTGCATGTAATTTTTATTATGATATAATATTAAAAGTGGATGTTATTTCATGTGAGAATCATGTTAGTTCTATACCAGTGCAGCGTATGTTCAATTTACCTTCTAAAGTACAGAAAAAAAACATAAAAAACATAAAAATGTTGAGATAATTATGAATAGTGGAATATAATGATGGTAGATTGGTAATGCCCTAGATTAAGATGTTAAATTTCATCATGTCATATGTACATACTTGGTTGTTTTCTGCAAAAGCGTCTTGATTGTTTAGCAATGAAAACAAGGTTATTCCCCTCTAAAAAAATTTTTCGCCTGTAATGATAATACGGATGACGATATTCCCTCACATCTACTCGCTATTGCAGCGAAAAACTGCAATAACTATTACACCTGTTTTTAATGGACTCTCGAGAAACAAGTGTGAAAAAAACTGAGTCGACGCTTTAGTAAGACTTTTGGGAGGCAAGTCCGACTCAGAATTTGCTTTGTGAAAACGACGTCTCTTTTTAAATGACTCTGCGGTGCTAAGCGGATTTTTAATAACGTTTGGCTTTCTAGTATCTCACACCATGCGCTAATTAGCGTATTTTTGCATCCCATTAGCGCTTAAAGAACAAACTGGAAAAACTACAAAATTGATGCAAACACAGAACACTGAAACTCACGATTGTTATGATTCCACCTTTGAATTTCCTATCCTATATAGTGTGTATCTTTATGCTTACCATGTTTCTATGCACGAACTGAACAACACCATGGAAATGAAATAGAGTACCAAAACTATTCGAAACACACATAGCTGGATCACCGACGTCCCCTGTTGTTTGAAATGAGCTCGTAACTTTAAAATATATTGGAACGTGAGCAAAACAGAAAAACTAAAGCTTCGGTTTCAATTTTGTCGTTGGAAATATAGAGACTTTTATTAGAACTCTTCATCCTTTTTCAAATTCAAAACGATACTCAAAGTTGAAACCAATGCCGTACGGCATAGAGCGTAGTGGTCGTAGAGTTTAGGACGGATTTATGTCGCGCTGGAAAAGTAAGAAATAAAGTTATTCGGCGGACACCGATGGATTTTAAGCTGGTTTTTACGGTAAAACTAACTGAACGACAGGCTGCTTGGTTTAAAATTTACTTCAGTTTCTAGCAGAGTGAAATATTTTCTCTGTTACAAGCGTACTCTGCGTTAATTGAATCTAGCTATAATATAACAACAGAAGTTGCATACCTAAACTCACTCTAGAAAGAAACATACGGCTTCTTAATCAATTTCTGGATCGAAAGTAAAGGCTTAAACATACGCGCTCATAAAATCTACATTATTTGAAAAAAGACTAAAAAAAAGGGAAATCTAAACGTAGAGTTCCACTCGAGATATCTTGCTCTTGCATTGGGAACGAACTATATAAAATATTCTGCATGAAATTTCAGTACGATTGTGTAAGTTGTAAGTAGATATCAAGTAGTTGAACTTAAGTTTTGAATCGCTCATCGTTCACGCTGCTCTACTTTCTACTTTATTACAAGTTTACAGGGTGAACAAAGTGACCTATATCTGCTGTGCATGATGACCTACCTCAAGTAAATGAAGGCAACAAATTATTTTTATTTTAGTTGGTTATGAAGTTTTATCAATAGCTGAAACATAGGTTGCTCTCTTTTTGTATTTCACTCTAAAAATAGAATGTGGTGAAGAAACACCAAGTGTGAACATATCTGTAAGCTTGACTTGCATGCAGTTGTATTCAAATTAATTTAAGCCTGTATCTATTTTCATTTTTAGTACAACAAAGTGCCTCTATTTTAAGTTATCTGACAATGTTTATGCGTGATGTAACACAAATGATTCATTTGAGAGCACTGTTGTCTGAGTTCCGACTCAAACGTACGTTATTTAACGATTTTAATCCTCAACACAAATCAGTGCAATGGGATATTCCTTATACTCAAATTTTCCATCCATAAAGAGTCCTTATACATATTAAATTTTGGTTAATATTTCATATAGTCAAATTCACTAAATAGTTGTTCAGACAGTTCGCAATTTTGTCCATTTATGTCATATTAGTGTAAACTGGAGCAGTTCAGAGTAATGATGTCATAAGGATGTCTACCATATGTCCGCTAAATTAAACATTTCAGCGGTTTTTCACACTGATATATAAATAAATCATGATAGATGTCAGTCTTTTTTTCTTTAGGCAAGAAAAATCTCCGACCGACGAAGCAGTTTACCTTGAGCGTTCCATGAAACATTGGAATAGAATCGGATAAAGTTGAATATTTTTTATCCAGTTCATATGTTGTAAGGTACTTTAAGGCTTTCATCATGCTTTTTTTATGTTAATGCAAATATAGTAGTTTGAAAATCTAGTTTCCAAAAAGCTGCCTTTGCACTGAGTGTGATTAAATTAAAGTTCATAGTGATATCAGGCTTTCATTTCCATTCATTTGTAAATAACAGGAATTGTCATCCCCAGTAAAACAGAATTTTAAAAAAAGTCAATTTTAATGTGCACTCAATGCATCAGCGTACCTCCTGGGAACCAGCGTATGTTAACAGTGGTTGGGCATTTCCGTAGAGTTTATTTCATTTTGATGGTTTTCGAAGCCCTCCCCTTCAGAGATGAAAAAAACACAGACAAGTGTAATGATGTCGTATTGAAAACGAACAGATAATAAAATATCGTGCGAACTAATTCAATTTTGATATCAAGCATGGAAGTGGTGTTTGCTCACTATAATAGATTTGTTCATCAAAGTGCAGCGCTTAGTAATTGGTGTTTTTATTTTGTCCATCCTGACGGACCATCTCTGTGACTCGTAAATGACAGCACATGAACTTTAGTGCAATATAATAGTTTTAATTGGTCTACTTAGTGAATTGTAACACTCATACTGTGCTAAAAGGTTTATTTGGAGTATCATAAAACTCGTATAGTGCTAAAAGGTTTATTTGGAGTATCATAAAACTCGTATAGTGCTAAAAGGTTAACTTAGTGTATTGGAACACTCGTAAAGTACTATAAGGTGTGAAGTAATTAGTGTAGTGTTAAAAGGTCTACTTAGTGTATCTTAATGCAGTTCTGATGAGGCATTCTTTGTATTCTCGAACTTTACCTATAAAAAGGCAACACTTTTCGTTGTTGTTTCTCATTATGATGCAAGCACAGTACTTGTATTATGATACGAGTACAGTACGTATTTTATGATGCGTGTACAGTACTTTTCTATGATACATGTACAGTCCTTATATTATGGTACGAGTACTCGTACAGTTCTTGTACTATGATACGAGTACAGTACTTATTTTATGATGCATGTACAGTACTTGTATTCTGATGCGAGGGCAGCACTGTTATTATGATAATAATATAGTACTCGTACAGTAAATTGCGAAAAATTTAATTAAGTCATTGGAGTTATTCTTATTGAAGCACATATTGGTTGAATACTTTAAGTTTTCTAGATTTTCATTTGAAAAATTTGACTGTTTTGTTTACAGTGTGAGAAGTTTTGATACAGCATTCAGTTACTGCTCAACAATGCAATATTAGATTGTCGTTCGACTTTGATGCACTGCATGAGACTTGGGTAGGAGCCCAAAAATGGACCAAACCGCTCGTTCCAGTTGTCATATCTTATTCTCCACCCTACATTTTTCAGCTGGAAGACTCGGAGTAGCAACTTTTACAGCAATCGTGAATTCAGGGAGTCGGTAAATAAGCCAATCAAAGAAACATTTCTCATGGAAATTATGAACAGCATCACATTTCCGAAATTTGGCCAAAATTCAATGAAAATACTCAAGTTCGTCCTTTCTTCTTCAGTGATCAGTTTGGTAACGATTAAAGTTTCTGAAACAATGTTTCTTATCGTATTCAACGTTGCAAAATTCTTCCCTAAATCAGGAGCATAATTGACCGAAGAAAGATTCATTCAGACACAAAAAATATCTAATTTACCGATCTAAAGCCTTTAGAACATCATAGTGGGGCTCAAGGGGGAATCACTAAAGAGCACAGATAGCAAACAACAAGCCAAGCCTAAAAGCTGTTTCTCTGGACACGTCGTTTAACAGAAAGTTTCGCTCTTTTCTAACTAAAGTATTTTGCAATTAAGAAACATAATGTGCACAGAATATAAACATGAATTAAGTCTTCACAGAGTTATCACATAGGTATGTATTCCTGTATTCCATACACGACATTGAAGTTCGTAAAATGTGTACAGAAATATCTTTTAGTCAGGCAAAATAACATTGAAGTTATTTTTCCCAACATTCTCCACACTTCAGTGATGGAGAATAAAAAGAAAACCATAATTCCCTGTAGATTTTTGTTGGAAATTCCTGATTCCCATCAATATAAAATGCATTTTTAAATTACGGATATTTGACGAGGTCTCTGATTAAGTTTCCTTTGAAGAGCGAATCTATTTGATGTGAACTTTTAAAGGTCAGGAAGAAGCAGAATTTAATTGAAAGTCTATTTTTACCTCACTATCTGATACCATGTAATTTGAAGCACTTTCATGTATTCAGTGAATAGAAAAATCAACTTAGAGCTATCGTATCTTTGAATAATTCAGTAACCAGAGATTTGTGATGTATTCATTTCATGATATCAGGATTTTTCATAAATGAGCAATTGAGCAAGTACGTAGAGGCCAATTAAGTTGGACAGGTTTGAAGTAAATTTTTAGAACAAACTACTTTTTTCTGTTTATTGGCTTTAAGCCCCCCATTCTATTACCTCTTCAGTGATTTGGCTTCAAACATTCTAAGGTTATAAATCGATGAAACATAAAGTATGTTGATGAAGCAGATCACAATCACAATCCAGCTGATACTCACACGGAATTAAATCCTTTTTCTTATCGCATGAAAAGAAACAAAATTAAATCCTTACAGTTCCTGAACAAGTTCGCTGAAAATGCTACGGTGACGCTTAAGAAATGAACAAGTCTAAAGTTTTCATTTATTCTGTCTAAAACTAATTAACTGCGTAACAAAATAAATAAACGATAAATAACTGCTACTATTTAGATATCGTGGCTAAATTCTTTCAGTCTTGTTTATTCAAACAACCTGAAGCGCCTGCAGCGTAATCAATCTGTCAAAAAAATGTGAGGTTCTCATGAAGATTTTGCTGAAGATAAGCAAGAAAGTTGACCAGCCTGACATGGAGAAGTTTAGCTGGTGCTTTGTCAGTCCGCGTTTTTGTTTTGGAAGCCTCCGGAGCAGCTTGTTGAGGGAGAGTTTTATGGGTCTTCCGAAGAATATTTTGGAATATTCTATTAACTCTGAAGCCACATTTCGAATGAAAAGACGTATTTCAAGCTGTGTTTATAAACTGGTTGGTGCATCAGAATTTCAGCACACGAAAATTGTGTTTATTGTGATATTCACTCCGTTATGTAAAATCGTTTATAATCCTAAGATTACTTTTATCATAATATTTTTTATGACTGCCAAAATAACTTTTTTTGTGGCTTTGGTGATGAGGCTCATCACTTGTGCGTGTTATTTCATCATTTATGTGACATGAACTCCACTGCACAGTGAAAGTCTGCCCGAACTTTACGGTCTAGCAACACGGAAATCGTTTGAGGAACTATGAAAACCTCTAAAAGTTTTAGGTTGGAATTATATCACGGAAATCTTTTTATCTGTCACCTCTAGTCTCAGAAGTAACAGTGTCAAAAATCATCAACATTTCCACTGTTTTAGGAAGCAACAAATTTAATCTGTTAGGAAGGATCATATAGATAACCTTGAGCCTGCTAAAAAGAATTGTATATTTGGCATTGCGAAGTTGGATCCGAAACAGTTTTTGATTAGAAGAATAAACATTTTCCATCATCTAAAGTTTCCAGCGAAAAACACCGAAATTGGTCTTCACGTTTGGCAAAGTTTTCTTGCGTTTTATCAGCCAGTCATCTACAGACACTCTTATTTTAACTTTTGCACTGACTCTGTGAATATTAAACATTCGGTCTTGATATCTTTCGTCTTCTGCTACGGTTCTAAAATCATTAAACATTTGGACTTGATATTTTCTGTCTTCTGTGTCGGTTCTGAAATTTTGAATGCGTTGACTGGATATCTTCCACCTATTGTTACACGAGTGAGACGTGATCATCACTGCCCTTTTCAGCCAAGGAATCTGTCGCTCTTTCACATCCTTCTTCTCTTACATGTTTTTCCCCTATTGCACGTCCTTTTCCTCTTGCACGCCCTTTCCCTCTAGCTCATCATTTTACTCCTGCCCGTCTTTTTCCTTTTGTATGTTCTTTACCTCTTGCACACCCTTTCCCTCTAGCTCGTCATTTCAGTCCTGCCCGTCTTTTCCCTTTTTCAAGTTCTTTCATATGCATGCGCTCAAAACAGGCAAAGTGTCCTTGCATAATATACGAGGAGAATGAAGTAACAAAAACCCGACCTGTTAAAAGAGCAATGTAAGTTTGAAGGATGTTATGTATTCAATTAGGCTTAGTCCTTATAATTTTTAACATCATATATGATGATGCTATTCAGTGTTAGCAAGTAAATTAACAGATTAGTTGTTGTGCCATATAACAATCTAATCATCAAAAGGAGAAAAAATTGCAGTTTATGAAAACACAACTAAGTATTTCACACAACTAAGTACTTATGCCCTGTGTGCTCAAATTTCTTTTTTAAAACTGTTTATATTTTCACCTGGAAAGTGCGAATATTTGATCGTGCGCTCCCAATGGCAAATAATTCTGGTCCCTGCATGTCGCTGACAAGAAAAAACGTTCACAAAATTGATCACCTGATCTCGCTGTCGTTGCTCGCTCTGACGAAGAGGACAACCACCACAGAAAAGATTGGGGGATCTAAAATGAATGCATCCCCGTCATCAGGATCTCTCTCTTTGTGTAATATGGAGTGTCGCTGCCTCATTTTTCGCCGAAAAAAGTAAACTGGAAATCGCACTGTCTAGACAGTGCTGCCATTTTCCCACCACTCAGCTTACAGCTTGGAAATGAATATTGTGGTTTTACATTAATGAATGTTGGAATGTGTTGGAGTTCAGGAATTAATCAGGGATGACTTTTTTCATTTAGGTTTTCATTTGTATTCAAGAAATCCAATTTTGAAATTCTATCGTTTCCCCATACCAAATAATTTTTTTTTTTACTTTAGTTGGGATGAATACATTCAGCTGATAATAATTTTTTTACCAGGTATGACAACTAAAATATCTCTTTTAGTTTTTAGAGGTAAAATTTATTTATGGAAAATAGACTATAATAGATAATAATCATTTCATTGGAGACTTGCACCGGATCCCTCACTTCTACATGCCCACCACTTATACCTATCCCTCACTTGTACTTGTCCCCACTTCAACCTGTCCCCCACTTGTACT
>VCRD01000750.1:26930-48647 GCA_006783055.1 Trinorchestia longiramus
AACTTGTCCCCCACTTGTACTTGTCCCCACTTCAACCTGTCCCCCACTTGTACTTGTCCCCGCTTCAACCTGTCCCCCACTTGTACTTGTCCTTTACTTGCACTAATACACAGGTTGCCTGCCCTAACACCAGCATTGCCCCACCACAAAGTCACACAGGATCAAACAAGGATCAACATCAGCTGGAGGACTTGACCGCTGATGACAGTAATTGCGTGTTGTGATCACAGCAGACGCAGTGGTGAGCTACATGGTCTCACAGCCCTCATTGTCTGACTTTACTTGTACTGTGTGTTGTGTTGTAGTTGTTTTTGTGGACACTGAACGAATGCCATTGTTTTATATCCATATGTTAGCTCAGGCCTAAACTAAAAATGCACTTCATTTCCGATAATAAATGCTTATAGCACTCAATGGATAAAATAGTCAATGACTCTAGGAATGAACCGAGGGGTCCATTCTTTGGTTGTTACCCGAGTCCCATGCCTCCTGATGCTAATCACGCACAGGCAAACGCTTATCACGCACAGGAAAATAAAAGTACCAGAATCGGGAATGGATGAAGAAAAAGTCACCGCCACAATCAGAATTATCATTCTTTGCACACAGGCATTCAGTACGTTCTTTTCTATAAAATGAAGCTGGAATTAAGTCACTTCACGTATTGGAAATATTCTCTTCATGATCATAAAAACGGGATAAATAGACACTAAAACTAATATTTTTAAAAAAATGAAGGAAAGTAAGATTCTTAAATAATTTGAATCGTAAATTTGGTGGTGAAAATAACTGCACGACTCTAAAATTGTTCGATCAGGAAAACCAGACTCAATAGTATTCTTATTTATTTTCAATGACCTGGCCTCGAATTTTCATGTGATGTGTCTGCCTGAACTTTAATATATAATATACAGGGTGGGTCAGAAAGGATGCTCCATTAAAGAACTTTTATAACTCAAAAAACTATTTGGGATAGAACATAAAACTTTATGTCAAAACATGTATTAGATTTATGAATTTTACTAAAAAAATAACATGAGGTGTGGAAAACAGTCTCTGTTAAGTGACGCCCGTTTTCGCGAAGCCCATTTCCAACTCTTTATTATATTTTCTGTCACCTTCCTTAATATGTTGCCGTTAATTTGCCTGATTTCTTCTAGGATGTATCTCTTTAATTGAGCAATTGTGGTAGGTTTATTAATGTAAACTCTTCCCTTAAGGTATCTCTATAGATAAAGTCGGGTATGGTTAGGTACGGGAATCCAGGCGACCAGTTAACATTGCAATGCCGAGAGATCAATTTTTTCGAAAACGATATGGGTAATGCTGTGAGTGTCACTGGAGAAAGATATCGAAATATGATCACTACTTTCCTTCAACCTCAACTTGAAGCAAGACATCTGAGAAACATTTGGTATCAACAAGATGGCACCACGAGTCACACCGAGAGAGAAACAATAATTCTTTTAAATCGCTTGTTTCGGCAAGAAATTGATCTCTCGGCATGGCGATGTTAACTGGCCGCCTAGATCCCCGAACCTAACCATACCCAACTTTTATCCATGAAGATACCTTAAGGGAAAAGTTTACATTTATAAACCTACTACAATCGCTCAATTTAAGAAAAACATCCAAGATGAAATCGGGCAAATTAACGGCAACAAATTAACGACGGTTACAAAAAATAAAAAAAAAGGTTTGAAATGTGTTGTCATAAAAACGGGCGTCACTTAACAGAGATTGTTTTCCACACTTAATGTCATTTTTTAGTGGAATTCCTAAATTTAACAAATGTTTTGACATATGTTTTATGTTCTATCCCAAATAGTTTTTGAGTTATATAAGTTCTTTCATGGGGTATCCTTTCTGGCCCACTCTGTATAATATATGCTGCTGTCACATGACGCTGTATTAACAACACTGAACTGTACACAGATATTTCCTACGCAGATATTCGTCATATTTTTTGCCCGGACTACAGATTCTGAATCTTTGACTCCAATAACTCCACAGACACCATTATTTTTTCTTGCCGAGAGTTCCTGCTTGCGCACACTGAAAGTTTACGATAAAAAATGGTAATTGGTTCAGTTTCGATGTACCAATAAGCTAAATCAATATCTATTCCTCTTAGTCACAGGCGTTGAGACGCAAGGATCGACCAAATTTTCCAGTAAAATCACGCTCCGTCGCGTCATTTCTGCCATCGTATAACTAACCCAACGGAAGAGTCGTCGGATCAAACGCTTCCAAAGCGAACTTTCTGTTTGCCTACACCAGCGCATAAAGAATTCAGCACAAATTGCCTGATAGAATATTGGACGAACTTCAGTAATCAGGTTTTATAAATATTTTTCAGCATTCACAGAACGATTTGCCAAATCATGAGTGAGATTTTCCAAGAAGTATGATCTCATGAGTATGTGAACTACAATTTTTCCAAAAATATTCGATTGGTATGGATAATATTCAGCATTGGCATGGCAACTGATAAACAGGAATCACGTCCGTTAAATTTATGCCTTGAATAATTACGTGGAACAATAAAAAAGTAAGAAATTTTTGCCGTCAGTGTTATTTTTATTTGCCTGTAGGAGCGGCCATGATAACAACTCAGACTATTAAAAGTTTTAGAAACTAATTATTCGCGTCACAAATACGAAAAAAATTTACTGTATTGACGAAATTTGCTAGCATGTCTGTAAAATGCAAATAATTATGTGGAATAAATTGCAAAAGTACTTAAAAAGACATTAAGATGGGCTAATGGTTTTCAAAGAGCTCCCCGACAACGCGATCTCTCTGGGTGTTAGAACATTACGCGCGGGATAAAACAAAGAATAGAAAATAGACAATATAGAATGTAGAATATAGAACGTTGAATGTAGAGAATAGAATGTGGAATATAGAATGTATAATGTAGAATATAGATTATAAAATATAGAGTATAGAATATAAAATAAAATTGAATATGGCAATAGGAATTAGCCGTTTATTCCATTCTTAGAAAAGATGACTCATTTCTGATGATGAATGTGTCTCTGGGAAGGTGTCAGAAAAAAAAGTCAATGAACGTTGAACGGGAATATTTTCGGTTTAACTCCTTCGCAATTTAACTTTTAGTTTTTAAGCGTAGATAGTCATTACTTTCTATTGTGGTTTCCTTGATTTGAAATAAGTTATTGTTAAAATAATTCTCAGAAATTCAGCGTGTAACCTCAGTTTCGAAGCTGGTGCACGTTTACGTATCTCTGTTCCATTGAGACTACATCGGCAAAATAATATAATATTACATAAAAATTCAGTGTGTTTTATCAGACTAACAAAAGTACATGCAGTGATAAGGTCCATTTTACTGGACATTCTTCTGATAATATCTATGTATGCCAGATGGAGTTCGAACAGATAAGCGCAAAGATTTTTTTCAAATGATGACCCTAAAAAATCGACAACCTACAGGTAAAAGCACAAAAGTAAACTTCCTACTGAGGGACATCACTGTGTGATATCATTCACTTTGTCAAACAATGTATCATTTATGGTCTTCATTGATGAAAATCTACAATTAATTATGAATGAAAATGACGTGTAACAAAATGATTGTAGTATTTGATTCCTTTGAATGTGAATGGTTATCTGAAAACTCACAAATTAACTGTAAGTTAGTAAGATCTCTCATTATTGAGCAACAAAAGTTATCTGCTTTTAACACAAGTCTACTGAATCATTCTGACATAATGTAAAAAGTGCGCACTTCGTTTATTGAATTTAAAATATAAGATTTTTCTGCAGACTCTCTTGGATATGAAGAGCCTTCTATGATGTTTCCTTTGGGAGTAATAATTTAATAATGTATTCATACTTTCCTCTCCAGATATCAGAGCTTTGAAGCCACAAACACCAAATTTTCACAAAATTTTGCGTGCGCCTTTCACTCGAACGGGCCACTGAAGTTTCAAAGCCACGGAAATTAAATCTCCTTGAAATTGCTAGCCTTGTTTCCGCTTCATTGAGTTCCGTGAAATTTGGTCTCGAGTGTCTCCAGTGTCACTGTAACTCAAGACACTGCAATTTCTGAGTTCTGAGGTAGACCCAATTCGTTCTACTCAAATTCTACCAGAGCAAAAGATTAGATGATAAATAGAGTCCGTATTTGCCTGCCCAGCAGCACGCGAGCGTTTCGTGTAAGTAGGTGAGCATTTGGTTCGGAGGCTCCAACTTTGTGAACAACCATAAACATCGGCAGGCAATAACATCTAGCGGTTCTTGCGTGAGAGAAACGTTGAACATTTGAATGTAAGCCCAAGGGGCTACAAAGTTACAGCTAGCTTCGTGCACTGGAAAATAAAAAAGAAGAAAATACCTTGTAACTCCTGCTTCCGAAGCTTACTTATTTTGTAGAGGTTTATTTACATGTGCTTATTTTTTAAAGAAATTTAAATTTTCTCTGCACGACTTTGATAAATTTGAGTACATAACTGTATTCTCTTAAGATATTCAGGGACACTTACACACGAAACAAATGAATAAATCGTTTATTATTTTTTGAACTGGTTTTTGACGAACCTAATTTTTGATGTTGCAATCTGAATTTAAATGAAGTATCTGTTCCATTGAATTGACGGTTACGAGACAGTGTTACGATCTCATTAAAGTGACACAAAACTACTACTCAGTAGTCACGTGGAGGCATAGTACTACTCAGTAGTCACGTGGAGGCAGAGTATTACTCAGTAGTCACGTGAAGGCATAGTACTACTCAGTAGTCACGTGCAGGCATAGTACTACTCAGTAGTCACGTGGAGGCAGAGTACTACTCAATAGTCAAGTGGAGGCGGAACAATAATGTAATAATAAAAGAAGGAAAGCCCAAGTGTACTTCATGAATTTTTGTACTATGACTTCCATCGTCATTTTCCTGTTGACATATGCTCGACAATTCGTTTAAAATCACATCAAAAATGACAATAAGAAGTAAAAGTGTGTTTTATGCAACAATCGTACACAAATGATGCTGGTGTGGGATTTTCATTAGAAGTGAGCACCCAATATGTGACCGTGGAACTATAATAACACTTCCATTGTAGTTAGGTGGTTAGCTATAGCTGCTTGTGGTGCCCTGGTTTGAGCTGCCCTGGTTCGAGTCCCAACAAAGCACTATAATTTATCCTACTTGTAACGCATGGGAGTGGGAAGCCTAACTGACTGTGGTACTCCAGTTAGTTTAAATGACTACACTAACATAAAATCGGTAACCTTTACGAGATAGAAAACATCTATTACATAATAAGATGTTCTGAAAATTCAAAAAAATATAAAAGGCATAATATTCTTTACAAGAAAAAGTGTCTTAGTATAGAAGTATCTTGTTTCTTTGTTTCCAGAAGACATTGTTACTGGATGTGAGAGCCACAATGTGCGTTTCAATTAAATCACAATATGGGACAAAAAACTCGAAGGTAATTCTTATTTACATCTGATTATGGTATTGAAATGTATGAAAGAGAGGCTTTCGAAAAGTCAAAAATGATAATAAAAATTGAGGACGACTTTGCAAAAAAAACTTGGTTAAAAAATTGTGTACAGGTTTCAGGAGCCCGACCATTTTTTATGATCAGTGATACACATCGCCTCTGAATTTTTTTTCTTTAAAATAAAGCTCGAGATAACAGAACTGAACGATTACATGATACTTATTGTGATAGAGCCGTTATTTATATTTGACATTATCGGATCAGGGTTAAGTCTATAAATAGTCGAGTTTCATTCTTTCTAACTCAGTGTGTCCTCAATAAGTGTAGCAAAAAGGTAAGGCATTCATTTCTCAAACCTTAATTCATATTTTATTCAAATGAGAAGGAATTAGATCATAATTTCTTGAAAAGTGAAGTAACCGATACTGGTAAGCAGTATTATTACTGGTAACAGGTACTGAAACTCTGATAACTAGAAAAGAGAATCTGTCTGTGTCGGAGGCGGAAAATAACAGCGGAACTTGTAGATATTTTACAAACATCTTTACATGGACGTGAACAGGCGTGACTGTAATAAAAATGTCTTATTTTCGTACATAGTAACTCCAAACATTCACGAGTTTCACTTCACAATTTTTTATATTGACTTTGCGTAGGAGGACATTTAGAAAAATTCTGGAGCGATTTACTCATGAGTGAGATGAATCGTAGACACTGCTTCTGCAATAAATCTCCATGAACATTTGCTTATGTGTTGAAATATATATTGATTTTTCACGCTTGAATTATTTGAAGAGGAAGGAAAATATCTGCGAGGTTCTGAAAATGACCTCAAAATGCTTGTATGTTCGTAGCATAACAAAATTTCGTAGAATCATAACAATGAAGACACATTTTCTATCAGTTCATTTCTTAACTCAGGCAAACACGAGCCTAGTTTGAAGCTCGCCAACTTATGTATTTCTTTCTATAACTCTTCCCTTGTGCAATGAAATAGTTACCAAGATGAGATTTAGTATTATTCATACTAAATCGCCTTTTATGTCATTTAACAGAGTGTTTTTTACGGTCGCTTCAACAGAACGTTGCGCTAGCAAACGGAAAATATTCATGGCTTTCATGAAGTCTCCCTAGACTTCTTTCATAATTATAATAAAATATGCCAGCTAATGTTTACCGACACGATTCTACATATGTTATACCTAGACCCCCCTCCCTACATGTCCTATACCTTGTTACAATACGGTGTCTAGTTATGAAGCTTTGAATAAAGTAAAGTGGATATTCTATAAAATTTCCCATGTGCATGAGAAAAAATAAGACTAGGAAAACAAAACTTGAGAATTGTGTGCTTTGGAATGGTAAGCTTAGTATTGTGGGGGAGCGTAAAGTCATGAGACGTACTTTTGTAAAGACTTGCAATTACTCATCAGTATACAATGCGCTTCATGATGCAAAATTAAAGCGCATCCGAGTAGCTCGCTTATGTATTACTGATCATAATAACACTGTTCTTAATAACAATGTTCATAATATCATAGTGCATAACATCACTGTTCATAATATTACTATTCATAATATTATTGTACATAACATCACTTTTCATAATATCACGTTGCTTAATATCACTGCCCATAATATCACTGTTCAAAATATACACGATACACAAAGGTAATCGGACTATTTTTTTTCTAAGCCATGTTTGTTCTGAAGCCCAGACGTGTGTTTTTGAGTAACACATGTCGGTATACATGTATCTGTCCTATAGATCCTTTATTCTAAGTTCACTTGTACAGTTTTGTTTATGAGGCATATATACTGTATGATGTCATTGACTTGAATAAAACATAGTATTTTTAATACTGTCAGCGCAAGTAACTTCTTGAGGCAAAAGCGTCAAGCTACGTGCATTGTTTAATAAATCTTTCTAACAATAGCCTGATTATCTTTGCAAACGCGCGTGCAATTTATTAATAACACTGTACAAATTTTTCCTTCGTATTTTTTTTAAACTTCAATATTAACTGAAACACTAACTTCAACGAGTTTTTAACTCGTATTTCCTCTATAGCTTCAGGATTAACTCGAGTATTAATTCAAGTTCCCTTTTTCAGCTTCATCTGGTCCAGCCTTTCAAAATCCGATATGGCCTCAACCTTCATTCTACGTTTGGTCTGCATCGTCCTGCTGCATGACGTTTGTGCAGCCTGGAACTACATTTATAAAGAGAACCTGGCCTCGACCGTGTACGACTACGCTAAAGCTATATCTCTTACATTTTCTGTAAGTTCGCTAAACATCTCGGACGATCCATGTGCAGCAGCAGACTATTTCTTTCCTAATTATTCAAACTACAAATATGGCAAAGACTTACAAGAACAAATTAATTATCAGGCTGCACTTCAGCCGTTTATGCTATCCAAAGGATTTGTTCCTTACTCTCCTAGATATGAACTACCACAACAGAACCACTATGAAAAATTTCTTCCCAAGTACTTCCGTTTAGCTCCCAGAGTACCATTTCCTCCTATACTGCAAAAAAAATTTCTCATTCGACGGCCACAATCTTTCAATCAGTATCTCGTGAATGCGAACGATTTCAACAAAGATTTCCATGATGTGATTTACGTATCTGACTACATCACACTAGAATCCACGGACTACATGGATTACGAAGTGCAGATTTGCAGCCCATGTAATCGTCATTTCAACAGAACTTATTGGAGTTACAGTGACTTCAACGAAAGGTACGTGAGCTGCAGCCTGAGTGTGAAGTACCCAGGCACGGCAGTGGCCCTGAAGCCATTATATCACGGACTGTGCAAAAACGACGAGGCTTATCAAAAAATCTGCAACCCATGCAAGCGCAAGCAAAAAATCGTCAAGGTTCCCATAACTAACCGTGAAAACCCTCGTATCAAGCTACGACTGCCCTATGATGAAATTGTCCAGCTCGGAGTTCCCTTCTGGGACAAGTATAACAACGTATACGAGTTCATGTCTTTCTCTGAATACAATATTCAGTTTGATAATGAACACGGAAACCCTCTCCCTTCAGGCTACGACCACTCCGAGATGTACAAATATTATTACAGTCAAGACAGATCCAAAAAGAAATACAAGTAGCGCCTTTGAGAATAGGTACTTTCTCGTACCTAAGTGGTTCATGGTAGCTCATGGTAACTCATGTGAAGAACATAGGTATTTTGTGCGAAGGAGTCACATAACTCGTATGAGGGAGGTTGTGAAGAGTTGATAAGCCAGAATTCCAGCGAGAGTTTTGATTTCTTCTACATTTAATTTCTGTGAGAAATACGTCCCAGTACTGCAGACCGCGAGGGCCAGGACTTGGCTCTGATTTTGCTCCTTTCACTTCGGTACAACTATTACTGCGAAAATTTGTGATAGCTTGTAGAGTTCCCATCCCCAGTGTAAATTCTGTGATCCAGATTTTAATAATTATTTTGTCTCATAACTTCTATGTTGTAGTAAAAAAACTCACTATTCGGTACTAAATTTGGGTACAAAAACTAGTTTTCTTCTCAAGTTCAACAAAACCAGCTGCAGTTAAACAATTAATACAGAAGTAACAGGGATGGACTGAGATTTGAAGCCACTAAATAATGAGTGTAAGCATTTGTTCTTGTTTTTGTGTTGTTTCTAAATTTTGTGCCGACGAATTTTGTAAATATCTATGTCATGTAAAATTTAGAACATAACTTAGATCTTGATTACCCTGTGAAAATCATTAGAAAAAAGAATTCAGAACACTTGGAAAGTATGAACAATTGGAATCCTTTGTACAATTTTTTCTATCATGTCTTGTACAATTTCTTGTACAACTTCTTGAACTATTTTATTGTAGAATTTGTATGTACTTCAGCAAGTTCATAGATTATTAATTGCTTCAATATTTCCATGTTTGGCTTGCCTATTGAAGTTTCAACGTTCTTTTCAGTACTGTTCATGATTTTAGTCAACCTATTTGTCAGTACTAGCAGTTAGTGTCAGCAGTTAGTGTAAGTAGTCAGTTCCAGCAGTTGGAGTCGGCAGTCAGTGTCAGCAGTTGGAGTCGGCAGTCAGTGTCAGCAGTCAGTGTCAGCAGTCAGAGCAGTGTACAGTGTAAGAGGCACAGTGTCAGCAGACAGTGACAGCAGTCAGAGCAGTGTACAGTGTAAGAGGCACAGTGTCAGCAGACAGTGTCAGCAGTCAGAGCAGTGTACAGTGTAAGAGGCACAGTGTCAGCAGTCAGAGCAGTGTACAGTGTAAGAGGCTCAGTGTCAGCAGTCAGAGCAGTGTACAGTGTAAGAGGCTCAGTGTCACATCAATGGCCAACAATCTTCATCCTCATAAAAATGAACGCTTAATTAAGTCACATGCTCAGAAATAATTCCTAAAGCAATATCCTCGGTACAAAAGTGTACTCCATATACTCGTGCGCTTTAAATTAACAAAATAATACTCTTTAGAAAGCGTATAGCGGCTTCATTCAAAGTAACTTTCATGCCACAAAACTAATTTTTTTGTACCATACCTGACAAAATTTCCTCCTTTTTTTGACAAATATAAACGTGCGTAAAAAAGTTATTTTTAGTGGAAGTCTGAAGTTCATTTCCCAATTTAATAACTGACCTGTTAATTTTAAAACGCTTTGATGGGCTGCACGTCCCGGAATCACAAATATCACAGTACTCGAGTTTAACATTTAAATAGACGCTACAAAATATTTTCCACAAGTTTCTGCCCCTAACGTGAGTCGCTTTTCTTCTGATATTTGCTTGGTTAGTAACAGGCATATAATCTGAAAAATCAAGTTTTTCATTCATAAATAAACATTTTTACTTCTAAATTCTCGTACAAAGTTCGGTTTATTATATATAGTTTTCTTCAGCCCATTTTAATCAGCGAGATCGACTGATTATAATTTCAATGACATTTTCCTTGAATAAGTAGTAACAAAATTGGAATGGTTAACGTCAGCAGAAATTTTAAGAAACATTTCTCGGAACACAGGAGTTTTGTCGTGCTATCTTTTCCTTTCATGTGAGCGATATCGTCCTATCTCTGGGCTCCTTCAGCAGACCTCCTGTTAACCAAGCATAATTCGCTAAATTTCATATTAGTTTAGAGTAAAACCCATATTGCTTCTTCTATATACTCGTATGTTACATAATTGAACATTTCTGTACTCATAATAGGATTTTATAGTCTGATAGTTGTCGTGGAAAAGCGACTCCAAGTGTTACTACAAATCAAACAAAAAACTGGAGCGGTGACTTTTCATCAACTTCTTTCACAGACTAGTTAGAATTTCAGCTATCATTGGAAATGAATTCGTTTACATCTTTTGCCAATCTTGAATCACAAAGCCAATATGAAATAATTCTACAGATGGACGTGAGATACACCCGACATCAGCAGCCTCTTAAAATCTTAACGAAGTACTGAATCCACCAGCCTTAAAATACAAGATTTTTGCTTAGTTCGCTGCTTCGCGAATATGCACTGGCTTTCATTTTTTCAATCGCATTTTTTATTATTCTTTCAATCGCACTTTATTTGAACTTTGTATCTTTTATGGTTATTGCATAATGGATGCTTAAAATAGTAGAGTAACTTTTGGGATACTCTATACAAACTACTGAAGTTGTGATAGGAAGCTGTTCTCTAACTCATTTACGTACGGAAAAACTTGAAATAGAATTCAATAATGTACGTGCAGTAACTCTTTTTTTTGGGAACAAAACATTTTTCATCAAACCATAATTAAAAATTATATTATGAATGGCAGTCACTCATAAAATAAAACTCTTTTCATAGACAAAAAATTGAATTACTTTTGATTGCATGCACCTAAGTTTCTTCAGGACTGTCACCATTATAAGCTAGAAGAAACTACTAACAGCAAAACACCATTGAGTTAGAACAGCAATATCTAGAACGTTGTTACTGTTAGCATTAGCAAAACAACACAGAAACTTCTTTCAATATTCAAGAAATTTTAGAGTCGATTTGTACGGAAAGTTTTTTCCGTTGATACTAACGTAATCCAAGATTTTTTTACAGTTCTTGAGACTAGATTCTACAACGAGTTGAGACAATCCTCAATATCAAATGGAACATTATAAATAACGAGGTATGTCATCATTATCTATTTTTACAAGACCAATACAATCACAACCAATGGGTAGAAGTTAAATAAAAGCTAAGGAACTGTTTTGGTGTTTGTTTGCTTGAACTAAGAACGAGACCTGAAACGCTATCCGAAAAAGAACTGAAATAACTACATTTTAATCGTTTCCACGCTACAGAGTTTACAAATTTTACTAACGAGTACTTGCAAACTGTAGTACTGTACCAATTAATGACTGAACGTGACTGTATTCTTTGTTCTCACATCTTGCATTACTCCTGTTCTGGTGCCTGTGCATGATTGATGTCTGATGGCATGGAACATTAGCATGGAACTAATTTGATCCCTTACATTGCAAACAAATTCTAATGACACCTTGTTAAGGACAAAGATAAAATACGCTGGTTAAAAATTAATGGGCATCTTAATAGGAATTTCCAAACTTTTTTCCCGTTCTGATGAATCACAATATATTGATTAAAGTTTTTTCAACGACATATTCAGACCACATAGCTGGTCATGATAACTAAGAAATGTCTCATTGATCCAGCCAACTTTGATTAAAACCAAACAGTTCCCTAGTAAAATTCAGGATTTTTTCCGAGTCCATGTAAACGAGTTGCATGAAATTGGCGAAACTGAGTACGAGTTAAAAAATTTAAGAATGAATGCGAGGCTCAAATCATGTATTGAATTCCTTTTAAACTATTTGAAAGCTGTTTATTGACAGAACTTGGACATCAAACACTATTGGTGTGATCGATAAACGAAATTAATTATAATTTAGGCGAGGATAAATTATATGAAATTATTGTCCGTCAGTGGTGAATTGAAGAACGTAAAAATGTACGTAAACATTTTCATCATCTCGTGACTCTGTAAAGCTATTTGAGAGATAAGCTCTTCAAGATGTCAAAATGTCAAGGACACTGACTCGATTTTCAGTACTAAAACTCTGACAGGAATGCAACACAAGTATTTATTGCATGGCTTTATGCATCGTCTTCTTGGGAATTTTCTCTTCATTTTACTGACGTCCAGTTTTAAAGAATATTTCACTCCTATGAAGGTCCAATTCAGCCTTAATATGAACATTCTTTGCTGTCGCTCACAAAATTCGCTGTCAAAAATATGTTATACGCAAATGGCCTCATCTTGCAAAATGTATTCCTGGACCGGCCGCCGAATTACTGGTCGTATAAAAGAATATAACGCCCAGCCCAAGCGTGTCACTCCAGCATTATGGCACAAAATGCAACCGACGTAACTCAGTTCAATTGAGCATTAGAGATTAGTTGTTGAAACATTAAATGCTCAGCTGAAAGACGAGTCACACAATTGGTCGTTATCTCTGGAAAAGTATTTCCAGTTCAAAATTTTATGGCACACTAAAACATCAAAAGAAATTAAATGCTCGCAATTTGATGCATCAAAATAAGAATTATATCGTATCTGTTCAAAGGGCATTGCATAAAATAAATTGGTGTGTTTGAACCATCATTAAAACTATAGTAGTAGAAAACTGGCTGTAAAAAAACAAATTTATGTAGCTTAAAACAGAGGCATTTTATCGAAGCGGTGCGAGAGTATAATTTGTTATTTTCTCATATAATGATTTATACTACATTTAAATATACTAATAAGAAGAATATGAATTGTTATGTCCGATGATAAAGATATTATAGATAATATTCATCTGTGTTCCCCACTGCTGACCCTATCTGACAATCACAACATGTTTTCACCCTGTGCTTCATCAAGGCGTAGACGTACATCAGTAAAATTCATTCAGAGGATTTTTAGGGATGAGGCAATGCATGAATAATATCATAGGAGGTTGCTTTCCCTTTTCCAAGTCGTGATTCGAGTGTGAAAGACAATCCAAAAGATAGGTATCCAAAAAAACTGGATGTCGATCAGTTAAAGCTGTTGTGACCGCTAGTTTCACCGTTGTTAGACAACTGGCAGCATGATTTAATGTAACCCATAAGACGACTTTCTTCTTAGTGACAAGAACTGGACAGATTTCAGAAGTTGAAGAATGTATCCCCAAGAACTGCCTTAGATAATTCCATTGTACAATAATACTCAGTTTGTTACTTAGAATAGAATAGAATAGAATGAGGCTATAGGAACGAACCTTCTGGCCCATTCTTGGGTCGGATAATTACTTCGATAATTATTCGGTTGTTTACCCAAGTCTCATGCCGTATTTCTAGCCGCGTCAACCATGTCGGCAGCGGGATTCGAACCTGGGTCTTTCCGCTCGCAAGCAGATTCGCTCACCAGTCGACCAAGCTGGTGATACCAGTCGACCAAGCTGGTGATACTTGCTTGCTTGTTTTCTCGCTTGCTTGATTACTTGCTTAGTCCGTCTTTCTGTCATGCTCTCAAGGATTTAGATAAGATAAAATTCAGCAGGGTATACATGTATTTTAAGCATTGTATTGTGGATACCGAAAGCACATCCTTCAATGAGGAAACTTCTTCACAAAGCCCACGTCCACTGGCAAATCAAACGAACAAATTCAGTAAAACACGTGAATTTCCACGTGCGGGTCTATTAATGATCAATACTATATAATAAAACGCTAGGTGTCTCCTTAATTATATACATTTACATTTTTGCGCGTAATTTCTCGTTATTAGAATGGGAATCTCCCTTAAATACTGTTAGTTAAATCCGTAGGCTTTCTGATTAGGTCTGAGAATCTGTGGCTTTAAATTTTTCCTTCAAATGCGTGACATTAAAACCTGTTATTTTTAACGGACATACACACTAGTCTATAATAAAACTGTGTAGTGCTCGTTTTGAGGCGTTACTTTTACGACACTTTCAAGAGCCATGCTTAGGAGTGGGAGGGGGGCGTGACACTGATCAAGAGAAAAGCTCAAGCTGAACATTAACTGGGAAAATCAGAGTTCACACTGCCTGACGTTACGCCTATGGAACTGATGTTGAAAATGTTCTTAGTCTTTGAGGCCTTTGAAGTCACTATAGTAATGACGACGTTGAAAGCGTGAATTACAATGAAATGGTTCCTGAAAGTTTCCTCCAATAATTCAGAATTAAAAAATATGTACGTATAATAGCCCGAAATGACTTAGAAATTTAATTCAATCATATAATTGGTTACATTTTCTAAAATTCTTGGAAAGTCTCCAATCAGTTTATTGCACCTCTCCTAAACATAGCCTTCATTGCCCTATTTTCCCCATCTCTTTTGTGCTTCCCATTCGTTCCCCATGTAAAAATTAATGTTTTATGAACACTGATCGCGTGAAATATTCTGTAGCCCTTGAAATTTTTTCAATTTCTACAAGAACTACAATTCAAAGTTCAGTCTGAACATCAAAGGAATAACATTGGTACCGTTCTGGAAACTATTTGCATAGGAGGCGAAACTTTGGTCGCCTTCAAAAGCCTTTCAGAATGTCTTAAAATGGGCACTCGTGCAACGACTGCGACATTTTGTGAAGCGAAGAAGGATTTTACTCAAGGCCAGTAGCTCCCAAAATTTTTCGGATTGACTTTGCCATATACCACCTGGTTCCGAAAAAAACACATTTGGGTCATATGTATATTTATTCATAATTATAACACATGAATGAATGAAAAATTGTAAGGTGCTTCAACACGGCTTTCCGTACTTGGTATAATAATAAGGCTCATGGGTACATGCTATTATAGTTAATGTGTTTTCAGCAAAAAGTATTACAACTCACGATTTAATATAAATTTATAGGTACCAGATATCCCACACTAGATATTTCAATTGTCATCCCTTTTTTTATCACCAGCTTGGTCGACTGGTGAGCGAATCTGCTTGCGAGCGGAAAGACCCGGGTTCGGATCCCACTGCCGACATGGTTGACGCGGCTAGAAATACGGCATGGGACTTGGGTAAACAACCGAATAATTATCGAAGTAATTATCCGACCCAAGAACGGGCCAGAAGGTTCGTTCCTATAGCCTCATTCTATTCTATTCTATTCTAACATGAAACTTCCTGTATTTCATTTTTACAATCATTGTTCATAATTTCAACTTGTTTGTTTGCAAGATAAAAGTTTTCTATAAACTACAATGTTACTTACCATTCCACTTTTTGTTATTGATATTACAATTGCATGACTAAAAAATTTGAAACTGTCCTACTTTCTTTTTTATTGATTCACGTTTTTAATTTTATAAATTGTGCTTCTTGTGTATGAAACATTCAAAATAATGATGAGTCATACAGTTTTTAAATCAAAATCAAAATGGAAAATACTTTGTAAATTTACGAAAGCCTTTGACCCAAAAATTTCAACAACGAGATTAGTGAAGATTTGTGACATTAACGTCTAATGAAAGAGCTCCCTGAGATTATTCTAGAAATGGAGTATGTTATGCTCGTTTTATTTAATTCATACGTTTTTCTCATACTTGCAGGCATCTGTCATGCTAGCTCAATTTTCACTTGTATTTGTTTTGAATTATGGTGTAATCCCGAAGCTCACGTTCCATTGTTAGTAAATGTTTTTGTAATAATAAGCATATGTGAAAATTTAGAACGTTTGATCTACAGCAACTCTACTTTCCCTGGCAATTTATTGTGGTGTTACGGTTATCCTTTTTTTAGGTATTGCAATATCTCTTCTTTATTTCTTCAGGAACTTCATGAGAAATTTTTTGAATGTGCACTACATATAGTGATTTAACTTTCGTTGTGCTGAAAACAAGCAACTTCTATTCAACAGATGGTGTATGATTTATCAGAACCTAAAATGCTCTTCTAATTTAACCCCATGCGTTCATTTAATTAAATGAACTGAGTGCTAGAAAAAAATCAGTTTTAACACGTTAAAATGCGACTCTAACTGTAAGGTGAACTCTTTTTCTTTCACCGGGTACTAAATAGAACGCTTACAACTCATACCGAACCAAGTTTGAAAACAGCTATGAATATTTGAGAAAAATATAAATTGAGTTTTCACAAGTGTGGCAAAGTCCGCAGACTCTTTTCATAATCACACAATCTGTAGCCTCTTGATTTGGTCCCACAGAGACCATGCGTTGGGGATTACCTGTCACCCAGAGGATTTGTTTGCTCATCTCGTGCTCAACAATGATCGTAAAGGATGAGTTAGAGTCCAGTTACTGAAAGAAGAAGTGGGTTTTTTTGGTATTGAATTAATATTATTTTGTGCTTCATGACCATGTCCTGATCTCGTGTCTCATTCAGGGAAGTGGCAAACAGCGATCTCTTCACAGACTATACACTGAGATAAAAGCTGGCTTGGTTGAACTAGGAACATAATAATAGTCATACCGAAATAAAAATTACAGGTTTTTGCTTCAAATATGCATCCGTAAATTGGAGCTTTGTGAATAGTTTACTGGTACCATAAGTACCATAGGGAAATAAGTTATATACTACGGCAATACATGTTTAAAAGAGAGGTAACTTTTAACATGTGTACTTAGTCAAGATGTGAGTTCGCTTCTATTAAGTGTAAAGATCGTGTGAACAGACCAAACCTCTGAACAAAATTAACGATGAACTAACAACAAAATATTTAATAAATGCGATACTGAATGACGTTAAAGCTTCATAATACGAAGTTCAATACCTAACTTGAAAAATATTTCATAATTATTGATAGTTTTCAATCATACAGTTAATCGATGCTTTGAAGTTGAATATATTTTTGTTCTAATGAATAATTTGTATCCAATATGTATTCTTTCCTAACTAAACTTCCCCCACGATAAAATAATACATCATTGAAAAAATAAAGATGCATTCTTAAATCTGGGACTGAAACTTCAGAAATTTTTCAGACTAATAATAACAACGAAGCAAAGGAAAAATTAAAATTACACAGAGTAAAGGAAGAACATGACTCTTAGGTAGCACTGAACTATCAAGGCATCTTGGGGGCATCCTTTACCGACATTTTTAAAGGTAAGCATGCCAAGTAAGTTTAACTTCATACAGTTGGGAAAAAATGTTTAGGTAAACCTTAAATTACGTAGGCTTTCTATGAGGCAGGCCTCGTACTAGATACGCCTTATATTAGGTTGACATTATATCAGGTCGATCTTCAACATAAAATCAGGACACTAAATAAAAACAATAATATTTTTATGAGGTACATTAAAATAGTTATAAAAATTAGTTTTTTTTGTCGCAATACAATAACATGACTTCAAAATTGTCCTTGAAATCATAAAACCTCATGATTGATATTACTGGCTTCATGAGCAATTAATTCTTGTCACAGACGAGCTTCTGGGCAATCAATTCTAGTGAATTTCTGTGTTAAATATCTAGAATATTTCTCACAAGAAAGTTTGAACATAATTTTATAAAAGGCGGTTTATTTACAATGCTCAGCCCAGGTAATGACACTGACTGTAAAACTAATAATAACTGATTAATGATTATACGCTGCAAACATACGCACCATATCAAATGTGTATTTAGGTATTTAAATCAACCCAAATCTTGTTCAATGCGTTCTTCATACCTTTTATTAGTGATTAATTTAGATTAATATTTTATTATATGTTAATTAGTATTCAATTTCAATAAATTATTGTTTAAATTATATAAAATATAATAAACATAAGCATAAACTTATAGCAACTGCAGTAATTGAGGTCTCAAACTGAAACATTCCTTAAGAATTAGTTAATCACGGTACTGAAATTTAGTCACTTGAAAGAGCAATAATTTACTCGAAGAAAATTTACTTGAATAAATGTTCATAACGAGGAGTACATTTGTATAAAAAGACTTACGTACTAATAAGTGAATTTAAAAAAACATATTTCACGAGTTTCCTTTCACTCAAAAAATATTTTGCAAACGTAAAAAAACGACTAACGCAAGGATGTATGACGCTCATAACACACCAGTTTTCTGATAACATGGTAAAAAATTCAGCTTTTCCGTTGAAAAACCTGTTTCAAGTATTTTTTATTTGATGTGTTCCGTCATTGGAGGATGGACGTCAATAGGAAGCCCATTCTTCAGCGTATATTTCTCAAATCCTTTATGTCTCTCATGGGAGCATCACCGCTTCGTTGATTGCGTGTGCGGCTGCTGTAATGACCAATTTATTCCTTTCTGATAAAAATAACTGCTGAACCGTGAAATTTATACCGCAGGCAGTAGATAAAACAACATTTTCTTTTGTTGTATCTTCTATTGAACCATATTGAATCAATCAGTGAAAGAAAAAGATTTCAGTATTGAACACTATACGTATTTTCTAGTACCAAGGACTTATATAACCAGGACGTGCAATGCCATGTAGCTGACTACGGTAGCGGAGGCCATTGCATTCTTAGTAACATAACATTTTCTATCGGACAAATTGATCAAAAATTACTTCTTTCCAGCAAGAGAAGGGATAATATGGTTTTACAGTGAATTTTAAATGGTTTAAAGCACTGTAATGCTTTGAAATACCAATTTTAAGCGGACTTAACATGTATTATTTTATGAGCTTAGTGGCCACTTTATAGAAAGCTGAGTTACTGCAATTTTAGACTTTACAAGTTGATTATAGTTAAACCTTTTCCAATGCCAACAACCAAACATACAAACATTCACGCATATAAACAAACAAACATAGAAGCAAAAACCTACCAAACTGCAGCGATTAGTCAGCCAACCGAGCCTTCTTGACAGAGGTCTGAAGGACTGCATTCTTCTGCTAGTCTTTCTCTGAGGGGTTGACAGCAAATTTGAGGGGTTGACAGCAAATTGAGCGTGCGTAGTAGTCGTCAGAATACTGCATTTCTTTGACTCGTACAGTTCCTTGACGTCTGCAAATGATGCCGTGTTTCACTGTCAAGACTGATCTTCTGGCCCCTCTCAGATCCAGTTGTTGCGGATGCAGTTGTTTAGCAGATGTAGCTCCAGTTGTTTAGCAGATGTACTGTGTCAAAAAGGAGAAACCAGACACGCTCGTTGTCAAGAGGATGCTTGGCTGTGGCACTGCAATTACCTAGTGATTAGAATAGAAGTGGCCTTGCAGTTTCTGTTGTTCCCGGCCATACCACTGAGCAACCCACCAGAAATTGAAACAGTTGGGTGAATCTGTACTTCATCTACCAAGAGAAACACATTTTTCTGTTGCAGTGTCTGGACTTTATCAAATGTTTCCCTCAGCACCTGGTCCTTGTCAATAGATGAAGTGATGTACTGCAGCTTGCGTTTGCATGGCAGCACCAAGAAGTCTCTGAGCTGTTCATAATTAAACTTCGGGTATGATTGAAGAGCAAAACAATAATCATTCATGGAAAACTGCTTCTGTGATAAAAGTTCCAACAGACGTCAAAAATACCAACTTCTTCTCCTTCTCGGTGTCGACATAGGCTGACGTGTGAGCTTGAAGAAGAGTGCCAACATTTTGGATCGTTTTGTCAAACGGGATGTCATAGTGTATTGCCAAGCGCACAGGTTCGTCGAACTGAGTATACGATCTCAAACCATTGTTGGGATGAAGTATCTTAAACAGTGGTACACTAATGCCGTTCTTGAACCCACTGAGCGTTAGTGGGGAAAACAAAGTGGGCTTGTTTTCGAAAATCACAGACAGGCTGCACTCACAGAAGTTGTCGGTCATGAACAAACACACACAAGTCTTTCTTTTGATCTTGAAATAATCAAGTTCTTGTACTGCTTCTGCAGGTTACGTTCAGGTTTGAAAGCATCAAATGAAGTAATCTTATCCTTCTGAAGAAAATACCTCAGTTGTTGGTCTTCCACTTTCGCCGTGAGAGATGCAGGTTTTGGAGATGGCAGACATGAAGCAGGCACATTGAAGATACTGGGAGGGATTTCACTTGTTCACACAACCCCACACTTGTTCGGCATTTTTAATACATATAATTAGCAATAAACTTTGTAAACAAACAGTATCCACATAGAAATGCAGCAATGTGCCTCAAAACAAACAACAATGTCCGATTCAAACTGAGCGACAGACTACGACAATGTTCGCACTATGACAGATGGGGGTTAACTGAACTCAGTGAACTGGCCTCCGCTACCGTAGTCAGCTACCTGGCGGTGCACGCCCTGGTTATAGTAGTCCTTGTCTAGTACATATAGTTTTTGAGATTTTCTATCCCTGGTCTGATAGATCTATTTTTGCTAAAAACTATACTGTGATATTATTGTGATTGAATATTGTAACATATGTTTTCAAGATAGAACAAATAAACGTCACAGAACAAAAATAAAGCTCAGTGAGTAAAATTATTTGTTTTCTGTACGAATATACTTCGATGTTAAGAGAACTGTTCATGTAATACATTCTTTATTTTCCAAGATAATAACAACATTAAAAGAAATCTGATGCTAAAACAGAGCAAGCATGCGTTATTCAAGGTGCTAGGGATGAACTGAAGTCTGCACGGTTTAGAAGTTACCAACCCAGCAGATTTTTTCTGTTCACATATTCCTTTAGATAGAAAAGAACAGCATTAAAGATCATTTCTAGGCTCTTCATCACTTTAAATCGAATAGGCATAGATTATGTTTCCTACATTGATATGTTAGGTGTCTTGTGGATTGAAATGTTAACGGATAAACTTAGTATTTTTACTATATGTACTACATACAGTACATTGCTGGTCCGTCTCATTTCTACGCGGGTCTTTCATGTTACTGATTAGTCACTAAAATAACTTAACATTTGCTACTAGAAAAGCAAATACGTTTTAAGCTAAGTTTTTCTATGAAATAAGTGATGTAAAAATTTCTTACATAAACTTCACAGGTTAACACACATATACCGACTTACGTTTTGTGCCTGTTTCTAACTAATTTTGGCATCTAAGAATGGTGTCTATTTTGAGTAACACATCAGGTTGCCATTCAACAGGACATTAGTATTTACAATGTACTGCGTGTGTTTACTCAGTAAAGATAGTTTTTGAGTGTTTTGGCTTAAAAAGTAAACAGAACTTGAAAGGATAAATACACAGTAAAATAACATTACCTATCACTATATACGTGCAGGTTATTTTTCTAACAAAATGGAGAAAACACAAGCAATCGTACACATACCTATACATTCATGAACTTTTTTTCGCTCGGGAGAGTG
>VCRD01000750.1:49247-158786 GCA_006783055.1 Trinorchestia longiramus
TTCTTCTCCTTCTCGGTGTCGATATAGGCTGACGTGTGAGCTTGAAGAAGAGTGACAACATTTTGGATCGTTTTATCAAACGAGATGTCATACATAGTTCATTGCCAAGCTCACAGTTTCGTCGGACTGCGTATACGATCTCAAACCATTGTTGGGATGAAGTATCTTAAACAGTGGTACACTAATGCCGTTCTTGAACGCACTGAGCGTTAGTGGGGAAAACAAAGTGGGCTTGTTTTCGAAAATCCCAGACAGGCTGCACTCACAGAAGTTGTCGGTCATGAACAAACACACACAAGCCTCTCTTTTGATCTTGAAATAATCAAGTTCTTGTACTGATTCTGCAGGTTACGTTCAGGTTTGAAAGCATCAAATGAAGTAATCTTATCCTTCTGAAGAAAATACCTCAGTTGTTGGTCTTCCACTTTCGCCGGGAGAGATGCAGGTTTTGGAGATCACAGACATGAAGCAGGCACATTGAAGGTACTGGGAGGGATTTCCCTTGTTCACACAACCCCACACTTGTTCGGCATTTTTGATACATATAATTAGTAATAAACTTTCTAAACAAACAGAATCCACTTAGACATGCAGCAATGTGCCTCGAAACAAACAACAATGTCCGATTCAAACCGAGCGACAGACTACGACAATGTTCGCACTATGACAGATGGGGGTTAACTGAACTCAGTGAACTGGCCTCCGCTACCGTAGTCACTTATATGGCGGTGCACGTCCTGGTTATAGTAGTCTTTGTCTAGTACATATAGTATTTGAGGTTTTCTATCCCTGGTCTGATAGATCTATTTCTGCTAAAAACTCTACTGTGATATTATTTTGATTGAATATTGTAACATGTGTTTTCAAGACCAAACAAATAAACGTCACAGAACAAAAATAAAGCTCAGTGAGTAACACTATTTGTTTTCTGTACGAAATTACTTCGATGTTAAGAGAACTGCTCATGTAATACATTCTTTATTTTCCAAGACAATAACAACATTAAAAGAAATCTGATGCTAAAACAGAGCAAGCATGCGTCATTCAAAGTGCTAAGGATGAACTGAAGTCTGCAGCGTTCAGAAGTTACCGACCCAGCAGATTTTTTCTGTTCACATATTCCTTTAGATAGAAAAGAACAGCATTAACACGTTTGTTGCGATGCGACCCACCGGTGGGTCACTTAGATTAGGTTCTGTAATTTTTTCAGATCCTTCTAGTGACTATGCGTACAAAGTGAAGTTTTACACCAATCAGGCAATCGCAACAAACGTGTTAAGGATCATTTCTAGGCCCTTCGTCACTTTAAATCGAATAGGCATAGATTATGTTTTCTACATTGATATGTTAAGTGTGTTGGGGATTGAAATGTTAACGGATAAACTTAGTATTTTTACTATATGTACTACATACAATACATTGCTGGTCCGTCTCATTTCTACACGGGTCTTTCATGTTACTGATTAGTCAATAAAATAACTTAACATTTGCAACTAGAAAACAACAGTTGACAGTAAAAATGCCAGCAAATACGTTTTAAGCTAAGTTTTTCTATGAAATAAGTGATGTAAAAATTTCTTACATAAACTAAACAGGTTAACACACTTTTACCGACTTACGTTTTGTGCCTGTTTCTAACTAATTTTGGCATCCAAGAATGGTATTCATTTTGTGTAACACATCAGGTTGCCATTCAACGGGACATTAGTATTTAAAATGTACTGCGTGTGTTTACTCAGTAAAGATAGTTTTTGAGTGTTTTGGCTTAAAAAGTAAACAGAACTTGAAAGGATAAATACATAGTAAAATAACATTATCTATTACTATATACGTGCAGGTTATTTTTCTAACAAAATGGATAAAACACAAGCAATCGTACACATATCTATACATTCATGAACTTTTTTTCGCTTGGGAGAGTGTTTGGAGTGTTCGATGTCAACACACAGTCTCGTTGAATACTCAAACAGCTGTATGCCATCATGCGTGTGTTGCATAGACCTTGATATCCCTCTTTCATAATCTTGATATCTTGATTAAAATATATTCCGTGACCATCACTCACGTTGCCAAGATTAGCAGGGGATTTATGAAGATGGTTCATGAGGAAATAAACCTCTATGTTCATATTGCAGCCCAAAATATAAAAGCTATCAATAATGTTTCTATCAAATCCTTATAGTTAGCAGCCTGTTTTGTTTGAAAGAAATACTGTTACAAACGCTACCAATGAATTCCACGCTCTTTTTTCTACGTCAGTCATCGAACTCAAGAGGTCTTGATTTTTCATTAGCTTTCTGATTAGGAGCCCATCAAAAACTCTAGACTTTATTTTATAATTACTCAACCTGGAAATAATGCGCAGATAAATGGGAAGCAGTCACCCTCTTCATTATGTGTTTTCACAAATTGTTTCATCACCCCTAGTTTAATGTGAAAGGGTGGGAAGTTTATTTTTATTACGTTCAACAAGTCGTTGGTGCATCCTGTTTTTCCCCGTAACAGTCAAACTTTTTCAGACTGGCCACAGTTTGTTTGTCTTTTGCTCGGCTGCCACATAAACACGGATATCTTGTACAGCTGCTCCATTTGCCAAGTAAAAAATTATATCACCTTCAGATCCACACACATGATCTATTTGCATTCATATTTAAGTGAATCAAATACAGATCTTATATGTGCATGCTACCCTTCTAAACACATGCGAGCAAAATGAATCGAATCGAACAAGTTTTCATCATGGAATGCCAAAATGAAAACAGAATAAATTGAATAATTTCATTCGTTACGAAGAAGTTTCCTTCGTTCACATGAATCTACTGATCACAACATTACGTGATGAAATGAATTTATCATTCAGGTCAGTCTTACCCGGAATGTCGTTACCCGCGCAACCTCATTATGATCGTCTCAATATTTTCGTCACGTCTCCAGTTATAATATATTGGCTTCCATTATTTGATCAACCAACTCAATTTATTACACTGGCTTTCATCAACGTAATTTCTATACGGTTGTTCACATTATTTGTGTGTTTTTCCTCAGTCTTTATGTATGAGGATGCAATTTCTCTTAACAACCGTGGCAAAATAAACCAGGGGTCCTCTCAGATAATAATGCAATGTCCGTTTTCATCAATTGCAAGAATTCCTCTCGGTTTCGTTTGACCTCATCACGAAGCTGGAAGCAGCTCAGGAATGCAGAACCTTTAATTCGACGGGGGTACGTTTCCTGAATGAATTTCTGGGTAGAAAATGATTTCGAAATACCTGGAAAGCCACTAAGACTGTTTGTGAATGTGTTTAATAAATTATCAAATGGGAAGCTCATGATTAAACATTCACAGGTTCCGAAAATCTATTGCACCCTTGATAAATAATAGACTTTGAGGCTACTACGATACCAGAGAGAATTTCAAGTATGTATCGTTTTACCGAATGGTTTAGATGGTTAAATTTAGGGCGAAAAAATAGAAGCTTTCAATGACCTTATCCTCGACAACTCCAGCAAAAATTCACAAAGAAACTGTAAAAATTGACATAAATTTTATGTATTCAGATTCTTAAAATTTTGATAGATTTATTTCAATCAAATATTGCGACTCACGTGACGTGTCAAAAATGGAAATTGATGTTTAAATGAGGTGAAAATAAGTTATCTATAAATTTCTGCAATTGGACATCCTACTAGAAGTATCATAATTGTACAAGATTTCTGTGTTCATATAATTCTCGGAAAGCTTTTCTTCAATGAAATGTTGATCACGTAGACTTGCTGTGGGAGTTCTAGCAAGAAGTGACAAATTTACAGGACACAGAAACTTGCAAGACAATGTTCCTCAAAACAAACTTAGACGATGACGGAGTTTAAAAGTTCACATAAGCAAAGTCGTATTTCCAAGAAAATGTTTGCGATTTTATCCACTAGTTGTCCATGATGAGGAGAGTAGAGATGAGAGGGGTCATGCCTCTTAGTCCCTGAAAAAAGATTTTTCCCCTGTTAATATTATAGAGTGAAGTATACCTAATTCACCATAAATATATGTGTTTGGAATTTGTAATTTCAAATTGGACAACGTTACGAGTATTTGCACGCGTATTACGTTTTTATTTGAGTGACTTAAATAAAATAAAATTAGGTTACACTCATGTAAATTTAAAACACCAATTTTGAAAGGCTGCAAACACGCAGTTGAGAAACTTACTCATGGCATCTTGATCAGGTTAGAGGAAGCGGCACTACCAGGTTATGACGCTGGTTGAATTACATCTATGTTTTACGAAACCAATTTGAGCCTAAATCTTTAATACTGGAATCTCAATATTTTGTGAGGCACAACACTATTGAAATGAACATAATGAGCTTTTGATTTGACACCCTGCGCCTATTTGTGAAAAATATTCTTAACTTCGCGAATTGGCGAGTAATATATTAGTGATGATAATGAAATAGACGCGAGCGTCTTTCGAGTTGACGTCCATTACACTGGCATGTCTTGGTGTTTTTTTTGCAGTTTTTTTCGTGTACTTGTTCTCGGGTTTATGATGACCATTTTTGAGAAATTTATTTATTTCTCAGGTCTCTGATACTGGCAAGAGATTCTTGAAAAATTCTTTCCACTCCGTTTGCTTGAGTTTTGATGCTGAAGCCCAAAATTCGGAAGCCTGACTCAGAAATTTGTCAAATTTTTATATATTTTGGGAAAAAATTTCAAGTTTAAAAGTAGTCTAACTTATGATGCCAATACTTTGCAAGTTTGAGTCATGTGAAGTATTATGCGTTAATACATTTTAAATATTGCGTTTTACTATGATAATATTACGTACACGTCTACATTCATTTTTCTATCGAAAGTTGAGTGTGTAAATAATTAGGTAAAATGTATTCTACATCAACAACGGGCGTTTCGAAATCAAACTCCATAGATCATTCTATTCTCAGCACCTTTATTTAAATTCGATACTTTTCGGCTACATTAAAACCCTGCGGGTGTTTCACTAAGGTGTTGTTAGGGAAACCATCTGCTAACGAGGAAACGCCAGGGTGTGAATGAAATAACCCGCTAATGAGGAAACACGTTTGTGTCAGGGAAACAATCCACCAAATAGGAAACGCTAGAGTGTGAAGGAAATAACCTGTCAATGAGGAAACATCAGGGTCTGCAGAAAATAAACCGCTAATGAGGAAACACTTGTGTGTCAGGAAAACAATACGCCGATGAGGAAATGTTCGTTTTATGCCCTAGTGATCTGAGACCGCAGCGCATGCAGCGAGCAAGAGCTCAGTTCTATTACATCCAAGGGATTGGTGTTAGGCCTCCACAAGCTCGGGAACTCATTAGAGGTAAGTTAGTTAGTTCCTGCCAACCGACAACAATGTGGTGCATCAGTGAAGGTCTAAGCCACCGATGAGTTGCAGCAGAATCTTTCCAGAGCTTACATGTAATGGGAAATAAGTTTTTGGGACAACTCACTGAAATTATTGAATATAGTTTCTAATAGAATGCGCATTCTTTTAGGTTTTTTTGCAATGGGTTCAGAAACATTGTTGGTGTGGAAAAAGAAGGGATTTTTAATAGACGCTCTGGGGCTGTCCTTCCTTAATGACATTCACATTCAGAAAGCTACGATCTTTTCGATTGACATTTAATTGATATTTAGCTACATAAGTAGATTAAAAATTTCAAACTGCAGCGGCTATTTTTTCCAACTAGCGTACGGGTTCCAGATGTCTCGTATGTCATCATACCCTCGATATATTGTAATTCCATACATTACTACGTCGGCTTAAAATATCGGCGCACAAAATAAAAGTCAAATGAGCGAGAAAGAAAGAGAGAGTATATTTTCTGCTGCGATCACTTAGTATTAGAATCGATCGACCATGCAACAATATTAACTAATGATATCTTCAGTTAAAAAGTTTTAAGAACATCTTATTCGATATCACTGGGCAAATCTCACCCAACTAACTACATCACATTTCCAAGCTAGCGGGCTAATGCATTAATCTACTAAGTTCATTTTGTGATTTAAGAACAAAAACTGAAGCATCTACCTGGGAATTTTAGACAAATCTTGTATTTTTTTAATTTTTACTTATATATTCAGAAATCTTTATTCGTAATGAAGATAAATAACTTTTAATGAAATCTGACGTGTTTAGTACTGTATAATTAACTTCTAATTTATTTTAGAAGGCTACTTTACTTATTCGGTAGTAGTTGAGTTGAACCTTTGTTCGAAGTGATTTTCGAAATAAAAGTTTTAATTTCATCATGTTGTATTTCTCAGCATTAGAAAACTCTATATCAATTGAAAGATATTTCTTCCGTGAATTTTTTTTAACGTAATTCGTACGAGAGTTTTACCTAAGGAAATAATGCCTCAGTTTCATTTTGCAAAATTAAAGTCAACAATGCTCACTAATCCGGCCAATTGTCTTCACGAACTTTCTTATTATAATTTCTGACACACTCAATGACAATTAAGTGTGGTAAGCTGCCCCTGTTGGGCTCTAAAGTTCTCATACTTCGAATTGAATTCAAGCAACTGAGACAAATATTACAGTATTATAAACGTATTATTATTATATTATACACGATCTCTGGTTGCTTGGGTAGGAACATTTGAAGCAGACTCTAACTCACATATTCTTGTTTCCCCCTCTAATGTTAGTTGAATAACCGCCATAATAAAGCGAATATCATCAAAGACAACACACGAATTTGTCCTTACAGAGTATGAGTTCTTAATCGAACAAGATAAATTTAGAATAGCTGTTTATTTTGATAGAACTATGCTTCTCACAGAAAAGTATTTCCCGTGAATGAAAATTTTCGTCCAAAATAAAATACAAATACTAAATCATTTAGTCGATTAAAAAAAATTGAGTCAGATCATCATAAATGAAATAAAATATAACCTTACATTCCGATATTTATGTAAAGGTTAAATACCCTTCGACCAATTTCATGTATATTGGTATATCTTGAAAAATTCACCCTGAAGATTAATTTCCATTGTAGAATTTAAAATTTATATTCGCTTTACATGGTCAAGTTTGGAGGTAAATACTGAATAATTCAGTGAAATTTAGAAACGAAATTACTGTCATCCGAAATAAATCTTGCTCACGGATTTGGAGAGAATTCATTAATAAAACTATAATTTATGACTCTTTTTTTCAGTTTGCAAGCATGATCAAAGAAAATGTCAAAAACAATCTCATTAATTAAGACTTGCTGTTACTCTTAGTAAATCTTATGGTACAACGTCTCAGAAAAACTTCATCTCATTTGTGTGAAGATGAAATCAAATTTTGTGAAAAATAACTACTACCAAGACTCTGTTAATAAAACAAAAGACGACTTTCAATCCGGCAAAGCACAACACAGAGCTTCTACCGTTTTCAAATATTGTACCAATGGAACAGCACCGAGCATGTTTCTATTCATTTGATCAGGAATACAAATAGTAACGCTTACGCTAGGTATCAAATCCAGTGTTAGGATCGAGTCCTATGGATGACTGATCCTCAAGGTGGACGAGTTTCGTCGTAAGTTAGATATGCTTTTTCTGACATTTCGTATTCTTCATCTGTGTACATTTAAGAGGAGTGTAAGGGGGCTATGCCATGTGGTTAACAACTTCTCTTCAAGATTACTTTTTTAATGGACGGCAATTGTCCTAAGAGATAATGAGGGGAATAATTTGGTTTAAAAGTTAAAACGCTAAAGTTTAACTTCCTGGATTGTGTAATATTTTTCTCTAATTTAATCACAAATAGAAATTGAGTAGTGTCCTTTAAGTAATGACATGATACTTCAAAAAGCCAATTGAAGTATGATAGACGCACTCCTGAGAAACGTTTTCTGATCTCTGTAATCAATCAGTTACGAATGATTGGTTTTCAATAAGAATTCATTAGCAGATGACCGTCACCGGAAGATATTTACTAATGACAATCAATCAACGCATCAGGGGAGCGTTTCCTAATAAGAATGACTGCTCAAAAGCGATATTATTATGCGTCGTTGAGCTCTGACAAGTTAATAAAGGAATTTTAATCATTTCAGAATTTCATAACAAATCGAATTTGAATTGAAATGACGTGCATTACAGTCTTTAAAAGGATTTAGAATTACCTTGCCATTCTAAATCAGTTAAAATGTTAGTTCTCTAGTAGTAGAGTGGAATTCTGAAATCTTCTAGCTGGTCCTACTTCATTTATATTACAAATTTCAGACAGCTTGAAACATCATTAGAATGGCTTCAACTACAAAAAATTAGAAAGAAATATTTTATTAATCTTAGTAATTTGATTACATGAAACTGGATTTCCAGTAATTGTTTTAAACAAACAAACAAATGACGAAGTTTCAATAGAACTTTTTTGTTGAAACCAGATGCATTATTTTAAATGTCCTGTATACTGAACGTTCTCCTCACTGAATATGCTCCTTGTTCTAAAATTTATACTCAACGCTTCAAAATTTTATTCTTTTTAAATATTTAATTTCAGGTTTCTAAAACGTGACATTTTAAAAAGAGTTTTTCCTCCTTGGTGAAATTATTTATTCACTGTAAAAACACCTCCAGCAGAAATACATTAAGAAACTCATAAAATATTAGCCATTGCTCTATTAGAAGATCATTTTAATCAACACATAAAACAGGCAACATTCCTTATGCATCAGATCATGATTAAAAGCATCAGATTCACTATGGTGTAGTAATTAAAAATCAGAACCTGATAATAAAGGACGATTCAGCAATAAAGCATCGCTAGACATACACACAACATCACTAGACCTACACTTTTCTGTGATCCACGATAATGGATATCCCAAACTCACTCAATCTTCTCAGCCAAAGAACACCAACATCTCTATTTCCTCAGTTTCCATTAGGCAAAAGGGCGAAGCGACGTCCACCTTCTTTATGGACGTCGGTTCGCCGTTCGTTAAATTATTTATACCATTCTCGTACCCTACCCTCAGTCATAAATTTATCACTGTGCACTTTGTTCATTCTGAGATAGAATTCAGCAGCACTATGTCCTTCTACATTCAGAAACCAGATTACTCTCTATAACTTACATTTGGCGGGAGCATCGATCGTAACGGCCATGTTCAATTGCCCATACTTCGGGCAAAGAGGCTGTATCCATGTTGGTGATTATATAGAAATATACGTAAGAACCTGTAGCCCTTTCGATAATAAGTATATTATGTTATGGGACTTTGCACTTTTTTATAGCTCATCGGAGATTGAAAAAACAGCGTTCATATACTTGATGATGTCTGTTCGCGGCTAATAATAACCGTGAAATCTAAACTTTTGGTAGAACGTCCTGTTACACGTATATTCTCTTCTAGGAGCAAAAAGTGAATACTTTAAAAGTGAAAACTGCAAAAATTGTTTTCAAAATTCTGCTACAAATAAAATATTTTCCTGAAAAAAAAGGTTGGGGAGATCATTATTACTATTACATTAGAGCAATTAGAGATGCTGAAAGTTTCCTGGGAAAATCCTTTTTTTCAGTGACCCGTAGAATGATAAAATTGAAAGACCGCCAGGCGTCGTCTTACTTCATTTCAGGGGACTTTTATTCTCGGCTACACGTGCAGATCTGGCAGCACCTCTTTCACCGTCTATACCATGCAGGGAGCTGCAAAATGATGTGACCTTTTTGGTCTTATGGACCTAACGAAAGCCAAATAAAATAGGGATGGAGAAATATGTTTATTTATAAAATTCACATGTAATGTATTTTTACTTCTTCGCAACATACATTTTTTCTCTTCTTTGCTTTTATTACACCTAGAAATGTGATCATTTTTGCCACCTCTGCATCAGCTCAGAGGACGGTAAAATGATCCGACATATGATGCAGTGAAGCGCATCTGCTGCGGCTGCGTGTGAGTGTGTACGTTTAAACTTAGCTCCTATCAAACTTGGAATTAGAAGGTTCCCTCTGAGCTTTCCAGCTTTAATCTCACCAGTTACATCACTAACTTTTGCTAAGAGGTTCTAATCCCACGCTCGACAGGAGAGTTTTCGTTAGCTGGTCGTTTGCAGTGGAATTTCTGAAGATCAACGAAACCTGGAACATATATAGTATATAAAAATGTATGTTATCTACATATTGGATAATTATTTATAAAAAATTTCTGCGTTACACTGTTGATATAACGCCCTTTGTGAAAATATGAGAAGTAAGAAAATTTAGTGAGTAATAGCTTTAAACGACCACAAATTGACATGTACAGATTTAAATTGCGCACTGTGTAATATATACATGAATGTATTGAAAAACGAAATTTCACACTCCTGTCAATGATAAAACTGAGATTTTATGAAGTTTGATTTACCGATGGTTGATTCGTAAAATGTCTACGGAAAATTTTCTCCAACGTTCGCTTCTTAACTTCAATGCTTTTTAAATATCTGGCATGTTTCCATAGTTCTTGGATCAACAAAAATTAAATTATCACTTGGAAAAGACACGTCTACCTAACTAACATCGTATTTATTTTCTAATTATTCAACGATAATAATTTTGAAATGGACAGCAATATCGCACTTCAGGTCCTTGAAGCGTTTCAGGATCTCGAATATACAGCTAAGGGTACAAAATATTTATTTTTATACGAAATTATGTATCAAGACATATATGAGTAATTTTTTAGGAAATTTAAATGAATTCATTCCATCATACATTAGCGAAATTCAAACAAATAACTCTCTCACTAAACACACTTCTAGTAACCGTTGAAAATGTTTACTTCTACAAGTCAATATTGAGAAGCCTCTGCCATACTTTTACCTTTGATTCAGTTGTCTGAAGATTGAAATTCAAATCACTTGCGATGATTTACCATTAGCCAAGCAAGGAAATTCTAAACGAGAAGTTATCGGTTTCTTGGGAATGCGTTTTGATTTATTTTTTTTATGCCTCGTCCTTGTATCGGCTTTAACGTCTCTTTAGTCGTGACGCAACTCAATAATCTTGTCGCTCAGTTAAAGATCCTTTGACTCCAAGACGAAGATAAGTCATGCCTTGACAAACTCCAATGCCTCGCTGAGGAAGCTATTTGACAAAATCACCCAATTTGGAATCCCGTGAAGTTCTCGGATTTTTCCCAAAGGCGCAATCTAACGGATCGACCAAACTCGATAAACAATTTACATCGAATTAGAACGATACTAGGAGAATTTTTTCGTTTTTCATCCATTTTTGGGTGAGTATTTGGTAATAGAAGATCAGAATTGGGGAACATTGGGAAAGGATGTTTAAAGTGAAGATTGGAATTTGTTCGTTTTTATGTTCAATGTAAGAATATTGTATAATATTATACAGTGATCAAAAGTGAATAAAACCAGAATCGCTTTGCTTTGTATTGTACGTGGAACTTCATATTCGCGATAAGTTTCAGCGACGTTTTGAATAATTTGTTAACAGGCAGCTCTGCACTGCGTTTCTTTCAAATTACCACTGTGGGTTAAAAATCTGAAACAAAACTATATTATCAAATAGATTATTTTATTAAACTATAGTCATTGAACTCTAAACTGGATATCAAAATGAAGAACTCATTTTATTTTGTTCATGAAATTTCGATTTTACTATATAGGTCACCCAAGGTCAAGAAAATGAAGTACTTCCAGAAGTTGAATTCAGCATTCGTTAATACGCACTTGCTTGGTAAACACGCTTTTACACAACAAAGATGGTTATAATCATTTAGGCAAAATACCTATCTAATGGATTACAGATGAGACACATTCGCTACTCCAATTCCATTTTTACTCCAAAAGAAGACATGAATAGTGGGAGCTGACGCAAAACTCAGTTTATCTGTACAACATGAGCTCCCATGCACTTTACTCTGGTGAAAGAACTATGCAATTTAAAGTTTCGCAGAATATTGTCCTTCACATGCCTCGCTGTTTCGCTTTAGAAACTTCCTCGAGGCTATTGAAGAACTTTTTTATGCTAAAAACTTCAGTCTCTTCCTGGCTATAGAACGTAGTGAAAAATCAAGGAATGAACTACTAATTGGCTCTACCGGCTGGATAATTGTAGTTTTACTTTTGTGAGCACTTTGCTTTAATTTAAGCTCGCAAAGTAATAAGACGAAAAAACAGAAAAACTGTTGAAGTTTCACTGAGAAGTCTGGAAAAAAGAGTTTGTACGTTGACAAAGTGTTTTAAATTTGTTAATAATTATGTTGGTTGGGAATAACGAGGCTCTGAGTTTTAAAGAAAATATTTGAAAATATATGGTCAATCTGTTCTCTGTTGACAAAACTGTACACTTCATTCACAAAATTTTGTCACTCAGCGACATTGTTCTCTTGTAGATATTCACATCCAAGCAAAAAAATCAAATTCCTTGATAATCTTATGTCGAGTATTGTCATTTGAATACACAGGTTTAAAAAGCTTTGAAATGCATACTTTTTTTTAACCTCGCCAAAATAAAGTGCCTCTGATTTTTCACTGCCACCTGACCAATGATTGCAAAAATCATTGATTAAAGATTGAAAGAATAAAATAATCAAACAAATAAAATCCTCTGCTACTGGTGTGTCCCGATACAAAATTCCCTAAAGACCTAAAAAGCATGTCTTAAGTAAGAATTTATTATAGTGTTTGGGTGGTCCTTATTTTTTCCTCGTGAATTTAAAGCATCCCTGGGTTTCCAAATGTTCAATTTGAGATAAGAAACACTGTGACTGAAATAACAAAATTATCAGAAAACTATTCGAACAGCGCTGGTCAATTCAAATGTATATCTAGAGAAACCTCTAGCCTGTTAGATTTAATAAAAATATATTTCAGTTAGTCAATGTTCTTCGAACAACTGACTTATCGCTTTAATAATTCAAACACATTGTCTTTAGTTCAAAAGAAACATTTAAAAACCACGACATCCTTTAAACTTATGGAAATAATTAGGGCTGCCCTAAATATCACATTAGCCGCCTAAAAATCATTGAACACTACCAATCCATGTTTCAGTAAAAATACAAACTTTTCATTCAAGTCAGATCAGGTTCATAGATTAGAACTTGATTTTCTTTTCATGAAGGTTTCATTTTCAATGAAATTAATTTCCCAATTCGTGGAAATTACCGCTCACCCGTCGTCAGATATATAGTTCAAGAAATATTGGTTCGATTTATATAGATCCCAAAATCTCTGTAAGCGGTCCGAACGCTTTGGACAAGCTAATGTATTCCAAAGAATGGTTTGTAGGCTCAGTCAAGAAGACCCTTAGGAGAATTTCATTGCCATAAGTGGTTGCATAAAATAAATTTCCCAGTCTTTGCGTCAAAACTGAAAGCCAGCAGCTCCCCGATGGAAGCCCGTAATGGCAAACAGGGGAAATCTAAACCGCGCACAGCGCCAATGGCAGACTCCTGCTCCTCTGCTGAAGTTGAGGGCTAAAACTTGTACGATGCCGAAAAACTTTAGTGGTGGATAAAGCGTTCTTCATAGCACAAGAATAAATGGTCCCCGATACACCAGGCGTATCATGTGATGATCAGTATCGGCTTGCTACCATGCGTGCTTTGCTACATAATTATACTCCAAATTTATTGTAAAGTTTTCTTCATTGATGTGCAGATTTAGCGAAAAATACGAAAATGTTTTTGTTTTTGAATAGGTTATTGCTTATTTTAAAACTGCAAACCTCATGTAAGAGAAAAATTCTCAAAATCAATAAATCAAATTTTTAAAGCCCTGGCCTCTATCCATACCACTTACAGAGTAAGAATTACAGTGAAGAAAATCAAATTGCAACTAGTATTAGAAGATACAAAAACATAAATGCTAAATTTCATAGTTAACTAGAGGCTTTTCTATAAAAATCGTTTGTTTATAACCAAATGACTCTTCCAATAAGCAATAATCGCACTCGATTTGGAGCTGTAAAAGGAATGAAAGATACAGATTTCTGTCCTAAAACTCATTTTTTTGAGTCATGAACTTTTCAAATTAAAAGTTGTTAGGACAATCTGAGTCCATTTGAATTTTATTTTTCAGTACAAATTTATTTTTACTAACTTCTAGGAAAATGTCTTTAACATCAAATGTTTGCAAAGGTCAAAATGTTAACAGAACCTATAGTTATTTATGAATCAGGCTCGGTCTGTAGTAAGAGCATCTACGTACATACTTTAACATTCGCTACAAGAACTCATCGATAAAATTGTATCGATTAAATTATTTTCCCTAATGTACTCATAATTAATTTTTGGGTTACTTCCGGAATAAAACACCTTCCAATACTGCAGTCCAATTTCAATTCAATCTGACGTGACGCAGAAACTGTAAACCTTATGAGAAAATATGGGTTCTTTCAGCCTACGAACAACAAAGAATCAATTTTTTGTTGTACCTTCTGGAGTGAAAGCTCTTATCGAATGAGTGTGGCAGCTCATAAGAGGTCTTCGAGGGTAGCTCTCGTCTCATCAAATAGGAAACCGTTAAAAAAATGGTTCAGTGTTCGATGTCCTGGGATCTATTATTTATTTTATTTTATTTATTTTAAGGCTGAAGAGTATTTTCTTTATTTTAAGAGTGTTTACTTGCACGAGGTGATGACTTCAGAGAATGTTTATTACTGAACTCATAAAATTTCCGAAACATTAATTTTTTCAATATGATTAGAATTACAGGAACGTAAGGATTTTTGCCACATTTCGTTTAGATATACAAGCTTAATTCCCAGTACGTCATCTCAATAGTCATTTCAGTGCGTCTAGATTCCCACTTCAACAAAAAAGTTCAACCTTTCAATAAATTTGTCCCTGAAACCCAATAACATATTTTGCCTCACTTTCATGGCAACAAAGGCACCCAATTCCTCTTCTAGATTTTTTAAAATATACCAAGTTAAAAAAATATATCATGGGGAAGCTTTTGGCTGCTAATGACGACACATTTTTATGTAATTCTCTCCTGTAATATCGAGCTGCGTTGTCGCCTTCGTTACGGAAGTGTCCACTTGGAACAGCGCCAAGATAGACAGTATTTTTTGACCGGCAGATATTTTTAACCTGTTTAATATCGTAGAATTAAAATATTCCAAAATATCTTTGATGGTATTTTGAACTTTCATAGGTGATGATATATGTGTTAAATTTTTTTCCATCAAGTAGAATTATGCACAACACTCATACCTAATCCATTCATATTTAAAAAAATGTTTGATGGACATCATTTCGGAAATTTTCTTCAGATATATTTTCACTGTAAGCAATTTCTATTATTAGTAGTATTTTAATTATTATTTGAAATGTATACAGTTTGTTCCGAGGTATAATAGAGCTTTAAAATATTCTTTGTAGCTGACTTAGAAAAGTTACTTCTCAAGCAATTAATAAGGTAACATTTTCTTCTGCAAATGCAACCATGAGCCTCCCTCGCAGCTACTCAATCAATACGTATTTAATAACATTTAACTATGTCGGTAACCTCGTGTACAATTAAAATCAATTGAAGTTGTAAATTGATTTAGTTTTTAATTGCACTGATTTTAATTATATCAGTTCATTTATAAAGAATTTTTTAATTGATACCATAATGAAAAATAAAATGAAAAACATGTAGTTTCACTAGAATCAACATCCAACTTTATCGTAATGTTACATTAAATGCTGATGTTACACTGAATACTCAGAACTGTTTATTTGAAGTTCATCACAAATTAAAATCACGTTATTCCCGGGAAAAGGAAAAAGATTGATCATTAAATGAGAGTATAATCACGTCAACAAATTTTTAATTACACAGAAGCCTTACAGTAGTAAGAATATATTTCCTGAAGCACGACAATTAAAATTATTCTATTTAGAATTCATGGAAAGCTGAAGCTTCATATTTTTAGGAAGGCTTTCACTGGTACTTATACTTCGTATTTTTATGCGCTTTCAGGATTGATTTCGTCTGCATGAGACATCATCATTTTAGACGTATTAGTATTTCACTTTTGTACATCAGTTAAATACACACGTTTTGATAAGATTATTTGTGATGAAGAAACATAATGAGATCTAATTCTACCTTCTATTGTTTATGCCCATGTTTTTCACCTAGAAATAAAAAGAAATAATAGCAGATTTTCGAAACAATTTTAATCGGCAAACGAAGAAAATAACAACAAAAATTTTCAATATTTATTCAGTTTAGAGTAAGATTTAGCTTCTTGTGGAATGCTTGTTTTTATGAAACGCTTGCAGCAACTTCTTCGTAGTTTAAAAAATTTGAAGAAACATCAAATTTCTACTGTGTGTAGTACACACGGCATACATGTAACACGACATACATGCCGATAATGAAGCAAAAGGCTCAGTCTATATTTTTGGTAAGAATCATCAAATAAATCTTATAAATGCCCCACTATTTGATGTGTCGACAGCTACCCATAAACACCTTTTATGAATGTCCACACTCCTTCTATTAAAACTTTCATTCTTCTGTGATACAACAAAGAATTGATGTATGGTAATTCTTCCAGTTCAGTTCCCTTACTTTGCTCTGGTTATAGTCATTAAATGATCTGTGAATGAAAAGAAAAACTATATTTTAACAGAATTTATTGCAGAGTGAATTGAGATAAAACTAATTCATTGCTGAGCATATTGGCAATGTGTTGTTACTGCAACTTCTGTTAGTGACATGTGTAGTCTCCAGAATAATATGCATGATTATTATTGAAGGAAAAAGAGGTTGAGAAATATTTCGCTCTGAACTGTCTATGGTTAAATATTTCACTTGTGGATTCTCCGCTTGGCAGCTGCCGATCACAGGTTTGAAAATATTCAAAGTACATATATGTATTATCATTATGATAATTACTCCTAGTCTTATTATTATTAGGATTACTGTGCTAGCAACGTCACTTGTAATTCAAATGGTGATGAATCATAATTAATAACGAATATTCAATCATGATCAAAAATTTTTTTGCTTCTTCAATTACAATCTCGTGAGTTTCATAAAAATAAAACTGAAAGAAAACATGAAAGGAAAAACCGTTTATTGCAATCAAGTTTATGAATGCCATTTGCCAGCATTACGCTTTAAAATCTATTATGAATAAAAATCCAAAGTAGTGGAAACACATTTGTTGATAATTGGAAAACATGTCACTGAACTATAAAATTAAAAACACATGGAAATAAGGATAATGCCTATAAGATAGAAGCTAAGCAATAGTTGTATGCGAATAATGAAGGGGCTAAGATAAGAGTATAATATACTCTATTTTTAGAATAACCTCAGAGATTTTATTTTACATTTTATTTGACGTCAATTTCCCATAGGCTTCCCTTGTTTCACTGTTGAAATTTATGAGACATGAGCTTTCATAAGCTTGCAAGATCTTTTCTCCGTTAAAGATTTATATACACAAAATACTTTATTGTTAAGGTCTTATGGTGGTAGAATTCACCCCTGCCGTCATGCAACTTCACTCAAGACTTGAATCGTCTGAGAGGACTAGATGGACTCCATCAACTCGAATATTTTGCCCTCGAGGCAACCAATTCTCCAAGATTGTTTTATTGAAATCTCAAGAGTCCCTCTCCCCTTCACTAATTGAGGGTATTTGACTTTTACTCGTAAACCAATAGTGGTTGCCTTCACTTTTAAGTCTTTTGTAACGTTTTGGTTTAAAGTCCAGTTAGCAAGCCGTTACTACAGTGGTTGAAGATTTTACTTCAAATGTGTTATTCTGTAGAATAAACACTGTCAAGAAAAACAGCATTTAAATGATAGCATGTTTAACATGAAAAATTATTGAAAATAAATGATGCTAGTTACAAAATAGTTGTATGAAGTGTAATTATTAGTTTCAAATGTGTAACGTTTCAACAAGAAAACAATTGTTCAAATAAAAAACGAAAAATAAACTATATGCCGCGGCTTCATTTACTACAGATTTATGTATGTTTGTTTAGGTTTTCTTACGGACTTGTTGAAGCGTCATCATAGGAGTAGTACTTCTATTCTATTTCAACAGCAGCTTCTGAAGTAGCATGATGCATTGGAAATAGTCACGAAGTTGAGAAATTCTTTTTGTGAAGTACCTATGTACTTCTTTCATAAATACCTAACTCTTCGATCAAAGGCTGCAGTACAAGAAAGGGATTAAACACAGTGTAAAAACCAAGTTACTTCTATAATAAAAGACACTTGGGTTTCTTCATAGGCTTTTCTTTTAAATAATTCCGACTGAGCTTTATTCTATTGTACATTGAAGAATTTTTTTCCAAGTCTTCGCAGATAGGCATACAGGGCGTCTGAAATTATTGAAAATCTGAATAGATTTATCCCTTAATTTCATATACCAAAATATCATTTACATTCACCCATCAGTCAACTTGTGTGTCTTAGGATTTTCATGTCTTTGGGTTAATATCTGCAGCATCATTATATATATATTATAATTAATAACATTTAAACAATACCACCAAATAGTTTATTTCTACCACAAAATTTTATTCAGGAGATTTGCACTCTGCCTTCAATGTAGTCCTGTTCCCTCAATCATCTTGATCTCGAATATTGCGAAAATTATTTATCCTATGACTGGAGTTTTCTTGCCTGTATGGAGCCATTTCCACCAGGGAAACCTTGCTGATCAAATACAAAGTTTTCTCATAATTTGTGTCGGTTGGAATATTAAAACCAAACCCACCACGCCAAGCTTGAAAACATCACGACAAACACTTCTGCCTGCAAGCGACAGCTGGGCCAGATTACCACAGTTCACATGAAAGTGTAACTATTTCTATGTTTTGTTGGCTAAGTACAAAAATTATTGACTCGTTCTTTTCATCTTAAACTTTCCGGTTGAATTTTTGGCACAAATCCACCCACCAGTCGTCTGTTGCTTACAAAATCTTTTTAGGAAATATTAAATAACTTTTTAGCACACACAAAGTTGCATTTTGTAAAGTGAAAACCATTCAATGGGAATTATCAAGCAAGATTTACCTTTCTTACATATTTAAAAAAGTATTAGGATTAAACCTGTGAATTTTCTATAAATATATTCGCTTATTATATATTTCAAAGAAACTCTCATTTGATTAAAGTAGAAAATATTCTTGCGAATTGTATTGACATGGTACTCTCCAGTTACAATGTTTTGAAATTCTGGACAGACTTTTTAAATGCAATAGAGAATAAAGTTCACGTATCTATTAAAAATTTTCCTCAAATTTCTATACCGGTTCATGTTTTTGGTAACCGTGTTTAGTGATCCAGTAATTTTTGCAAATGTTCTGATACTCAAAAAACTTATTTATTCAAAATGTTTTCGCAGTTTTAGAAAATGAATAGCTCATCTTATTTTCTTCTTATTTGCTCCAAGCTTTGAAAGCTGTACTATCATAGTTTTTATCTCTGACAGGTAAACTCAGGAATAATTTGTTTCTAGCGAACGCATTTCCCTGAATTTTTGCTCCTTCTCCTTGAGAGGAAACAGACATTGATGAAGATTAATTGAGTTTATCACAGATCTCTACAAATGATCTAGAACACAATCTAGCTCCAGATTCAGTAACGGAAGCGTTCCTTAATCAGGAAAAAGAATACCCTAAATATTTCTGATTCTGTATCAGGGGCTATAAAAATGCAGGAAATGTATCTTATTCACTATGATATGGTTGCTTCTAAGTAAAATAGTAGCCGATCAAGAGAAAAGAACCTGTATTTGATAAAAATATATGCTTATCAGCTCTCTCGCTTCTGTTTAGTAATTAAAACAAAACGAACAAACAATCTTTATTTCCAATCAAGTACACAATACATAGACATTTAGTACATTGGTTTTTCAAATTCTTAAGGTTAACATTCTTAGAGTAGGGATGATGGTGAGCTCCATGCGACGATCCTGGGATGTGTCCATGGGCGGGGAGTTGAGGGCTTACCGATAAGTGCGAGCTCACGGCGTGAAACGAGAAACAGCTCGTATTCATTGCCGGGTTTCGAACTCGCAGTCTTTCTGCACAAGCAGAGACCCGATACAGAACACGGGCCGCAGACCACTCGACTACGGTGGCTGCAAATACTATTGATGCTTGGTACAAATTGGAAGATGCAAATGCTACAAAATAAGATAAACATGGTTGGTACAAATTGAAAGATGCAAATGCTACAAAATCAGAAAATAATGTTTGGTACAAATTGGAAAATGCAAATGCTACAAAATCAGAAAATGATGGTTGAGACAAATTGGAAGATGAAAATGCTACAAAATCAGAACATTACGAACGTTGAATCAAGCCGCAATTACGTGCCCAGGCCTGGGCATTGTCTTGACATTAACGAAGGCTGCACACGCTACTACGCAAGACAAAATTAGGGGATATAGAACAAGTATACTCCTAGGAACACAAGTGTCGATGCTTAGTAAATACTCTTAACAGTGACTGCCTTTCTCAGTAGTTGATGAATAACCTAGAAATAATTAAAAATGAAATCAAAATCTCAGGAAAGATATCTGAACAATTAAACACCACACAAAATTGCTAGCACACTACGCAGACCCCATCATGAAAATCGAACAACTAAGAACAAATTCGACGTTGGGAGACGACAGCGCTGCTAACTCATATGCACACGAGCCACGTGCCCTCCATAGACAACAATAACGACAGCAAACACTGTTTCAATCATCTCATGGATATTTTTAATGTGTAGAAACGAGTGAAATACCGGCGTGTACTACCTGGTTCTCACAAATTAATCATTCTATGACATCTAAAGTTGTTCCCTCAGTTAACCTACTACATTTAATGTCAATAAGGCCTGATGAAAATAAAAACAGAACGTCATTACTGAAAAAGAAGGCTTACATTTGCTGATCCTATCAATAATAGCTAGTAGAGATGACAACTTTTTTAATCATTGTCTCTTCTCAGTACAGTACATTGTCTCCACTACAGTAACGTTCACCAATGAAATTTCATTTTTTGGCTTTAGTTGGTAGATCTGTGAGGTCCTGCACAGTGTGCTTTATTTCTACATGATATGGATAAAACTTACTAGTTTTCTATATCGACTGCCCATTGTCAGTGAATGACTTATGATGAATTGTTGTGAATAGTGTTGTACATTCAGTGAGAACATTAGATATTATTAGTACACTGCCCGTTAATAATTTGTTCCCAAATGAATCAGTTTTGGGCTTGGGAAGAGAATCAGTTTTCTATCGGACGAACAACGTCATTCTTGCTGTCGAAGTCTTGCTGTTTCTCTCTTACTGTTGGACACGTTTCTAACCATGTTGGCCTTTTTTGCCGAAATTTTATTCTGAAATATCCTCTATTATCTCTTTGAAGCTTTTCAAGAAAATCACAATTCCGAAAACAATAACTCAATTTCCAAAATCTTTGGCCTTATACTAAGTGATAGCCAGGTTACTGGTCAAACTAATTTAAAACATTTCTTTTCGCATTATCAATTAAAAATATCAAAGCATCGTGATGAATTTCAAGAGAAAAAAAACCAAAGAAAATTTCTATTTGTAAAAATAAACCGATTGTGTATTCTGGATACCATACTGCAAGTGAAAGGGAATTGAATTGCCACAAAAAAATAATGCAATAGGATGATTTCTTGTATTTCTTAAGCTTTATCCTTGTTGCTATCAAAGCTATCGATTAGAAGAGTGTGACACACGGACAGACGGACGGACGGACACGGCTTTTATTATAGTATAGATATGAAGATAGATTTTAAAACAGAAACATCTTTCGGTCTAAGGTACATGATAAACCTATGACGGTGTAAATTTTCAAGATTTTTCCTGAGTAGTTTTTTCTTGACACGTCATTGCGAAAGCTGAAAACAATGAAGTACCATATACTAATGCAAAGGCTTAGTATTTATTTCCTTCTGAATATGTCTCCTTTACTATACTTTTATCCAGTGCATATCACTGCCTAAGTCCGACTGAGGAACCCCATTTCAGGATTAATTATTTATTAATATATGTATTTCATGGCTGGAAATTGATATCCATGTTCATCATCCGGTACGTGTTGTTGTTGAAATTGTAATTTATTCGGTACATTACTACATTACTTGTTCTTTTGAATTGTATTAAGGTAATGCTATTTATTGTACCTGGATCTAAAAAAACACTTCCATGAAGAAAAATAAGTGTTTTTTTTATCGTGTCGCTAAATATTATTGTATTTGTTCTACAATTTGAAAAATTTGAATCTTGCAACTTTGATTAAGAAATAATTCTTCCAGCTTTCCTGCCATTATCAAACACACGATGAATGAATGATGAAATTTGTTCTGAAGATGAGGCTCCTGCTCCCCTGCATCCATAACACGAAGATGTCTGCAAATTGTTGTCTGCTTAACAAAGGCATGTTTAGAGACAAAAAAAAATTTAAAAATGGTCGTGCAACTACTACCAGCTTGGTTGACTGGTGAGTGAACTCGCTTGCGATGCAAGAAGACCCGGGTTCGATGCCCGCTGCCGCCGTGGTCAGTCTGTGTATGACCATCGCTTGGCTAGAATTACGGCATGGGACTTGGGCACCAGCCCAAGAATGGGCCAAAATGCTCGTTCCTATCGCCTCATTGTATTCTTTTCTATTCCACAGTAACTTCATTATGTATAGAATGTGCATTTGATTACGTTATGTGCCCTCTGTGTACTGAAATGCAAAAACTAGAGTAATTGAGGAATAAAAAAGAATGCATTGGCTGAAAATAATAAACGTCTTGTTGTGTTTAATGTTAATTGAGCTTCTGAGTTGCCCGAAGTTAATCTCCAGGTTTGGTAAAACAAAATAAATTAAAGATTTTATTACCAATAGAGAAAATTAATTTTTGAACGCCATGAGAAGGTATTTTAAACTGAATTCTTTAAGATCATTTTCTTGAAAATATAATCGTGAAGAATAATTTTAAGATAATTACTGCTATCGCTTGAATAATAATTTAATATTTATTTTGTTTCTATTATCAAGTTCTAACAACATTTCTGTACGCTTTTTGAACGACATATAATTTGAAAAATCATCAGGAACCACATTTATTTAATCCTCAATGAAGTCACAGTGTTTTTCAATTATATCTTTTCATATGTCATCTGTTCTTTTCTGGCATTTCACTAGAAGAACTTGGTTTAATACTGACAAACTGAAACTCCCTTTTTTACAACCTCTCTTCTTGAAGCGAACTTTAGCCTTTCAAATTATTGTTCAGGCTCCTGAAGAGATGACAGTTTATTAGAGGGTGGTCAGGAGAATGTGGCATACGAAGCATTACCTTCCAGCAAAATTCCTCTAGAAAATTTTTGCTCAATCCTGCAGCGCAGTGTTGTTGTAATGTGGGATAATGTCACCTCTTCTGTTGCAGAAAGAAGACAATTTTTATTGCAAAGCGGTTTTCAAACGTGGAAGCTGTTGGTAATAAATTTCATTTTTTATGATTTGATTGTCGTCCAACAGCTCACTGTGAAAAATTCCTTTCGTGCTCAGCTATGCATTCAAAAGAATGTTCTTTGGGCGCAAGCCTCTGCAAAATTGTTGGATAGGCTTTTATTTACAGTCGAGTCACCCTTTTGTACTTCACACTGTCATTGAGAACTGTTTTCTCATATCCTATAATGAGAAAAAAGGGGTTTGAAGTTCACGAAGGAGCAAGGAGGGACTGCAGTCAACAAGTTACTTGTGATTGTTTTTTGACTGATCAAACAAACTTTTTTTTCCGGCTTTTGAGGCCTATCGTACAATGAGGAGGTTTGATAAGTCAAACCTCCTCATTGGTCATATTTCGTACAATAAACTCTCCTCTCAGTTTCCTTGTTTGAATGGTACTATTTTCTTTTTCAACATGGGCTTGAAATTCCTCTGAAATTACATTCCAGAATACGAGTATCAGGACTCTCGATCAGGTAAGGAATCCATGAAAACATACTTAAATGTTAAAGTTATTGTAGAGTTTTATTCATTTTCAAAAAGGCGAAACATTTGCAGTGAATTTGATTTCTATCTCATGTAGCAATAAAATAAAACTGAGGCAAAGTTCTGAGGTTGTATTAGACATTTTTAATATGATCTTACACTTGAATATACATATAGGTGACTGCCCTTGTTGAATATCTATGTAAGTGACTGCCTAGAGTCTAAGAGACAAACTTATGTATGAGGTCCACAATAGCAATAAAAATTAAAATTCGCTGTTTTTACCCCTGATTCCTTTGAAGAATGTATCTTTTTTATTTTGTCCTCTGGATTCCAAATATTTTTCCACTCACGATATATACAGCACTTTCAATGATTGCTTGGTATCAGAGTTACGTACAATAATTCAGTCCTGACATGCAGTCAGTCCTGCAGTTCATGTACTGCAGTACGGTATTACCTGTTGAATAGGTAGTTTCTTGCTGGTCAACTAGCAACTGAACACAGTAGATTTTGTTTTTTAATGTTATTACACACTTGATTTTTCACAAAGTAAGTAAATCATGGTACGTTTGAGATGGAGGTCAAGCCTCAGACATGTGTGACTTATTTTAAACTTTAAAACTATAAAATTTTATTTAAAAAATTATATTTACATTTTTAAACTATAAAACCATACGTTTGCTCATATTAAAGCTTCAATAATAAGGTAATCAGAACGTAAATGACTATGCCGAACTATACAGCAATATTTTGAATTAACGAAACCATTGTTTCATACAGTGATATTTAATTGAATGCAGACTCACCACTTCGCAATTACTATGGAGTTAAAATACAGACTTGGCAATTCATAAAAACGAATTTTTGACAACAGTATCTCTTATTGCAGTTCTGCGTTCGTTTGAAGAGCATGTGCCTACGCGCACAATGGCATATGCAGCTGTTAAAAACTTCAATTGAGTAATTGTTGCAGCTAAAAAATCATTTGTGCTGCCATAGTGATTTCACTTTCGTCATACATTTTGCATGGACTCCTTATGTCACCACTTACTCAATTGTTGAATATAAGCAATTGATGTCGACCAGGGTCAACTTCTCATCAGATGGCAAGCCTTACTCATTTCTTAAAAATAAAACGTTAAATGCAGAAGCTCGTTGATCTACTGAAAAGAATTATTACACATAATGAAAACCTTTTTAAACAGTTTGAAGTTTTTACAAATCATTTTAAACAAATGTTGTACTAATGCTTATCATTATTAAATGACAGTTATGAGGGAACCGTCTATAACAATATAAAAATCAACATAAATTCACTACATTTTTGAACATTAACCAACCAAATATGCTGCAGCCAGCCAAACTATCTTGGATCTGACCACTATCTCTATGTAAATTCCTACATTATGCATGCAGTCAGAGTCTCAAAAGAATTCCAATGCTAAAGGCAGCTTTCCATAGCAAATTTCCTAGCTCAATATTGAGTAAAAGATCAATTTTCGAGGATTGTATACAGTACACATTCTGTAGTTAAAACAAATTCATTGGAAAAACACAGTTAACTCTATGCAATGCATGGCTTTCTATTTTACAATTTAAATTTGTATTTCAACCTTGTCTATATAAAACGAAATGCCTCCTCTAAAGTAGAAAGGAAGACTCCCACTGCAGTGTAGTATTAAATTCAAGACATAGTGAACATCAGAGTGACTTTACTGCTGTACTCAAGACCTGGAAATGAAGGCTCAAATTTGCAAGTCTCTCATGAAATTGAGGGCAAGTCTGAGCACTGCCACCACAGATAAATGTTAAGCAACGACAGTGGAGTGCGGCTGCTACTGTTCTTGTCACAAGCAAATACATATGTTTGTAGAAGATTCGCTGCACCTGATCTTGGCCTGAAAATACATTCGAATTCAAACCAAAAAATGATATAACTGACACTAACCTGGAGGACATTTCTCATTTCAATAATTTTTAATTAGCATGAGAGTAAATAAATTACTTCAAAAGAAAACTCAATTAAAAACGAATACTTAAAAACGGCTATCTAGTGACTTGTAGATATTCGTTGGTCAGTCTGAGTTGACCCTAAACATCGTAACCTTCATCAGTGTCTGGGTTAAAGCGATTCAACCAAAAACTAATTACAAGCCACACACGTGAAATAAAGATGAAACGATAAGTCTCAATTTTAATGACCAGTGATTTGTGCTTGGGTGTTAATGTGCAGTGATTTGTGTACAGGGTGTTCAATAATTATCATTACAACTTTTGTTGCCCACATTAATTAATTAAATCATATTATACAGATCGAACTACAATAAACACGTTGTTAAAAAATTAATATTTCCAAATATTTATAATTTATTTAATATGCTTTCCATCAGCGTCGATAACCTGCTGCAAGCGTTTGGAGAATACTTGACACGAGTCACGATTGATTGTTTGGGGGAATTTTTGCCCCTTCGTCTTCAGCTCCTCAGCTTCTCTCTGGAAGATTTTAAAAATTTTGATGTTCGAGCTGTTCGAGGGCGACCTTGCCCTGGCCTATTAGCTACCTTCCCAGTCTCTTTGAATGGCTTAAGTATTCTCCAAACCAGCATTTTGATCACATTTAGTGATTTTGCAATGTCCCTTGGTGACTTTGGTGACTTATGCAACTCTACAATTGCTATTCTACTATTTAAACCTTTAGCAAGGACTACTATAAACAGGACGTGCACCGCCTTATAGCTGACTACGCTAGCGGAGGCCATTGTTTTCTTAGTAACATAACATTTTCTATCGGACAAATTGATCAAAAATTACTTCTTTCAAGCAATAGAAGGGATAATGAGGTTTTACAGTGAATTTTAAATGGTTTAAATTACTGTAATGCTTTGAAATACCAATTTTAACCGGACTTAACATGTATTATTGTGTGTGCTTAGTGGCCACTTTATAGAAAGCCGAGTTGCTGCAGTTTTAGACTTTACAAATTGATCATAGTTAAACCTTTTCCAATGCAAGCAACCAAACATACAAACATTCATGCATATAAACAAGCAGACATAGAAGCAAAAACCTACTTAACTGCTGCGATTAGTCAGCCAACCGGGCTTTCTTTACAGAGGTCTGAAGAAGGACTGCCTTCTTTTGCTGGTGTTTCTCTAGGTTGTGGAGTCCATTCAATAAAACATTTGCCTAACGATGGAACATCTTGGGACAGTCAATGTCGATTTCACTGACATCATCAGACTAGGTCCTTTGTGCAGCGACTTCATCATGACACACAGCATAGAAGTGGCCTTGCAGTCTCGGTTGTTCTCGGCCATGCCACTCAGCACCCCACCAGAAAATTAAACTGTTGGGCGAATCTGTACTTCATCTACCAAGAGAAATACATTATTCTGCTGCAGTGTCTGGACTTTGTCAAATGTTTCCCTCAGCACCTGGTCCTTATCAATAGATGAAGTGATGTACTGCAGCTTGCGTTTGCATGGCAGCACCAAAAAGTCTCTGAGCTGTTCATAATTACACTTTGGGTATGATTGATGAGCAAAACAATAATCATTCATGGAAAACTGCTTCTGTAATAAAAGTTCCAACTGACGTGTCAAAAATACCAACTTTTTCACCTTCTCGGTGTCGACACAGGCTGATGTGTGAGCTTGAAGAAGAGTGATAACATTTTGGATCGTTTTGTCAAACGGGATGTCATAGTGCATTGCCAAGCGCACAGTTTCGTCTAACTGAGTATACGATCTCAAACCATTGTTGGAATGAAGTGTCTTAAACAGTGGTAAACTAATGCCGTTCTTGAACACACTGAGCGTTAGTGGGGAACACAAAGTGGGCTTGTTTTCGACAATCACAGACAGGATGCATTCACTGAAGTTGTCGGTCATGAACAAACACACAAGCCTTTCTTTCGATAATGAAATAATCAAATTCTAGTACTGCTTCTGCTCGTTACGTTCAGGTTAGAAAGCATCAAATGAAGTAATCTTGTCCTTCTGAAGAAAATACCTCAGTGGTTGGTCTTCCACTTTCACCGGGCGAGGTGTGAGTTCTGGAGAGGGCAGACATGAAGCAGGCACATTGAAGATACTGTGCGGCGCCTGTTCTCCTTATTGTAATTACCCTGACAGTTCACAGCCCCTCACTTGTTCGATATTTTTAATACATATAATTAGCAATAAATTTTGTAAACGAACATTATCCACTTAGAAATGCAGCAATGTGCCGCGAAACAAACAACAATCTCCGATTCAAACCGAGTGACAGACTACGACAATGTTCGCACTATGACAGATGGGCGATAACTGAACTCAGTGAACTGGCCTCCGCTACAGCAGTCAGCTACATGGCGGTGCACGTCCTGTTTATAGTAGTTCTTGACCTTTAGCCACTATCTAGTAAAAATATCTAGTTAAAGTTAAATTATATTTAAACATAAATAGAACAGTTGTAACGATAAATATTGAGCACCATGTATGTCTGGATAGGTTGATATTTGATAACAGAATCTTCTAGCCAGAAAACCTGAGACACGTTAAGCAAGATCTCATAATGGGGTGATTGGCTTACTTACTCTCCTCTTTGGATACTTCAATTTACTTTCATTTAGAAGAACGGAAGGTCTTTGGTGTGAGATTTTACACTCTGCCCCTAACAGTCTTCTTGTAGTACTGAGAACATTACTTTTTTTAGAATAAATCAAGCTCAGATAGAATAGGTTGTTAGGGCAAGCAGTTTCAGGCACCACTAACATTATAATTTATTTTAAATTTCACTTTTTTAATGCTAATGTAATCAATAAACTTACCGAATGGTAAATTCAAGTATTTTCTGAAAGGGATGATTGAGTTTTGCTCATATGTGTTGAGAATAAATGAATAAATATTCACGGTATTGTTGACTAAATGAATACATGTTCACGATATTTTTAAATATATGGTAAGTATACGAGATATTTTTTAATAACCGAACAGATGTTTGCATTTTTTTCAATAAACATTAATGAATAATTAAAATAACATTAAATTCTTCCCTTCTTGTTTGCTGTAAAATTAAAAAAATATTCTGGACAAATTAGCTATTCTGTTGCGAGAAAAACACGATGGAAGAGAGAACTTCTCGCTACTGAAAAAATGTTCACAAATTGTTTTTTATACCTGATGCCAATGACTGTAAGTGCGTCGACGATTTAAAATTCAACATTATTGAATTTCTTTCCATTAACATGAAGTATGTGAATACTTTCTGAGATACTGAGTTGTGTAAACATACGGCTAACTTGTGTAAGTCAGTACTATACCTTATATATTAAATACACTAAGAAAACTTTTGATAAACATCGTCCTGCTCGAACGTCAAGTTTTTAATCCGCGTTTTCCTATATATTCTACCTCAAAATAATAAGTTTAATTTCACAATACATTTTTGTATCGGTAACAGTAATTTTTATCACCATATCAATATTTTTTCACAGTATTAATAACAAGTTATGCCTTACAATGGCTGGGCGTGTATGTTATTAGCTAAAGTAGAATTCGAGTGCCTGAGTTTAATCACAGCCTCTAATAAAGGGCTGTCAATAATTTGCATTGATAATGAATTGTTGCAGCGTTCATGCATAAGTTCAGAGAGGGAACAACATTTGGAACTCAGTAGTGGCAGGGAAAAGATAGATGTATTTTGTAGGATTCTTTGACCAGTTATTTACGAAGACATTGATGTCGCATTACAGTATAGTGCACTCACTAAATTCTTTGGTTGATACATAATTCAATTTTTCATTTATGGTGCTCATTCCAGCGTATTTTGTTAAAAGGTAAAAGAATGAATAGAGCGACACTGATGCCTACTTCATGTGGGAATATAACAGAGGTATTTTTCATGAGAGGGACAAAGTTTAGACACTTTAAAAAGACATAGATGTGCATGGTAGAGTGAAATAAGTGTAGAATATTGCAGACGTTCTCAAGATGTGATACAATCAGAATATAACACTTTCAGAGAACTGCACTTTCTGATGGTGATATTTTTCTCTACGTGGAAACCTTGAGCTAAGGCTTGTATTTTTTTCAAAACTTCAGTACTATTTTTACTAATACGATTATGTTAAAAAATTCATCATTATTTTTATGAGAAATAAGCTAAATTCGGAATTCTTGTTGCTTTCTGTTCCAGTAAAAATTTTCCCATTAAAAACTTTCATTTATTGATTATTTCTGCCTTAGAGTGGCCAGTTGAGCAACACAGTTTCCACTGAACGCAAATGGCAAAACATTCAAACTTCCCTACTATTGAAGTTTGAAAAAGATAAATGTTTTTTATAAAAGTATATTAACAAGTGAAGACCTACATGAAGGCTGAATGGTAAACGATAAAAACGTTAAAAATTTTTAAAATAAACAAACAAGACCAAAATTGACGATAAAATTTAAAAAAAATGATCATGAGTTCATACACAGTTTTGCCGAGAAAAATATGAAAAGTTGTATGCATGATTATAAAATTAGACGTTTTAAGAATATTAGGACATTTTGAATTCCAGAGCATTGAAAGACGGTTTTGATCATTACAGTTTCTGCTATCAGACATGATATCTTCGGCAGACATGTACCCCAGTGAAGAAACTAGCAAGCAGCATGATAAATGAAAACCAGGTATTTCAGGATTTCACTTATCTGCAATAGTTACTTCGTAAATAATAGTTGCTAACAATGTGAAAACAAATTCTACGTTTGTAAGAGAATTCCTTATTTTTTACTTTCCATGAAACCCATTTCTTGTATCTAACAGGAAAATATTCTAAGTATCATTTTTCTCCTAAGGGACTTTGAGCGCCTCTGAAAGAATGCATTTTCAATTTGCTTGTGTTGTCTTAAAAAATTCAGCAAGTCTGAGAGCATGTTGTCAGCAGCCTCATTGAATAATGCACGGGCAGAGCAGAAGTGACAGACTGACAGAGAAAGACTCGTGTTCCTTTCTCTTTTGGCCTCAATTTTTGCACAAAAAGCTCCCTAATGCTCTAAAGTGTTTTTCTTTGTCTTATGTCTTTGATAAAGTTGCAGAAATTCGGAAGAATTTAGGACAAACATATCATAAGATCCAAACAATAGAACATCTAAAAGTTAACATTCATATTTCTGATGCTAATATTTTCTTGTGTTTTTACTTTAAGATATCTGGGGTTGATTATGTGCTTAATAAAGTCAATTTGAATTGGAGTAGTAAATATCAATGTCCCTTCATGCGGTTTTTTATGAATTGATTTTCATTGATTCGGTTATAAGACTAATGAAATTATAAAAAACAATGAATGTTACGATATTATAAAAATCTGTTTCACTTCTCTATCTGAAATATTTAAAATATTTTATTACAGGTTTCTTCATGAGGTTTAATTATAATGAGGTAAAGTTTTACTAGCCTTGTAATTTTAGAACAGCTTTAAGCCTATAATAATTCACAGTACTGAACACTTATAGTCTGGGCTCTACTATTTCAGACACAATAGTATGAATACAAGATACTTTAATTTCAGGTGCAGTAGGTAGTAAACGGTGCTTCAGTTTCACTTGCAGTAGCATATGGTTGTTTAGTTTCAGTACAGTAGTACACGATGGTTCTGTTTCAGGTGCAAGTGCAGTAGTGATACGGTAACGAAGCAATGAAAATTAAAAAAGTCTACCAGTTATCATCAGTCGCAGTGCATGAACAAGCACTAAATGACGCATCTGAAGCTCGAGCAGGGTTTCAAAGTGTTACTTCTGCAAAGAACTAATTTTATGCAGGATTCTGTCCTAAGACCTACCAGCCGGAAATTGCTTGTCACAGTGGAAATGCAGGTGGAAGAGCAGCGGAGATGAAAGAGCGTGTCATTCGTTTCAACTACCTGGAAATTTTAGACTGGATCAGTCATCGGCCGCTAGTGTCTCCCAGAAATACTCCTGTAAACACAAAGAGTGTCAGGGCTACGGTAAAATCAAGGTTTTTGTGTTCGAATGAGAAATTATAATGAATACCACGAATAAATTTCAAGGTTTTTGTAAGCCAAGGTGAATCGTATTTATAATTGGACTAGTGTACCCGTGCCATAAAAATGATGGCAAATACTATTGGAAAGATCTATGTATTAATACGCTTACGACTTTCGTACCTGTGCGTCACACCCTTCATTGCGGTATCTATTATACGGTTGGGGTCGGGTCAAGTTACATTACGTTACTTTGGGTTCGGAATTTTATGAATGTTTTAGTTTTGGATTTTTTTTCCATTTTTAAATTTTTTAAATAGTTTAAATATTTTATTTTTTAAAATTAATTTTTAATGCTTTTAATTTTGCAAATTTTCAAATGTTTTAATTTTTTTAATTTTTCGATTTTCTGAGTTTTGTTGAATATTTTAGTTGTTTTTATTTTTTGATTTTGTTTTAATTTTTTAAATTGCTTAACATTTTTCCTTTTTTTCAATTTGAATTTTTTGAATTTTTTGAATTTTCTAAATTTTTAAAATTTTTGATATTTTGTCAGGGATTTGAATTTTTTGAATTTTTTGAAATTTTTGAATTTTTATAAATTTAAAAAGTGCTGCTAGCGTATCAGTGATACCGACAATACCTTATGTGCAAACCTGTACTATGCGGCCCCATGGAATTGCGAATTTTTGAAAAGTGCCCACCTTGCACTGAAAAGTTTGCCCACCCCTGATCTAAAACAATGAAGCAGAGAATAAGAGAACAAAGAGAAGCAGCAAGAGAGCGACAGAGAAGGAGCCGACAGCGCTTGCGAGAAGACGAAAGGCAAGCAACTCGTGATAGAAGCAGACTACGAATGCAACAGCGAAGGATGAATCTGAGTCAGGAGGAGCTGTTGGTTAGCAGAAGTCTTTTCCCTTGCATTCAACAGCAGGTTTTTAATTCTCATGTATGATAAATTGACTATAAGTATGCTGCAATAAGTGATTGACTATAAGTATGCTGCAATAAATGACAAATTAAGTTCACTATTTTATTTTTACTCTTTAGAAAGGTTGCGTTAAGTTAAATGGGTTTTTCATTATATATAGAATATATACATACACACATGTCCTGTGTTACATTATAGTGGTTTCATTTAATTTTCTAGGAGGGCATCAAAGTTGTTGAATCATATAATCAATGATTGTTTATTTATTCGCTACCTGTAAAATCATGCTACTGAACTAACTGCGAATTATTTTATCATTATAACCGAGTCCTGCATAGCATGGAATCATAGAAGCTTCATCAACAATGAACACTTTAACTTGCCTCAGAAATTTTCCTTGCACAGAGTTCGGTGGCACATTGCAGACACTTGTTTCGCTTAGGGGAACTGGAAGCTTGAAAATGCTGTGCAGGGTTTTGCCGCATCTCAACAGTGTTGCAGCATTACCGGTTCAGGCAGATGTGCTTGTCTTAATGTTGAATATACCTTGTTGAATAGATAGGTTTTTCCTGAGCTGCCGGGTGCATCCACATAAATCAGTCTATTTTCTGTCAGCTCGCCTCGCTCAACAGAGAATACACTTGCAACCACAGCATTGAATATCTCTCTCTGTTCAACATTCAGAGAACTCAACGCTATGTTATTGTTTCCAACATCTTCTTTCACACAATTTCATACAATTTTTACACATCAAATTTTTATGCTGTAAACTTGTTCAGTATGAAGTTGCAACAAGTTGAAATCGCGCTCACAATTATTCAACATGACATCAGTTTCGTTGTGATAACAATTCAGAAAATAAGTTCATAATTTGGAATTGTGGAAAAGGAATTGAAATTGCAGTGGCAAATTATTTCAAAGTTCAAAACCTTTCAGTCCAGTCCAGCAAGGGTGTTTAGGAACTAAAGGCCTATTAAAGTGGCGTTATAAGGATTCTTTTGTTTTAACAGAAAAATATGTGAAATTGTCATCGTAAGAACTTTGACTGCATTATGACATACCATGTAGGATTACGAAAGAGTTCGAGTGTGTTGTTGAAAGATGGAACACGTCAATCTTCCTTCAATATAAATTATTACGCATTTTTCAGGTATACTAGAAAATTGTCGTTGGTGAGATGATTTTTTCTTCTGATTTGTGCAGGTTTCGTCCTAATTTTGGTATTCTTCTCCTGCTTACCAGCGATTCGTCCACATATTGATTAGAATATATACTCAAAAATACGTCAATATACCGTGTATATTCATACACATTGAGCTGCAATGATGCAACAGTTCAATGCGTAAGTACTTTTAGTTTTATGACTTCATTTTTTGTGTACTGGATTTCACGCTCACTGCGATGTCCTTTGGATCCAAGAAATAAAATTTTGTTTCTGCCGAGAAAATTTTGTCAATTATCGAAATTTGGAGAATTTGAAGAATTTATAGTAGCCGTTTCTTACGTACAACAACTAAGCATCTCTGGTTTTTAGAAATTTCAAGTTGGCCAAATCCTTTAAAGAATATCTGATCATCTAAAATACCCTACGACTTATGAGGCTGAAACTGAACTTGATTTTCTACTACATACCTATTCATTCAATGGAACAAGCCATGTATATAAATTATGAACAGTTTAAATGAAATAAATTACAAGTAAGACTGCTCCTACGGCCTATTCTACGTAGCACGTACGAAACTGACGCTTCAAAAAACCACTACCGCACTTTTTCTGCTACCACAGCTATTCCAATTTACAGTGTTTAGCATGCATTTCGTTTTTCTGATAAGGATGGGCTGATTGAACTCACAGGTATAACGATTGGCATGCGTTAATTAATTTCCTTTATTTTCAACTATTTATATTGTAATGATTTATTTAGTTAGCCTGCTGTTACACATCCTCTCTGAGTACAGCCTATTCAAGATATTTTATGAGGAGTGTCAGAAAAAAATTCAACACAGTTAATGTTTTTGCGACGAAATTTAGTACGACCATTGTCACTTAACACGGCCTACTTTTTGGAGCTGTAGTCTAAAGTTCAGCTGCAGTTGTTTTCTTTCATGTCAACAGAACAGCATAGTTTTTCAAGAAATTAAAACTATTTTTCAAGATATTAAAACTATGTTTTTTTTAAATCAAAGCCAGATAACTTTTCGTATTGGATCGTTTGTGCGTTAGTTCTACAAACACTAAATGCCTCAAAACTTATTACTTTACAGAAATTGTGCATTGTTCTGACAACAGAGAGAAAAATACCACTTGGCCAAAGAGGGACTTGCAAGACAAAATTCAAAGTTTACTTCCAGAATGCAATTTTTAGTTTCTTGAATAAACTCAAGCGCCAGTTTGTTGTTGAGCAAACCATCTTCGGGTGAGCACACATGTATATCAAATTAATCTGTTGATAGTGCAGAAAAATACTGGTAAAGAATTTGGTTTGACTCGTAGAGATTATTCACTTGTACAATGCGTTTAATTTCTTCATAATGCTTGAAAGTGTCAATAGTTTTTAACTAAAATTGCCCTATTCATTCGAAAAATAAACAACTTCTACAAAATACTTTTTAGATAACCAATGACATATTATCGCCGTAACCAAATTTAAAGCTAAATTCAATGATATCTCATCCTATTATTTTTAATGTCTCGTATTAATCTCTCCACGTAGAGCATTCGTAATTTTTTCAACGACGTCATAAGTGACAAACATGCACTCTGCTGCTCTCCCTCTGAGATTTTCACTGTGTTGGAGGCTGTCCTGCCTCTCAATTTTGACAGAACTGGGAAGTTATGCAGCAGTTTTAAGGCCACTCGGTAATTGAATCTAGAGTCTGCAGACGCATATTGCAAAGCATTTCAGCTGAAGTTTATTGCAGCATTGTGTTGTTTGTGACTTGGGCGTTGATCCAAGTACTTTACGCTGTCCTCTTCGGGAAACATAGGAACTGGAAAATGTAATTTAGCGCAAGGAAGTTCATCGCTTTGGTTTAAAGCTGGAATCACTTGTTCATGTGTTTATAATTTTGCCGATTTATGGAAAGCTGAATGTGTTGTTCTCCTTTGTAAAGCGAGGACAATGCTCACCTGTTGCTCGACGGTCATGACCAAGAAGCCTCAGAAAATAGCGGCGAGACCAAGTCGGTTATTTGATTACAAACAATGAGATTTTTTGCACTACAATTCTAAACTTGATAGAAACATGTTGATGAAATACATAGGATATTTTTTGAACGAAATTACGTGGGAAAAATTTGCTCAATACACCTAGTGCTAAATTATGGGAGCGTTTTTTCACGGATTATATAAATATTCAAATCTTAACTTTCGAGATAGATACTATCACTTAGTCGGTTTTATCCATGAAAGATTCACTAATTCTGTTCCGTTTTTAAATTTCATCGAAAAAATATTTCTTTATTGCCGCTTTCTTAATTCTTACCCATAATTGTATTTTTAGTTGCAGTAAAGTTTGGATTCTCCTTCTGTTAAAGTATGTACAGTATATCTCGACATAATTTAGTTAGTACAGGAAGCTCAAACTTTCTTTGTGTTTTCATTAGAATTAAACGAGGTCGTCCATTACAAAAAAAAGAGCTCTGACAAATACGTGATCTCATTACGTAGAAGTACAGGACTCACTCTCTTTCATGATCTTGCTTTCATTTACGAGTCATTCAAGCAGCGCAAGAGATCGAATTCTGCACTCAAGCAAGTCGGATGCTCAGTCAAAACGATGTCCTTCTATCCATTTTGTGACAGAAACTTGTGTCTACTTCTATGAGACTATTTGAAACTTTTAAAAATAACTCATGAGCACATTAGTACACCTCGAGACATCCGGGCAGAAAACAACTAAGGATTCTATTGTTAAATGTTTGTTAGGCTCAATGCCCATGTATACCCAATAGCCCTGCAAATGTACATACATACTGGTGCATATATACTCATTTACAGCGTTGATAGGTTCCTTGCAATGTCACTGTAAGTCCATGATTATAAGTAAAATGGCAAGGAAAATTAATAGACTAATTGTAAAGAAAAATTACAATAAATCTTTCAGCACTATTCTATTATTGAAACTACTTTATTGAGCTTGCTATCTTAGCTGTTATCGCAGGTTTTTATTTGCATTTTGTCCATGCCTTAATATCGTTCATTATTATCATAACCATTATCATTATCCAATTACCTAAGAAAAAACCACGTGCATGGAAACGGGCAGTAAAATTGTTACGCTGCCAAAAATGAAAAGCGATAAATTTGTTTATGTTTCATTACTTTGGTATTTTAGTGACTGTAAATTTTGTTATATTTTAGATTCTTCAATTAGTTAAGCATATTTCGATCTTGTGAACATTTAGACTTGCACTTCATTTCATGAAATCTCAAGTCACAGATGGATGAAAACAATTGTGTGAACTGCATAGTTGAGAATTTTTTTTGTCCAAAATAGGCTTAGTTGAAAAGGTAGGAGTATTCGGATTGATTGTGAGGATTATTGAAAATACTTGACAATTTGACTGGATTATCGTCTCATACGAGTTTTTGAGCATTTGAATGAAAATATTCCTGTTTTTTTACGGTAACATCAAAACCAATAATCCTTTGGCTGCTGTGATAAAGTCACGGTGGAATAAATAAGGAAAAGGATTGTTCAAAATACATGACTCATAATAAAAAGGGTATCTATCTTTCGTAAGGGATCCTTTTTGTCTCGTACAGTAAGTAATTCCACTGCAGAAGTTATAAAAAATTATTTTTATTCTTATTTTCTTAAACGGTTTATTTGCTCTTTACAGAAGTAATTCATTTTGAGTGTATTAATGGTATTATTAAGAACATTTAATTATCAATGATTGTGTATTAATATTCTCACTCTAAGTTCTAAAGAGTTCGCAGGGCGTAATGAAATTTTCGAGTTTACTATATTTTCTATCAAAGCAATTCTGAAAGAGCATAGCATTTGACTAAGTATTTAGCAAACGAAAAACATCAAGCACATTTTTACTCAATTTAATAGAAGATCTGTTTGATCACGCACGCTGTCAGACAAAAATGTTGTCGCTACGAGCTAACAGAAGCTGAATTTCGAAAAGAAAAATGAAAAATTGTTATCGAAGAATCATCAAAGATGTGAGGGACGTACACCACTTGGATTAAAGCAGGAATCTTTTTTAACTACTTAGTGAGCTCGAAATGTTTTTTGCTCATCACTGCGATACGGAAGTAAAACAACAGCATTTTTGATTCATGAAATGTGCAGCCTCTGAAACATTCCGAGCACTTCAGAAGTAAACGAAAAAAATCACATTAGGAAAAATGTGTCATAAAAATAATTCCACCGAGACACGAAACATTAAAAACGCAAGTAAAACGTTTTAAAAGGTATTATGAAATGCGATGTATAAAGAACTTGGCTATTAAAAATCTTTTAGCTTGTGTGAATAATGAATTTGAGTTCGGCCATGTTACGTATTTCATGTTTCTATTAATTACCACAAATGGGAAGCGACAATTTGGAGATTTGGTGCAAATTCTAAGCGTGTGTGTATCTATTGTAGGTTTTACTTTAACTTGTACTTGCATTTACATACATTGATTATCATGGCTATAGAAAGATAACAATTACCCCTCATTAGTTCACTTACATTTTATATTTCCTTTGTAATTTTCATTGCAAAATTTTAGGGATACTCTGACATTTCTTTTAATCTAAAACTAAGTTCATAGGAAATAAATTTGAAGGTGAATTTTAAAGTGCGTTTCTATACATACATCATTTGAGTCTGCCTAAGATTATAACCAATTTCTTTTACAACAGGTTCAATTTATTCTTTGCCTGCTTCTTGATTTTCCTATGCTTACTTGAGCGTGAGTTTCTAACACGCCATTCATGATGCAATTTTCGTTAAAGTCAAAATTACTGAATTGATTGTGATGCAATTTTTAGATCATATTCTTTATATTCGTATAAGTTGACCCTTAGCGTCAACAACTGTTTCAAAATGTTTGTACAGCCGTTTAGAAACCTGCTGAATGGGCTATAGCTAATTTTAAGTGATCTTTTTTCGAATTACTTCTTTAAGCTGGTTCAGTCGGTGGCATATTTTTTATTCACCATTTGTTTCAGCTCCCTCCACAAATTTTCAATATCGTTTTGGCCTGAGAATGGACTATAGCAATCCGAATTTTTTTTATTCAATAAATCAATTTTATCTAATATTTTCGATCATTATCTCGCCACTTAGTTTCGCATTCAAGAAGCACCTTCATTATAAATTATTTGCCAAAGTTTTTATACATTTTATACTGTTCCCTTCATCTTCAATTAATTCATTTCTGCAGTCACCTGATGAAGAAAAATAATTCCATTCCAGAATGGATCCAACTCCACATTTGGTGGCAGATGTGATATTCTTCGTCACATATGCACCGTTTTTCTTTCTCTCAATTTTCGTTGTTGAAAAACTGTCGAAAAGTTCAATTTCTGCTCCGTCTGTACATAAACACTTGACGCCTAAAAATATTTCAGCCTATTTATAAATACTATTGTCAAAGCCAACGTGAGTTAGTTGCCTAACTTGTGTTGCTTTTAAAATGTAGTCTTTTTTTGTAGCTGAGAAAAAAGATCATATTTACCAAGGAATCTCTTTTACGTATCTGAAGTAAATGACATTCTATTTGTCTCTAGCCCTCTCAGCAGTTCCATGTGTCCATGTTATATGGTGTCCGTTTATATAATTCCTTTGGATTTTTTCATCCGATTTTTTGCGCCATTTTAAGAGGTTGGCAGGACAATTTCTTCAGTTTTGTGAGCTTAAATGAGACTCGCTTCTGGGTATAACAATGCTAGCTGAAGTTAAATGTGCTTTAAGTCGATCAAAAATTAACACATACGAGAAAGAACATCCATGAAGTTCAACAAAACGTTGCTGAAGATCTTCTCTGATTTACTTATTTTATCCCCCCGTGGATATGGTGTTTTCCCTCCAATTATGTGGTGACTAGATAAGGTGCCATTTCTAGTTTTTTGTATGTTAAATATACATACTTAACTTGTTCTTTGCAGAATATTTTTGAAGTTCAGAATCATTTGGAATTTCCTAGATGTAAAATTGATTTTTTATAGCACTGCAATGTGTCCGAAACCTTTGAGTTTCCCTTTAATACTTTCGTACTCATTTTGTCGTCATGATATCAGAATTTTGATAATTGTTTTTAATTTATTGCAAGAAAATTTATAACTGGAGAAGAATTAAATTAGCGGCATCATCCATATCTCTTTCAAGCTTCGCTCTTTTTAATGTACATGAAACTTTCTGAAGCATTGCCTATTGTCGTACAACGTATTTAAAATGCTTACGGTATACAGAATCAAATTGTTAAAGATATTATTTTTTTCATCGATGAACTTGTTTTGCTGAGCTAGAGCCCTCGCCTAGACGATAGCTCTCCTCCTCACGCCTGCAAAATAGAATGCAAAAACGTTCCAGTGGAGAAAGCGCCAGAAAGAAGCCCCTTATGCAGCAGCTTTTAAACCCTGTTATATTGTCACAGCTACCTCTCCCTGCCCCGGCAAAGAGGCTCACAAAGGTTTCCGTAGTGAATAAATGAGTGCATGCCTGAGACACTCTCACTCTCATGCAGAGCATTCCAATTCTGGAATGTTTCCTAGACAGTAAACAACTTTTTCCGACCAGAGGGAGTACGTCTTACATCAGTGTCACAATTTTACCATTGAGTATTTCTTCTAACGTCCCTCAATAATGAGCTGCAATGAGACCTATTCGTACCTGAAAGCTCGCGCAGAGGAATTACACGTGAAGCTAAAACTCCAAGGAAATGAGCTTCGATTGGTCTTTAAGGAAAAGAAATTCTTCAGCAAGAATTACGTGCGAAGTCATTGTTCTGTAATTAATTAGCACGTGCACCCTGGTAGCGATACCTGAGAAAATAGAGGCCTTGGAACGTTGAGCGCATGCAATTTGTTATTCATGGTCTTTCTCACTTGCTCTTTTTGTTGTACACTCGATTTGTTGATCACACTTTTTGGTGCATACCGTCTTTGTTCCTGCCCTAAAACAAAGTAAATTTAAATGCCCGTTGAAAGCAGGAAAAAAAATATTCCCTCTGTCCGCTGCAGCGAGAGAGACTGACAAAGAATAAGCCCACTTTGTACTAGTCTTCGAGCTCCTCATTAGAAGAAGAAGGAGAAGAAGATTGATACTCAAACCCGGGTAGCGTCGCATCTTTTGGCAGAGACTGGTGTCGTGTGTTGCTTCAGGTGGTTGAGGTGTCCACAGTTCTTGGCAGGAACTGGTGTTGTGTGTGGCTTCAGGTGGTTGAGGTGTCCACAGTTCTTGGCAGGGACTGGTGTTGTGTGTGGCTTCAGGTGGTTGAGGTGTCCACAGTTCTTGGCAGGAACTGGTGTTGTGTGTGGCTTCAAGTGGTTGAGGTGTCCACAGTTCTAGGCAGGAACTGGTGTTGTGTGTGGCTTCAGGTGGTTTAGGTGTCCCCCATGTTTTGTGTTGCGTACACTGTGCATCACATGGGCTATAAATTATTTTAATATATTACGCAATTAGCTCTTAAGATCAAATTGTAACATAGAATAAATTCGTCATTTAAAGTCTTGGCCTGATGGTATCTATTTTCGTATTCTTGAATTTCCGCATGCTTAATTGAATGTCAGTTTATTGAATTACACAATCATTTTCATGTTGCTGACAAGTACGTTTCATTTGCTCCTCTAAATTTTATTAATTAAGTCGTATCTGCAAACGTCTTTGTCATCTCGGAATGAATAAGTTCATCAATTAAAATACAATTCAGTGGTCGCTTTGTTGCTTATAAAATATCTACCTGAAACAAAAATTTTTTTCTTTGATTTTTCGTCTAAAATATAGCCTTATCTAATAAAGCTTAGAAATGAAACTTGGCGAAAATAGAGAGTAGAGTAATTTAGTTAGGCAAGACTTATGTTTCAGCCATCATGCATTGGTTCATGAAGATCGCAAGTTACGTATTGGTTGTTGGTATAGAAGGGAAATTTTGGGGATTTTCAGTATTTTCGTTCACAATTTGAAAGTTTAATCATTCGTATGGTTTGTTAAGCAACGCAAAAAATTTGTAGAACATAATAATTTAAAATCAATAATATTGCTGCAGCCATTTCTTTTAATTGTGCAAATTCGTAAAATGGAGTTTTTGCTCGAGAACAGCAATTGTTATTCGGGCCGCCATGAAAGTTGATATGAAAAAAATCTTTCAAAATACACGTTTTCCACTTGTTTTTTATCGCATTTCGTATTGATTTATATTTGATAAGTAACAGAACTCAGTCTTTGTAGACTCGCCAGGCTACATCAAACAAATAATTCTTTAGCGCATGGAGTGCGTTGGATTAGATATTGCCTAGTTTGACAGGAATCCATTTCAAAATTTCCTTGTAAAATTTGAGATACTGCTTCTTTAACGGCCACCATCGAACTCTATCATAGTCCAAGTTTCTATTTTTGTTGCTGAACGATTCTGCAATAGAAAGGTCGTTCTCCCTAAAGTTCAAGTTCATTTCCTGCAAAAAGCCATTTTCTATTTCATGAGGATTTTAAGCTTGAATTCCTGGCTCATAAATCGAGTAAAGCGGAGCAGTCACTCGACTAGGCTGTGGCTGAAGGCACCACTCACGCCTCACTTGCAAATGCCAGCACATGGAGGTGGAACTTCCCTCGACCTGCTCACTTAACATGATTCTAGTTTTAGGGTTGTTAAAGTTGTGAAAAATTTCAAGGCTTATGGTAAGGGAGTTGATGTAAGGAGGAAAGAGAAAGAGTCTTGGGGATTGATCTCCTTAGTAGAATTTATATAAGAAATAAAACCTTGTGAGAGATTTTGCTAATGCAGGCTATAAAGAATCCGAAAGAAGTCTCTTTCTCTTAAACTCTTTTATGACTCTCCGGGTGTGTACAAGTTATTTCACAGTATCAACTCTACCGAAATGGTTATTTAGCATTATTGTCCACTTGCTCAATTTTTTCCCTGAAATATTGGGCAGTAAGTGCATAATGTTACGCGCAGTCTGCTGTTCTTTAATATATGTCCCACTAAAATTCATTTTTCGCACGATATTGATGCTAAACTAGAACGAAAAACTTGTAAATTACAAAATATACTGCGAGTTATATAGTCGAAATACTTGAAATGGTAATTAAAATAGCCTCAGGTTTCGTGTTCGTATTCATTATTCTAAAGAAATTTGGTTTTTAAAAATTCACTGCAGCGAAGTGCTCTCTGTGTTCCGGTGAAGTCATGCCCAAGGAGTTGCTAGCTTATCAAACTTGCTGTAATTGCTTTAACCTCGAAAACAATCAAGAGCAATCTTAGCTGGAGGGCTTGCACCTAAATTAAAAAAAATTGATGAATAATTTTTCAGCCGAGGAATAAATTAGGATTGACGTGGCTCAAAGTAAGTTTAGTCTGACCTTATTTTTGAGTTGAATTGAGTGAATACGATACTATGAAATTCTTCAGATGCATTATTGTGCTTAGTGTCATTGATGAGTGGTCTGGTAAGAATTAAACTCATTCAAGAATATAAAAGGTATCCAATAGTGTATTTTAGAAATAGAATAGAAAAAACAGGAACTATGAGAAAGTCTAACAATTCCTAGGTGAAGTGATTGGGTGAACTAATGATGAGGTAGAGAGTGGTACAATGCATGAAACTAAGACAAATGAGTAGAGTTTTGTGCTGATTCGGTAAGCAGTTAAACTGGGTGATAAATAGCTAATTAACAAGTAGCAATGTTTTTTCCAAAGATATGCCATGAAAAATGTTCCACTTTTCACCTCAAACTCTCCTGTCCGATCAGAAAATAAGGAAACTTAGTCTTATATAATGCGTTGAGTCGAGGTGCTGGGCATCCTGTATATTCTTGTAGATTTGGAAGGCAGATAAAAAGGAAGACTCGTCTGTAGTGTACGAGAAACAAATTCTAGCTTTGGTACCCACTATCCCTACAACATACCGTGCCATTGTCCAGAACTGTAAATAACTATGCACCAGCAATAAATGCATTAATTCACCGAGATTTGGTCCCGTGCCTGTTTAGCTTAAGTAAAAATTTACTGTACTTGCTGCTGAGTGGTCCTACGTGTGTGATAGTTAAATTCATTCAAATTTACATGTCAAGTCCTTAACCTTTCTCTGTTTTAATTGATTTTTGATCCACTACATTTCTTACCTTTAAACAATCTTTGAACGCGTTTATGCAAGTTATGATTGTTCGTAAGTACTTGCGCTGTATCAAAGAATCCGAATTTTTTTCAACCCGTCTTCAACAGACTGTATTTATAGAGGTCACCTGTGATTTTTTGTACCATTGAATAGAATCTGTCTTATTTCGGTGAACAATGGGAGTTGAAGTATTAATACACAGGGAGGGGCATTGCTACTTGGTGCTCCTATTTACTTCAGTTGATAAATTAAAATTTCACACAACTTTGTTACTGAAACGTGGTGAAAATTTTTCACACATGTAATTGGAGATTAAAAACAATGTCATGTGCTATTTAATACTTTTTGACTAAATAACCTTCATGTTCTAGCAGGAATTGATGAAGCAAAGTAATGAGGCAGGTGACATGGTTCTACATATATTTTGATTAGAGTATACGGCAAAAATTTAATGTTATGCTATGATTATTCTATCAACACACCATCCGTCTGAGACTTAAATTTAAATATACATGCTGATTATCCACCCAATTCAATAGTTATGAGTTAAAAATACAGCTAGCTAAAACTGTTCAATCTAAGACCAGCTCAATTTGTCATAAAAAACAATGTCAGCAAATTAACCCTGAATTTTTCGAACATTAGCTTATTTGCATGCAGCAATGAGACGGTTGGGCGTTCTAGAACGACCTCATGCATAGTAGAGAATGTACATTTTTAATACATTTTTGTGTGTTCCAGTGGCTGCAGTTGTCTAGTTTATTGCTGCAATAGTAAGTTGAAAACAATTAACCACATGAAAGTTCTTATTAGGGAATGGAAATTTGGCTTCGTGCGATCTCCAATTAGACCAGACAGGGTTTTCTCTTAAAATGCAATGTACAAGCTGCCCTTGATGATTCAGGCAGCGAGTGCTTCACTTTCTTCAATACTGACATAAATTTCCATCTCTACAGCGGTGGATCCTCAGTAGCTGCATTGCAGCGAATATGAAATTTGCATTTAGAGTTTGGGCATTATTCTGCAGCCCCCAGAACTCATTCAAACACTGCAGCAGAACAGTTAAAATTCGTTATTGATTCAAACATAAGAAAGTTCACGTTTTGCTCGTTCACTCGTTGTGGATATGCAAAACTCAAATGCATCGCTACTGAGGGAAGAGAATTTTGTTTTACAATCCGATTATTTCTTCAATCTCTCGTGGAATAAGATGAGTCAAGCGTAAACACCTTACACGAGAAAATTGGTCTTAGATCGTTTCTGAAATGATAGCCCCAGTCGATGCAACGATATAAGGGCAATTTCAGTACATCCCTTTTTACTTCGCTCTATTACCTAAAGTGTATAATCATTTAAAAATATAAGATAAATCATTCGTTGTAAGTTTACTGTACCTCAAATTTATCGGTCACTAAACACTGCTAAAGAATCATTATTGCCATGTCTTGATTCAGAACCAACTGTCATAAACCATAAAGAAAGACCGGCCACCCGTATGATCCGCCCCTTTACTGTTCCAATTGAAAATTAACCTGTAATTTTCAAGATTTTATTCTTTCATTTTTCGTTAGAGAGCTCGAAAAACTAATCTAGAAAGGGAAGGAGCAAAGCTTTTCCTTATGAATTGATTTCCATCCAACCTTCTCCCATTTTTTTTAAATCGACGGTAATGGGTAGCAATAATAACCCTAATACCTTACGTTGATGCGTCAATTTTTGACTTGAAACAAAAGTCAACTAGATTAGATTCACAGAATGTTCTTATTTCCACATGCAACTTTTCATTGTTATCAGCGATTTATATGAGAAAACAAATCTCTTTTAAATACTCAATTTGTATTTTTTTTAGTCGATTAGCGCATTTTGCTCGTGGAAAAGGCAAACATGGAATGAACACTAGATGGACAATTCTCACTCATTCCCCCATGCAATGCCTCTGTGGCCTTCCTCAAACACTCACTTTAATATTTGTCGCAAGAATATTAGAACGAGGTAAAATAAGAACTGCCAATCAAAAAGACATACATACAACTTTTTTCAGGTACATGAAGTTATCAGGAAAAGTACAAATGCATCACTACATATTGGAATCCTTGAAAGTAAAATGAATATTCGGATCAAACTCCCTAGAATTTTCTAAATGGGTTGGACAACTGCATATGAATATTAAATTTGATTTGCAAGACTTATTATACTACACTACACTGTGGGTTCGGTCAATGGAATGACAATTCAAATGATGAAAAATTTGCCTAGAGGAGGCTATTTTTCTTGCTAGGAAGCGTTATTTTTTATCTAATTTGTTTGTAAATATTTAATTATATAGCCTGGGAAAAAGAGATTATACAACTCTGTAGGACTCAAATTGGTCTTTAAATACTTTACTCTCTTTGAATTATGTAAATAGAAAAACTTTGAAAAATCAAGCATTATTAAGTAAATTTAGTCATGATAAAATTACTAATTGTACCACTTAATGCAACTGAAAACACTGAAAGCTTCTCCATGCTTCATGATCACCTAATCATTAGAGGGAATTTGGAATAACCCATTTCCAATATAATAACTCTCGTTGTAAACTTACTGGAGAGATAACTTAATGTTCATTAAACACTGCTAGAGAACCATCACGAACGTCATGATTCAGAACCGACCGTTACATGAAAAATAGTTAGATTCCAAATTTGAGTGCAGTTGAGATTGAGCTGGTCTGAAGACTTGTTTCAATTCATTCAGATTCATATGATAACCACGTATAAGTTTCTTTTTTATGAAACGTTCATTATAATTTTGTAATGATTCCTCAGCTTTATGACAAAATATTTATATAAATCTAATATCATGGGAAATAATCCGTGCACTATCGTTCAGTCATTATTTCATTCAATGATGCCACCATTTTCCTAAAATTCCATTTCTAATAAAATCAAATTTGATGGTTTCCAGTGACTAGTCATCCTCCAGCTTTCATGGTATATTTCAATGCTCAATTTTTATATTGTTTTTCCTGATTAAAAATGGATTATGATTTTTTAATTGCCAGATTTATGATTCGTATGCTTTAGCTCAAAATTCTCCCATCTCCTAGTTTTCACGTGCATCAGACTCATACATTAAACTAATTAAAGAACACCCTTGTAGTTGAGAACATTTCATGATCATTTGTTTACTTAATGTAATTTTGTTTATGGATTCATTAAGCTTATTATGTAATATTTTAAAATTTCTTCAAATAATTAAGCACTATGTTTATACCACTACAATTTCTTCAGCATCTTTCAACTCACTAATGATTACACTCAAAACAACATCAGAACCCCGTCCAAACTACAGAAGTTTTTAGTGGATTACTCTCCTCAATGTAAAGTATTCTGATGGGAATGCCGGACGAATTATTGTGTTGGATGTATATTAAGTTATGGGAGAAAAATTGGGTCGTCTATTATAAGAGAGAAATTATGTTCTCTGCTTTGAAAACAATACCAAGTTCAATGGTTACACCATTTGATCACAATTTCATTATCTCATAGCACATTAATATAATCAGCTACTTGCACGAACTATTATTTAGGTTTTCATGCTTAAAACTAAAATTATCTAGTTCATTTAAGTCTGTTTTGCCAACAATAAATATAACTTAGCTAAGAAATTGCATCAAAACGCATTAATTACCGTTAAAGAGAGTGGTAATGCTATTTGTACGGCGACGATAACATATTCTTCTTCAGAGACAACCAGCATGACGTTCTTAGAGTCAATAATGTAAGCATATTTTAAATTATTTTCTAATTATTTCCATGCTTTCTGTGAGTGACATACGGAGGTAGAAAGTTAAGGCGTCAAAATGAATAACATTTAAGTTTAAATTAATATAATGCAGAATTTCTTTCGAGTGTATATCAAGGATGAGGAATGTTGCATGTGTATATACTCTTAATAAAGAAGTAAAGATGACTACTGAAAAGATTGCTTCGTTGATTTAAGCAATTGCCATGAATGAGTAAAATTTATAAAACCTATGAGTGCATAGTGCTAAAACAACTTTAATACCCACCAGTTTTATCAATTTAATAACGAAAACACTTTTCCTGGAAATGTTTTCAATTAATTTATTTAGTCAAGTAAAATATTTGTTTATAACATGACTGAACAATTTGACAGCTGCCATTACGTCGGCACCGATGCTCAGGGTTTCATTTTTAGGTGAACATTTCAGGCCTTCCTGCCAGATCTTCCACGGACGTTCATTTCTTTTAATTCTAGGCACACGCTTTACCTCTCAGATCCCACTGGTTGATCTATTTGCACGATCTAAGTGACCTTTAGCTTGTGGAGTTTATATGTTTCTCGTATTATCATTAACATATTGAGCGTATAGATTCAGCACCAATACTATATTTTCTGAGGAGTCATCCTGGTTCTAAAAGTAGTAATAAGATTCTAATCCTGCAATTTATTTTCCTAATTTACGAGGTATTCTCACGGAATAAAATACAACACAATGCACTTGTCTCTAAGGACTGAGACAGTGTATTGCTATCGATCCATGTTCTCTGGTCACTAATTTCTTCAAAAGCATACCATTAAATGAAAAACTCAATGCACTCCAGAGGTTTCCCACTCGTTTAACTACAGCATTTTTGTGAATTCCACTGCGCCTAAGTTTGAGAAGCGATTTGTTCAGGTTCCAGGTCATTTAGACTTTCAAGACTTTGCAGCGACACTACTCTTTAGCACCAAAACTTATAATAATTTTACCCTCGTTACTAATCATACTAGAAACGCCGATGCTTAACATTAGAGTTATATCGTCAACGAGGCTCCAAATGTACTTTTTCACGTTAATGCACTCTCTAGTAATGCAAGGGGGTATATAGATGGTTATCCCAACTAGAATCGTTCTCCAGATCAAACTCCAGTAGAGTCTGGACTTGGCTGAGGACAGGTTGCAGTTCCTTTTGAGTCATACGATACACATGTTTAATTTTTTCCCACTCTCGAACACAATATTATTGCAACAAACTTTCTGAACCAATATTCACTATAATTCCAGGAAAATCTATTATTATTTTAACTGCTTCATGTTTGCAGATCACACACTCTTTCACGTTGTAGTGAAACGATTTTTGCTGGGTGAATCTCATTTATTGTGAATTAATTGGCAATTTTCAGTTTACACATTGATTCATTTTTTCATGCAATCCTTTTGTGCTTGGGTAAATATAATGTTATCGAAACTATGAAAACTTCCCGTATAATAATTTATGTATATCTTAACTCAAAATGCAATACCTAAAACCGACGATACTTCTTTACGAATAAAACTTTAATGTTTTACGGAACCTAATACCCCACCAGCTTTTCAGGTAGATTGTTTTATTCCATCTGTAAATTACCCTACCAGATTGAAAAATGGATTATGAAATTTTATTTCAAATTTTCGGACTTCTGATTTTTGCTTTCTTTGGAAGAGTGGTGACAGAAAGAGAGTCTCACTCGACAGAAGTGTGGGTCTCATCTTTGCTTGACGAAACTGCTATGGAGGAAAGTGGAGAACAACCAGAGTCTCACTTCACACGCTCCGCCATGCACTGCCTAGCCTTATCACAAGCGCTGGGATGGGGCCAAGCTTCATGCTTCACAAGGAACAGCTCTGGGGCCCAGTGTCGCACGTGGAACGAAAAGGCTCTGATAAAAGTGGCTGCTCAATGGAACGGTACCGTCGGTACTACGACCTGCAAAATTAGGAAGTCTTTTGTTCGTAAGTGATAAAACAGTAAATTTACAGTTAATTTCTCGACAATTAGCGACAATTTATTCCAGTCCCAGGTTGAAACCAAGAACCAAAATTCATTTCCCCAAAAGATCCAGGGAGTAAGGACTAGGACACCAGGTGGGCTAGCTCAGTAATATGATATGAATTGCATAACTCACGTCAGACAAGGGTTCTGATTTGACATTTATCTACGAGAACTAGTTGATAGAAGTACATAGGCCTTGCACTCTAATAAAATGACTGCAAAACCTCGGTGTTAAGCGATCTTTAAGGCCTCGAATTAGAGAGGTGATGTACCTTTCTCACTTCTATTCTACCCTCTTGCAATACTACTGAAGAAAAATTATTCGGAACATATGACAGTTATTAATAGTTATGATGAAATTAATAGTGCTATCAAAAGTATGTCACTTTTATTCATGTAAAGAATCCTTTAGCAGAAAAACAAATATATGCAACTGCCATTTAGCTAAAGCATCAATTTATAAGTGGTAAAACAGTGAGTGATTCGTGAGACTGCACGTAAAGACTTCGTTACCTCATCACCTCCAGAGAAAGTTATGCAGTCATTCTGTAAACTACTATGTTGAATTATTTGTTTTACTACATAAATTTTTATTGTAAAGTTTCAAAATTACCAAATGTTAAATGGGAATTATAATTTGCACTTCTTCATCCAATATTCATGTTCGAATACATTTTTTTGTTCTGGGAAATAAGGTACAAATTGGAAATTGCATCTTAAAGATGTAGATATTGGATAATAGTATAATATAATTGACAACATGGATTTCAATGAAAAATAGTAAAAATTGATCATTTATTTCGTTTCAGGCTGCTCCCTTGATAGCGGCTCGTTGGTTACCATCAACTTTACCTTTATAGAAACCGTGTTCAGGAATAAATATATGCCAACACATCAATGAAAAAGTCATTCTTAAATGTATCCTCACTGGGTAGAGTTCATCGTAGTTAAATCCCTAAAGATACCAATGAATTTTGGTCCTATACCTATTCAAATGACCAGAATTAAAACAAATCTTAACTGCAAAAAATGTAGCTATTTATGCACTCACAAAGTCAAAATGAATAAAACTTTAGTTAATGCAAAGCATCTAACCTTAGAAGTGAGCATGTGAGCCTGCTCTTTAGAAGGAACTTTTCGTAAGGTACAATTTCATCCCTTCTTGGTGGTCTATTCATGAAACGAGAACGTTTGCTGCGACCGAAAATAAACTCGTACAAGGCTTCACACTATCCAACTGAGAATATGTTCTTCCACAAAACAATGTACTGTGACCGCAGAATACCTTGAGACCTGACGTTTTCATATAATTAAGAGATAAGCCTAAAAAGCGAAAAATCTTAGAAATCCTCCTTACTGTTAATCTTTGATGGCATTTTCGAAAGACTGAAAATCTCCTTACTGTGGAACAAATATCAGGCCAAATTATTAATCATTACATATGTGTGCCATAAAATTTGAGTAGAGCTGAAGACGCTGCAACGTATAAAAACCAACATTGATACACATACAGTACATGCACAATTCATAATCTATGATTTGAGTCTTTGCAAACTGATTGCATCTTTTAAATAGAAACGTTGAGATCATCCCTGAAAAGGCAGGAAACTTTTTATCTGTAGCCTGTATATGTCGAAAGCTTTTGCGTCTAGAATTATAGTCGAAAAACTTTAAATCTAGGAGAGGGAGAAAAAGAGTGGGCTAGTAACCACTCTCATCTATGATACAAGGTCAAGATTTTGCACAAACGTTTTGCTAGGGTCATAGCGCTGTAGATTCACACTGCTACGACATCTAATATACAGTATGTGTAGCTATTCTCGAAATTCTCGAACGATGTTTTTTCTGAAAAAAGGGGAATGGAGATCAAGATAAATACTTTACACATAGAAATTAGGCACTACAATGTTAGTGTTTTTGATCTACGTTTTAAATATCAATACAACCTTCAACTGTATTGTTTATACATCTTGATTTTCATTTTCAGAACACTAATCTAATACTCGATGTCATTTAAGTTATTCTTCCCCCCAAAGTAATTGATAGGATTACTTGCAACAAATATTTCCTCTTTTTAGCCAAGCAACTTATGCAATGAATATAGTTCGTCTAATTTTCATCAAATATCACCTGTAGTCAAGGAATGTACGAGACATCTATGTTATGTATTGTGTTCTCGATGCAATGAATGACGTCATTAATAATAAGTATCTTTATGCTTCATCCTTTCAAATCAAGACATGGATAATTTCAACAAGTATTATTCAGAGCAGCCCATTTCCTACTTATGCAATCCCAAATCAGAGGCTGCTTCAATAATTTTCAATTATTACTGATGACTTATGCTAACAGCCTCTTGTTAGTGTAAAGACGTAATAGAACTTGACATTATTATTTGAAAAATATTCTTATTTGATTATCTTTTTTAGGAAGATATTACATGGATTTTTAATTTTTTACAATGACCACAAAAAACAGACAAATGCTATGAGCCCTTTGAAGACACTACCGCCGGCTGCCTGTACATTGAGCCCGCACAGATGGACTGGTCCAGCGCACGACAGAAGTGCAAGACGCTGGGAGGCGATTTGTACTCAGCGAACACTAGTGAGGAGTTTCAGAACCTCATGCAGTACCTCCAAAATAATGGTAAAAGTGCTTCATTCATGTTTCTTTTTTAACATGGCATTATCGATCTTGTGTTTAATTGATAAAAGTTTTTGGCAGTGAACTTATCTCTGTAATTATGTACTCTTTAATGACTTTATTAGAATACAGAATATTGTTACTTGGTCCCTATTAATTTAACCATTGTAAGTATCCGACGACCGCTTAACGACCTATTCTCCATTTTATGTTGGAAAAAACTGAATGTGTTGGAAGTACACATTGGTGAAACAATGGTGATTTATAGTCTCAGTTTGATTCACTAGCATGACATTAAAACATTTTTAAACATTCACCGTTTTCCACGGTGTGTTTTGTACAACACTAGCACAAACCAGTGGAAATTCCACGGTTTAAAATTTGGATAATTCTTTTGGCAGGCATCATTTTCCATACACAGAGCTGTAGGATTCTGTAATCCGTAGAGGCCATAAACCATGCACTTCAGTACATTCTACAACAGTAGTGGTTCAGAGCCTGCATCTGGTATTAAGTATTTACAACTAATGATTGTGCTTAAATTATTATTTTTATGAATATATGCAGAACTTCCATTCTGTATCTTATCTACCGATAACATGGCCTTGGAAATTTCACGGTTTAAATGTGATGAAATAAAGGACGTAAGAAATAAAGTACATTTTTCTCTTTCACATATAAACAAATTAAATGTACATATATAACAGAGTAACGGAAACAACAGTCAAAATTTGTTATATACTATAAATTTAAATTTCAGTTCAATAATTTTTCTTCAGTATTAGATTGGACACAGATTGAGAGATAGCGAGAGAGACAGAGATGGGGACACACTATGTATTATATAAGTAGATAGTGCATGTGTATTACAGGTGAGTAGACATCCTGCAGTTGATAATGAGTATACTTTTTGGCTTCATTTTTAAAGTTGCTTAACCATCCCAAAGGCTAGAACTCACAAGAAAAAATTCCTCATGTAAAAACTCTGCCATTTGACTTGAGGCTCAATTTTTTTGAATTTGTTGAGAAGCCATCAGCATTCTGGAAACTTTTGTGGGGTGGTTATAATGAAAAGAAACCGGAAGTAACACAGAAAGGTATGTTATGAGAACAAAATTACTTGTGAAATAACGTTTAAATTCTAAAATTTGGATTAAGAAGTACTATGATTTTGAGATGCTTTTCGTTTCATAGTACAAGAGCATCGGAAATCAAAGGAAAAATAAATGGGAACATAGGAAAACATTTGGGACGAAAATCTTTTCTGATGAGTCAGATCTTTACAGTTTGATTAAGACTGGGGTTTCCAATAAAACAAAGACTCTAAACAAACAACAAAGCAAACACAAACGCAATTTGAAGGCAACAGTATTGAAGTTCTAAACTGGGCTACTTAGTTGCAAGAATTTCCAATAGAAATTAGCGAAAAATCATCAGAGTAAAATTCACGAAATGAATCAGTAAACTTTACTACGACCTAAAAAATTTCTGCAAGCAGTCTTGTATACCACCACAAACGTATAACACATACACAAAACTTTATACAAAGAGAGTTAAGCGGTTAACAAAATCTTAAATGAATGTGTGGAACATTTTTGCAGTGTTGATTTTCGGTGTTTATTTAATAAATAATGTACAATATGTTGTTAAGCCATAGCCCCTCGCGAAATTGTTAGTTAGGTTACTCACAATGTATCAGTTGTTTCCAGAAAGAAAAATATCGTGTAGGTTGATATTCGTGAAATTTTATAAAGTATCGAATGTTATTGAGCATCACAGTACGTTCAAGCTTTCTGAATATTACTGGAGACCAGTACAATCGCCACCAGTGCAAATTTCATCACACTTCTACTACAAAAACAACGTATATGTTTAGTATGATCTAAATAGGCTTACGGCTGATGCGTCCGAAGTTTATTAACTACAATATGAAATGAACTTATACGAAAAATCTTTAATAGGTTAGTGATCGTAGCTTGAGTTACAAACACGCTCTCTTGTGTCTTGATATTCACTTTTGAGCACTGACAAATTTTTTAACCCGAATTGTCCATGAGTACACTTGAAGCAGTCCAATAAATTCATCACCAGCTTTAGAATACCAAATCCTTTACTGAAGTTCAAAGACTTGTTTGCCTGTATGAGCAATTTATGCTCATTTTCTGAACTGGTTTTGTGTGTTTCTCTGAGCGTTGTCACGCGTTGTGGTGTTAAATCGGTGATGTTCGCTGCTCTTAAGATTAATTGGATTTGACATATAAATCACCGGAGCATGCTACCACAATCGACCTTTTCAAGATTTTCAGCCATCGACGACGAAAAAATTGCTTTAAAAATACTCTGAAGTTGAGTATTCCCATGTCTTAACGTTTGTGTCTTCCCATTATAATAGGGAAGTTAATATTTAAAAAAAGCTGTTAATCAATTTTCATGCAGTTGGAACGGTTATATATACAGCATATGCTCAGCGACGCTCGTTGAGCATAAATTTTCACAGCTAGATTTCCTAGAACTTGAAAATATCGTGCTGTAGTGAAGTGTTCAAATTGTTACATTCATATTAGTTTTAACGGTTTTGTGCGGAATATAACGATGCCAATTAGCAACTTACATGGTATGAAGAATTTCGCCTGTATGCAATATTTTATTTAAAAGATTTTCCTCTCTCTTATATCAGGATGGTAACCTTTATTTTTATTTCTATCCAGGAAACTTCGAGAACTTGTGGGTGGCAGTGAAGAAAATAGACGGAGTGTGGCAGTGGTTATCGAATGAACGCCCGCCTGGAAGTGATAACGAAGGAGACTGGGGGAACAGTCAGCCTAATGGTGCTAGGTGGAATGAAGAATGTGCCAGGGCATCAAAATTATTTGGGTTCAAACTCGGAGATACTTCCTGCGACACTGCTGATTATAATGCTCTGTGTCAGGTGGTGTTTAATTAAGTGTATGGTTCTGAGCATGTTCTTAAAAACACCATGACTCTACTTGATCGAAGATCCTTCAAACATCACCCTGAGTAGTATACAATTTAAGAGTGACTTTTTAAATGTTTCAGCTAAATTTTCGTGAAAAAGTTTCATGCCATGCGTTTTCAAAAAGCTTGGCAACTGCACTTTAAGAAAAATGTCATAGGACCAGGGATACAATTTGTTACGTCATCCATGTTAGAAATTATATTTTTTCTTTCGTGTATTCTGCCCTCAATATTGCTTGAGGCAGTGACAAACCATGACATTAAGTGACAACTCTGCCAACTGAAATAAAACCTTGATGTAGGAAGGACATTGTCCTGGAACCACTCATCAATGTCTTGGATGAAGACTACGAAAACAGGACAAAATATAATGGTGACACTGATTCCTCAACTCTATTGTTGACGGACCGTTGTTCTCATACAAATATTCTCTGAGAGAACTGAATAAACAACAGTTAAAAAAAATGAATTTTCAGCCTAAATTTGATCAATGAGCTGGAGTTGAGAGCAAACTTTTTGTCTACGGATTTTACTTCACTAAAAACAACAGTTTAATGAGCTAGAACTTTGCGTTTATTTAGAGTGTAGTAAAATATGAAGAATTCCGTTGTGAGCACACCATTTAATCTAGAGTAAAGAGTATGAGTATAATTTAAACACAACATACAGTGAATTATATTGCACCACCTGAAGAAAATATATGAGTAATTGGAGTGTCTATGTATGTGTGTATGTTCGATTTATTAGTGTACGTACGTATCCAAGGACAGGTCCTTGTAATCACGATGCCGGAAGCTATTTCAATATCTGAAGGAACAACTATGATTTATGGATTCAAACATAACATTTTTTATTGTTTTTACCTTATTCTAGTTACCTTGCTAAGCATTAAATAATGCATCTGTTACATTTCTTTTACTAATTTTCAATTTCAACTCAGTTAGTTAATCTCAGCAGAGAAGAAATCATCTTTGTGCTGTTTTTTTGGACGGTTGCATGACATGTTATTAAGATCTATATAACTTTGCAGTATAAATACATATATAACTCTGAAAAACAGGCGTTCGATAGAAGTAAACTGAATGTTCGGAGCAAACTCGGTAGAGTTTATCAGTTTAGGATGAACCTCAAAAACCTTTTTCTCTAAATTATGGAGGAATTTCATGTGATATCTTAAACTTTTCAGTACACGTTCTGATAATAATCAACGAAGTAGAAGAAGAAACTTGTAGCAATAACTGGTTGACGAGCATAAATCTGTAAGATCGAGCATGTGTGAGTGATCGAACATTTACCCCAAAAATTTATCTCTGAATTTTACACAAAAATATAATTAAAGTTTATTGCAATTTTTTAGTGTACAGTACACGATTAGTATTCACTCTGATGTTTTCATTAGGCTTAAGCTAGGACACAACTTGCACTTAGAGTGTTAGCATCATTCAGCTTTCTGTCACAAGAAAATGTTTCACAGGTGCATACATTGATTAATTAGTGAAAAAACTTAAGTTCCTCCCCTCACACACAGGGGGATTGAAACAACTTTAAAATCTGAAACAAAAAAAAACTCAAATTTTTATGGATATAAGTCGTACTGAATTTCTCAACAGGCAAAATCAATCGACACTTGAGATTTCCTCTCTGCATGTGCAGTTTTTGAAGACTAATGCATGTTGAGCACTGAAAAATAATGGCAAAAACTTATGATTATGTATGAGTGGTCTAAGTTCAATTTATTAACTAATGATGAATTTATTAACTAATGATGAATTTATTTTAATTTTACTTGAAGGATTCGAATACTTTTGACTCATTGGTTAGCCCCACACATTAATTCTAAATGCACTGAATTCGGAACCAAAACGTGACATTGCACGTTTTTCGAAAAATTAGTTCTGTTTTTAAATTTTATCACAAGCTTCACATGACTTATTTCCGTAGAAAAATAAATTATATTAGAAACATGCCAATAAATTTCTCGTGACAGTATTACGTAATAGGTTTTACTAATGAAATAATATTTCTCTGGACAAAATCATTTTGCTGACGGAGAAAATTAAGTACTAAATCCCATCTCCAACAGGCTTTCATATACAACAAATGTTCTGCGACTTTATTTCCAATCATTATTAGATGCTCACGGATTCATCATTTCCGTTTCCTGATTTCACGTGTAACATTTCATATAAATACAAAGAGACCCACCAATCAGGAGTCAGAAATCACATCAAAAACCTTGAGTTATGTCAGCACTTTGGTCACAGAAAAGAACATAAAAAATTTTTTCGGTGCTGGAGCGTGCAAGCTGAAGTTTTTCATCGTTTTGAAGTTCGAATTCTGACCATCAAGCGATGTTAAAGTCTCTTTTGAAGCCGAAGTTCGGACACAGCTTCCTTACAAAGGCTGCAACGACCCGCGTTCTTGGGTTATCTGAGTGCGAATTTTTCAACTTCAAACATCAAAGAACGAACATTCTTTGTCCAGGCTTCATATTTTCAATATGGAAGGTTTTGTAGGACAAAAGCACTATTGTCCAGAAACACCTATAGAACTCTTTCGAGCGTGAGAGCAGTGTTAAATTGCTATTCTAAACATAACTCGAAAAATAAATTTGACGTAAGTACACATTCAATATTTGTTTCACATTATACCTCTTGGGTTTCATTTTTAAGGAAAGGCTAATGATTTCATCTTTTTCTTCAGGCTTTTGCATCACAAGATTATCGAGCAATTTATGATGTCTATACACTAAGAAAACATTCATTTAATCATTCCATCTCACAACATCTTAGAAATTTTACGATTTGCTTTAAACTGGAAATTCGAGTAAAATCTTATTTTGTTTCGGTATGATCATATTAAAAGAATTAATTTAAAATTATTATGTTATAAAAATTGTTTTTTGTAGCCCATCAGAGGTAGAAAAAACACTCCCCGTACATGTATGTACACTGCATATGAATGGACGTTACAAATGAGCAATATCTCACAGCGACTGGAACGAGAAAGTTTCTTAGGGTAAGAAAAACTTGAAAGATGCAAAGAAAATTCTGTATTTAATAAATTCCTGCAATAAAAGCCATTGGTTAAAATGAGGCTTGCAAACAAACGTTGACGCTGACGCAAAGTTTTCATGACTTGTTTCATTGGTGCGTCGTTTACTCCCTCGAACTCCAGAAACAATCATTAGTGAAAAAATCAGCGGATGTCAATCTGTGAATAATATTATGGTCAGCTGTCCTTAAAATGATTTGATTTTTATCGAAGGGGAAATGAGGGAAAATGACTTTTATTCTACACAAAATGAAAATGTGTTCCAAAACCTCGAATTTACAGAAAAATTAGTTTATATGACGACGTTCAATATATTCAGTAAAATAAAATTTTATTACAACGAACAAGTAACGCTCTCATACATTTAATTTTCTGATAATATGAATGAAAGAGGAATTTAATTCTTTTCATTAAAACAGTCAAGGCATACTTGATTATTAAGGATGATAATTCCTACACGTTTTGGAAAATAATTAAAAAGCGTATTTTCTTTGATAAAATTTGCTCAAATGAAAAGGTCATCTATGTTTCATGACATGAAACAAACCCTCTGACCTTCTAATTTTAATTTATGTTACTTGTGTCATGATCAGCAATTAGAACTATGATGAAAATGAACTAACGTGGGATAGAGACGCACACATTAAAGCATTGAGTTATACATACTTCAAGCGTGATGAAGTTAATGTGTGAAGTAAATGTGTAAAGTCAATATGTAAAAAATATGTGTTCAGATCAATATGTAAAGAAAAATGTGTTTAATTACAAATGTTCAGAAAAATATACGTGTTTAGATTACCATGTTAAAAAAGGACTATGAGTTAAAGTCGACATGTTAAGAAAGAAATATGCGTTAGGGTCAACATGTTGTTCAGGAAGGGACGTAGTTACTTCAGTGTTAAAATTTAGCCACTTTAGGAATGTGTCGTGGGATCGAAGCATTATTGGTGAATTCTTTCATTCATGTCCATGCAAGTTTCGTTTAAAGTGACTCAATTTCTATGATTGCAGGGATTTATGAAACGATATTAATTTACTGGTATATATTTTTCATTATTTGTAAATGTATGCACCGATTCATTACGGTTACAGTTAATTATGATTTATGTTTTTTAGTACGTGTATGTCAATTCGTTTAGTTCTTTTATTTTATTTTTTTATTTATTTTTCCGTTAACTTTGTTCAATTCAGTGTTGGAGAATTTTTTCAATAATTGTTCTTAAAAATTGGAAGCACAACACAAATAATGTTGGCTGTATGAGTTCAGTAATGCTGATGACTTATTTAATGATTGTGTGACAAATAATTGGATCTCTGTGCCTTGAGAATGCATTGCTACCGCGGAATTAATTTCCCCAGAGATTGCAGTCATATAGACATATGTTGCGTAAATATATCGAGGTATCTAGACAAAGAACTAAACCAAGAAGTGCTGAGTATATTCAAGTTACATTGAGCCATCATTGTTTAATCAAGCGATCAATGATCTATGTAGAGTGGAGTGCAAACGCATCCAAACAAGCAAATAACGCATCACGGATATTTCTAATTGATTAAATATCGATCTTTGTCATCAGTGAGGGTAGTCTAAGTGGTAAGCTTCCCTTTATCATCGTAGATGTCTTACAGCAGAAACATTGCGGTGTGTCAGATTAAAATGTATCGTTCTCCATAAAATGATAAAAAGAAAATAAATTTTGGAAATTTCCAGGCATAAACAGGAAAAAGGCATCACAATAGAAGTTTGAGCTACAAAATAAAATGTTTATTCCTCTGACAGTCATGCGATTTGTCGGTATTTTCCCGCGCAAAGTGTACTATCAAAAAGAAGAAACAACTGGAAGGAATTTCTCTTCGAAAATACATCAAGTACCCCGTCTTGGTTCGCTGTCTCCTGGATGGACTACCTGGAGCATTTGTCTACAAGCTGTAAAGATTTTGTTGTCCATGTGGTTACTTTTGGTTACGGTGAATTTTTCAGACTTGTTTGAAAATTCTAGCAAAATGGCAACGAATGTCTGGACATTGTTCGAACGCATAATAAACCCTTTGCGAGAGCTGTCGATCCTGTGGAATTACAGGCTGCTTTCCACAACTGTTAAAGGGATTCTGAATCTCTGCAGTTTCTGCAACATCAATATATGTGAATTGTCTATGACTAAAAAAGAAAAAATTCAAATATTCCTGTTTGGACTTCTCCTGGCATATGTTAATTTCCTCAAGGCTTTTTTAGATATCGAAATGATAGTGCCACTCTTACTCCTTGGTATGAATATAACCGTTTCATCATTCTCTGTGTTAATATTGAGTACCTCCATGACAAATGTTTTTCAAGTGGCCTACAAAAAGGTCATTTTTCCTAATGGACGTACGTACTTTGAAGAACAGCAACCTGTATGCGTAAAGGAAGGATTTCCAGAAAATGAAATATTCAAGAGCACTCGATATGCTATGGCGAAAACTGAATTCGTGTTGCGTAAGATCAAAAATATAATGGATGCCATGATGAAGGCTCTGGAATTTTACATCATTTGTACGTTGTTTCATACATTTTTTGCTGTAATCGCCTGCGTATTCTACATGGTACGACTTTCACTCCACATTCACGGGAGTTTTCTAATGTTTTTCTTGATAATAATTCAAAATATCGCTGCTGCCTTGTGGTTCCTCAATCTCCAGCATGGGATTACCATCCAAGTAAGTTCAAGGCGATCAAATGAACCGTCATCAAAATTTAGGGATCTGTTTTATAAAACAACAGCTCTAGATTTTGAAGCGTTGAAGATGTAAAATAGGACAACACCAGCAACTTGCGAAGTGGTCCTATATTGGGTAACTACTCAAGTCTCATGTAGCCAAACAACATTCACACATATGCACCTCAATCACTCACAGGATTTCAAACACGTGTATGCACCAGGAGTAAAGAAAAACGGAAGGAGGAAGAGTAATAATCCAACCAACAGTCATCAATTTTTCTAAAATAATCGTAAGGTGAGGCGGTACACAATAATGACAGCACTTGTAGCGCACTATCTGAGTCGTGCTGCACAATAATACACCTCGTTGTACACAGTAACTATATGACCAGTGCTACACAATAATACTACTCGTACATACTAACTTCATGGCCAGTCCTAAACAATAACATTTCTCGTGAAACATAATAGAAACATGACTGATGCTGCACAATGATTGATTCATGATGACAATAATCATTTGTCTAATAATGCACCATATGACTCGCACAGCAAAATAAATGTAAAACTCATATTACACAATAATTACATGGTTCATTCACATCATTTATGTCTTGTATATATGAATCTATGACTGGAGATACATGATGTTTTTGAAGAGAATAGAATAAAATAAAATTGAATTGAATAGAATAGAATATGGCTACAGGAACAAACCATTTGGTCCATTCTGAGGTTCCTAACCAAGTTTCAAACCGTCTAAAGTTAAGGCTTCAATCACGTACATGCACCTTAATCATACACATACCCCGAGAGTAAAGAAAGATGGGTGGTGGAGGAGCACCAGTCATACTCTAAGTCAGAAATTATTACGTGACAAGTATCTAACTCATATTACACAATAGTTATGTGACTCTAAATGCACAAAAATTAAATGAGTCTTAGTGCACAATAGATGTACGACTTGAGTTATACATAAATATAACCTATAGCACACAATAACTATGACTTACTGATGAAAAAAATATTGGGACCGAGGTGTATATATCTATTATAGGGTTCATAGAAAATGATATTTGTATGGCCTCTGGTAGACGTTTAGACGCTTCTTGCAGGAAAGAGACATGGAATGTCACAAAGCGGTTACACTGTCATTACGTATAAAACAGCATCTTATCTTTACTACTTATTGAAAGATAAAAGCTTACAAGGAATTGCCTTCAAATTATTTTAAAAAGTTTCTTCATCATGAAATTGTACGCACCCACTAAAAATATATCCTATAATTTTATAATGTGTGTGCTTGTACTCAATGTGATAGCGGAATTCGGGTGTCACCCTTAATTCGAATGTGTTCATAGGATCATCAGAACGACATTTTACCGAATTAATTTTCAGTAAATATATGAGCTGTGGTACATAATAATTAAATGAATCGCGGTGGAAAAAAATTATGTGACACATTGTATGCACTAATTATGATTTCCTGTGAGTGCAAATTGACAAAAGCATTAACAATACGACTGGTGGTAGACAATAATTACATGTACATGGCTCGTGGTGCACAAAAATTACATGAATTGTGGTGCATTGGGATATCATGAGACATCGTACATGATATTAATTTCAATGGTAACTTTGCATTAGCATGTAGTAGACGGATACATAAATTGGCAGTCCCCAGTTTACGGCATTTCAACATACGGCAAATAGCCGTTACGAACGAGCTCCTATAAATCCTATTAATTCATGTTCCACTTTACGGAAATCTGTTCGTAGCTTGCAAATCGAGCGTAGTATTAGTTGTTTTACTCGCGCAGCTGAATACATGATCATGCGGTGCATAAACGAGAAAACGCTTACTCAGTATGTCATATTGGATTGTAGCTTTCCTTGTCATCTCCGCAATCCGTAATTATTTCCCGTTTTTACCCTTGTTTGAACTTTAATTTAGAAATATTTTGTTTAAATTACATCTATGTATATGTTTTTATCATAAATTAGTTTAGTTTACGCATGTGAGTACATATTTCCGCGACGCAGGGGCCTAAGTTCCAAATTACGTACCAAACCGGCTAATGAACGTCCGTAAGAACAGAACTCGTTCGGAACCCGAGGACTCCCTGTGGAATAAAATAAAATAGAGTACGATAACAGGAACAAGTCGTTTGATCCATTCTTAGGCTGCTATCCAAATCCCATGCCGTCTAGCACAAATACATCAATCACACACATACACCTCAATTATACATAGATATTTCAATCCCGTGCGTACATCTTAATCAATTACAAGCATTTCAGTCCTTCATAATTGCCTAATCTCACCAAAGTGTTTTCATCAATCCACAAAGAGTGAAGTTAAAGTGATATGCAGATATGAATCAACGATGTCATTTATGGTATTAAATTAGAGGAGATACAACGCTGTATATATTTTAATCGATCATCTTATTTCAGAAACAACGAGCTTGTCGGAGATTCGAGAACAGACTTACGTTTGACCAGAAACTGTCCAGCTGCCCGGAGGTAAACTCAAATAAAGATTTTGCTTTTTATCTTAAGAAATACAACGTTACAGTTAAACTGTCATTTTCATTGTAGTTACCTGGAGGGAACCTTCATCATAAGTCTTTCCGTATAAATACACATGAGTTCCATTTTCAGATTAACAAACCTCAAAAGCCACTCACTGGATGATGCTCCCAACAGCTTCCAGGCAGACAGGCTTCCTATATAAAGCTTTATCTATTGCCCCAGTCTCAAATAAACTGTAGTCATAAAACTTCCACTCTTTATTTTCCGACAGGCTATTCGCCTGCTCACCAGCCTCCAGCAGCCTGTCCAGCTGAGCCTCGCTTCCTTTACTCTGCTTGAAAGGCCGCTCCTGACCACGGTATGTAGGCTACACCTGCAGTAACCTGTGTCTGATTCTTGGTGATGCGGAGTATAGGTCAGCATTGACAGGCCGCTCCTGACCACGGTATGTAGGCTACACCTGCAGTAACCTGTGTCTGATTCTTGGTGATGCGGAGTATAGGTCAGCATTGACAGGCCGGTCCTGACCACGGTATGTAGGCTACACCTGCAGTAACCTGTGTCTGATTCTTGGTGATGCGGAGTATAGGTCAGCATTGACAGGCCACTCCTGACCACGGTATGTAGGCTACACCTGCAGTAACCTGTGTCTGATTCTTGGTGATGCAGAGTATAGGTCAGCATTGACAGGCTGCTCCTGACCACGGTATGTAGGCTACACCTGCAGTAACCTGTGCCTGATTCTTGGTGATGCGGAGTATAGGTCAGCATTGGCAGGCCGGTCCTGACCACGGTATGTAGGCTATACCTGCAGTAACCTGTGTCTGATTCTTGGTGATGCAGAGTATAGGTCAGCATTGGCAGGCCGGTCCTGACCACGGTATGTAGGCTATACCTGCAGTAACATGCGTCTGATTTTTTCCAATTGTTCATACTGTCTCTCCAGTTATTACAGTAACACTTCTATTGATTATTGAACAACAGAAAAGCTTCGTTATAAGCAAACTTTCTGTAACATTAGATTTTTCTTTCAAACCTAAAGAAAATAATTTTTGTCATTAATGACGAAATTTGTTCTCCGTTTATTTTTAAGATAATTAATGGAAATTTTTCCTCCAGATGCTGGGTTACGTTACCTCGTACCTCGTGATTGTTCTACAGGCCAGTGAATTCCAGATGTCTGATGGCTTTTCTCTGGTTCATGGAGAGTCTAACGCTTTTTGAAGCAGTCGATTTCACTGCTTCTTAATATTTATAACTTGGCCGAGCTTGAGCAGTTAATTTCGAATTGATTTCGACCCCTTGGAATCTTTGATACGACTACCAAGCGTCATGTTCACACCCAGCATAATTAACTTTGCTAGTTGTGAAGCTACAATAGTGAGAGAGGCCATATGTCGAGTTCACAACAGACGAAGTTAACTTGCGTGAAGTGAATACCACCGTAGAGAGAGAGACCACCATTTAGCAAAGAGTTAAAAAATATATATAATGACACGCACAAGGCACCTTGCACCTTGCATCGAAGAGAAAGTCATGTTCCTAGGTCATTTGCACTGATTCAGGAAATATATGCATATGATATTTAAAAAATATAGCGTTTTTTCCTGCTATCTGTAGTCGGCACTTATTATTGATGAAAAAATACTACAACATTCGAGAGATCTCTTGCTGTAGGTTATTTTAATCCCTAAACAAGTGTTCAAGTCATTTACAACAGCATTTTAATTTATTTCTCAATTTAACGATATGCTTTAGCAACTTTTATAATAATTCCTATTTCTTGGTAAAAATCACTCATGGTGGATAACAGGAGGTATACAATACTATCTACTATATATTCGTTTAGGATACAATATGCAATTTAATTCAACTATATAACTCATGCCAGCACTACACTTCCACTCACTTGACACGCTTATATCATTTCACAGTGTATTTGTAACAACACATTTGCACTGTTCAATGAATTTACGAGTATTATAGTTATTTCATCAGACTAAATTTTATTTGCCCCCAATCCTGAGTTCATTACGTTGATGGAAGTTAATCAAAAACCTGTCAACATTTCAGTATAAAATTCACTTGAATTATGTATATTTATTTTCAGTTTTTGGGAGTATTTATTCTTAACCCAGAATTTGCATTCCGTAATCAAAGGAAGCAACCTACAAAATTGAACAGGGTTGTACTGTTGACTCGGTTCCATGATTCCTCCAAAGTGAATACGTGTAAAATTCGAAATTTCGATTGTATTTCGTTGTATGCCACTAGGAGTAAAAACCCTACATGATTTATTCATGCAATTTTGAAATTTTAATTTCCATTTGGGAGGACACCATGCCAAGTTTCAAATAAAATGTCCGAAATTGCACTACTTAAAAATTGTTACGAACTGCTAATCAGGTAAACATCTTATTAAATGAATAGACATACAATTTTTTGAGCTGATGCCTAATTTTTGATAGTTTAAATACACCGTGCATAGCTTTGATTGTCAAATAACTACATACTTTTTTCAAAGCGAGTGTGAACGAGAACTGTTCATCTTTTTAAACCAAATTTCACAAGACTCGTTTCTCACACGCGCTCAAATGAATTCAATTCCCTAAAACACAACTCAACATGAACCCGGCCCTCAGCATGGATCTGCATCAAGGCTGGTCCTGGAGATACTACAAATCCTACAGACATACACGCTTCTCGAGATTGGACAGCGCTGTCAATGGGTGTTCCGTGCAGAACGCCCGATTGCTTCCTGAAGGCTAAATTTCTCTCAGGAAAAATTAAATGTCTCGAAAAATTCGCACTCCTCTAGAAAAAAAATTTGGCATAGAAATCTGTAGCTTTGCAATTGTTCAGTGTCCGTTCTTTGCCCACGAATCAGAGTCTTTTAGAAACGTTGCAATTGGAGGTTATTATGAGTGAGGAAATTGGAGTTCTTTGTAGCGGCTCCAAGCGCAATCTTATATAAATGTTGCAATCGAAGTTTTTCCAAGTGCTGTAATTGGGGATTCTAAAAATACAACGATCGAAATTCCAGACAAATACGACTTGTACACTTCCTAATGATTAAAGCAATTGGAGTGCCATACAAATAAAACTTTCTGAGTTCCTGACAAATTCAACAACATGAATCCTTGGCAAAATGTAGTTACCGAAGATCATCTAAAACGAGGCCAACTATAAACCATTTATGAAAAATTTACAACATGTATTTTGTTCTAAGGTCACTGCTCATTGGCAGCTGAAGAAACTATCATGGAAATTTAAACACAAGCGGTTATCCTTCAAACTACAAAAAACTAACCTATTTTTGCTAAAAAAACAGATAACCAATAACGAATATTATGTTTTTAAATTACTCAGATGCAAATTACGTAATATATGCCATGAATATGATAGAAGGATTTAAAAAATGAGCGTTATGCACTCTAAGAACACAATTATTCTGGTGGGAAACACACTTAAAATAAAAAATTAAATATAGCTTAAGCATCTATCTAACATTTGACAAACTAGAAAATGGGATTTTAAATTCTGCGATGACTATGCAACAACGACCCAATACATAAAAATGGGGTTCAGAGATTGGTCCAGAGACGATAAAAACTGACAGCATGATTGAGATAATGTTAAGGTTGCACACTAACGTGTCACTCAATGTCACAGTAATTCAACGCATCAAAAAAGGGTCATGCAGAATCACAATAATATTCTTAACTTTATCTTACCATCTTGCAGAGGTGCAGGAATTCCATAAAAATTCATCGTATGATGACCAAATGACTAGTGATTGTTCATTTCTGGAAGTCGAGTCCATGCATTACGATATATGTAATTCTAAAAATGCAGAGTATTTTCAATTGGATGCATCATGACTACGTATTTTTACTTTCAAAAAAATATTTTAGAAAATCTCATATTTCATTTTTTGTCAGTGTTCTTTTTCTCGTCCGTCTAGATTACAGATATAATATTTCATTGTCAATTAACAATCATGAAAGAACCCTCAAAAAAAAACAATTTTTTCCAAAATTCTATAATATTTTGAAGCGATGAACAAGATTCACAATAATTTTTTCCTAATTTATGCTTCCAAAACTCTTTCGCTAATAGGAAACGAAACAAATATTTTTCCATCTATGTTTTTTATCTGTAGGCTCTCGCCTGTCAAAATGTGAACCATGGAAATGTAAGATCTCTGACGAAATATTTCAGTAGCAGCATTATCATCATTTTATTGTGGAGTACTTCCATCCATGTATAAGTTAGGACCATACAGGTCAAAAGTATGATATGTTAAGTGAACTCATATTCGTATCGCTTCAGTACAAAATATCAAAACATTTTTGAGTCCAGGCCAAAGAAAACTCTACATGTTAGAAAAGTGAACGCTAATTTCAGATTAAATTTATCCATGACATAACCTTTCTAGATCGGTAAGTTTTCAGTGACTATCCCCCACCTGCTCCGATTTTTTCATCAGTTTACCCTACAGTACCACTACACTTATACAAGGTGGGCAACATAACTTCCTTTTTTCAAAGCAAAACGCTTTGAAAAAAGGAAGTTATGTTGCTGCACCCTGTACGAGCACCTGTGCATGCCTTTCTTCAACGTCTGTCACTCGCTGCAGCAACGTTATTTTAATGTTTCATATTTTCCAATCTGTACGCTGCATGAATATGCAACAATGAGTTTTTTCCAATATTTCTAGCACCGTATCGAAAAATAGTTCATGCATCAAGAGACATATAGGCTGAATTTAGAATACAGCGAAACATGAATTGATAATGCTTACATACGGTATTTTTTGACTTAAGGCATAAACAAGTCAAACTTTCAATCTTTCACTTTCATTGGTTCTTCCAATACAAGACAAATAGGGTAAAGATCCCCAAGCCATTTGGTCAGCAATGAAACTTGTGCTCCGTAGTTCATTACTGCTTTAAATTTTTTTACCGTTTCCTACATGGTTGATCCCGCTGCCGACATGGTTGACGCGGCTAGAAATACGGCATGGGACTTGGGTAAAACAACCAAATAATTATCTAAGTAATTATCCGACCCAAGAATGGGCCAGAAGGTTCGTTCCTATAGCCTCATTCTATTCTATTCTATTCTATTCCTATCATTTAACTTGAATACAGTAAGAGGAACAATAAACTGACGATTGGACTCGCAATGAGTTCAATCGTTTTCCAACTCAGACAACTTGATTCATGGGTTCATGAATAGTCGTTGAACTTGTTCAATTTTTCAACTCATGACCACCATTAAGCATATGAACAAAAAAATTTGCTGCGAGAAAAACGATTTCTGTGAGACGGAAAGATACTGAGATAATTTACCAGCTGGAGCCTCTAACTTCGTCTTATAAAATAAAGCGGCGCCTGGAGTAGAAAAATTTAGCCCAAGGGTTATCCCTGTCCTGTTTTGTGTTTTTATAGTTCACATATGATCAAAGCGTGCTCAGCACATCAAAATCAACTTAAGTCACTCTTCATTCTAACTTTTACCCCACAACGGAGGGTTTTGCTCTCGGAGGAAATTACTTAAAACACAGGTACGCTCTAACTTTAGCTCAGAATCGGTCTCAAACGTCCTGAAAGACTCATGATATTGCTTTAGTTTAACGACGAAATGACGTGGAACTGCCAGTTGTTTTCCGGTATTGTGCCATAAAAGTCTTCAATGAAGCTGAAACCCCTGAGTTACTTTCAGGGGAAGTATATGAGGTCTACTCATTTTTCATATCAGTAATTCCTAACTCTAGGCTATGACTGTCTTACTAATCAGCTACCTAGTTCGTATATAAATACCATTTAATACTAAACAACTTAATTATGCTATGGTACAATTCAATAGGGTTTATGCAAACAAATGAACATTGTATATAATCCTGATAGGAAGGTAGATCGGCTATAGGATCAAATTTCACCCTTTTTACAGCGATGGAGATTCATTTATTCTGCGAAAATTGGATCAACTGGCGAATTGGTTCCTAGAATTCATCTTAACTCAACAGAAGCAGTCCTGCGTAATAGCACTGCGTGGAAAGGAAGCTTCTCCATATGTCTAATACCAAATAACTTACTCTTTTCCTGCACTCATTTGTTTGAGCATCGAATTAGTTGATCACTCAGAGCTGTCATATCAGTAAAAAAAATCAGCTCATCACTATTCTTGAGTAAATACTCTTCTAATTTTTCGATAACGTACCATGGATCTGAGGCATATCAACACAAATTTTTTTTCAGCATTCTAGCTGTTGGTTAATTAATAGCTTACTCGTATGTAAAATTAACATAAACATATGATTCTTTTTCAGCTCAAGTTCTCTACATTGCTTTTCTATACTCCATTATTCTGGAAAATGTAATCAATTTAGCATTTCTCAATTTCTCATTTAGTCTAGAGCCGGTGTTTGTTACAACATTGGCGTCTACATAAAATAAATATGCGCTGAATTTAGGTAAATTTGTCCAACTAAATTTTAGTTAAATTGCAACTCCCGAGCAGCAAATGCACACAAAACTAGATATTTTTATTTTAGCTATCAATGTTGCACACGTCAATACTCGTAAAGGACTAGATTGCCACCGTATACACACATAAGTTTGATTTTTTTCTCCACCCAAGTATCTTGAAGTCGAGTACCGTAATTGTAGTATGAAGTCATTAATTATGTTGTTTTAACGCATATATATGTAGCTCGTGAGTATATATTCTGTAAATTAATCTTTTGATTTTAGCACTAATTTTTCAAATAGTGGATACTAAAATGGGGTATTGTATAAAAAATTAGAAACCTAAAAAACTAGCAAACAAAGGTGTTATAATGACAAATACCTACTCTAAATGTTACCAGATTTTAGGCGATTCATAAGCACAGTTGCCTGCATTGATCCTCCAATATTACTTAAGTACCTTCACATTACTTTTTTGAATCCGTAGTATAATCCAGCTTGTCGCCTCGACTTTATTCACAAGTTGAAAGTATTAAAAGACTAAACACATGCTCTCATTTTTTATGTGCATCGTCGAGATGATATGAGAGATATTTTGCACCATTTCTTTTATAAACTTCCACCAAAGAGAGAAGCGCACTGTTGCCAAGCGTCTTGGAATTCATTGACTGTTCAAAACATTTGAGCTTGACTTGTTCCAACAATCGTTTTAGGTGCTTTGATCAATAGCGCACTGCATGTTGGGTAGGATGCTGGTTGTGGCTATGCAAATTTCTCGCCTGTGTCATGAATATAGAAAAATTGGGAAAAATTTGTTTCTTTATCCAGTTATACTGCGAGGACCTGCATAGTCAAATACAGCATTGTGAACATTTTCTATCAGCAGACCAATTCTACCATGATCAATAAAATGTGTAAAAATAGAGAACTTAATCAATTCAACAGAAGAAGTAACAAGCATAAAATGGCAATAGTTCATCAAAATTGACTTGTCACATCTTTCTTCCACGTGAAAATCCTAGGAAGCCAACTGATCTGTTATCATTATTAAGACGGAAAATGGTTCATATAAAGAGTCAACTGCAACATATAAAACTCACACTGTGGTTCAGAAAATGTCTTCCTTCAATTATTATCAGGCCGCTGCTGAGCTTACTATCATTTCAACAATGTTGGAATGACAAGATAATTATTTTTGTACAGTTTTAAAGTCAGTATAATGATTTTTGCACCTTCATGTGAGGAATACCAGCCACATTTTGGAGATTCGTTATCAGTTGTGAGCACATTGTAGTGTTGGCATCATCAGGTAGCAACAGATACAATTTTTCGACAATATGATCAGTTGCACAAACCATCACTGTGCCAGTGAGATTAAGAGTTGGTACTGCTACATCAACCACACCAACAAGTCTGCCCATTGACGACACCATCAACTAGTTTGTAGATTGATAATACCATTAGATGTTCAACAAATTGCTACGCTCAGAACATAGACAACTGGTCTGCACTGCTACCTTGACGAAATCACCAGCTGGATTGCACGGCAACCCAGAAGATATCATCAGTTGGTTTGCACTGCTACCTAGACAATATCCCCGGCTGACTTGTACTACTACCCAGCCGATATCATCAACTGGCTTGCACTGCTACCTTGACGAAAAAACCAGCTGGATTGCACGGCAACCCAGAAGATATCATCAACTGGTTTGCACTGCTACTTAGACACTGTCACCAGCTGGCTTGGATGGCAACTCAGCCGATATCATCAACTGATTTGCACTGCTACGTTGATGAAATCACCAGCTGGATTGCACGGCTACCCAGAAGTTATCATCAAGCTGTGTGGGAGCTTCTCAATGTTATTTGAAGCAGCAATTGAACTCCACTGCCGAGACGCAGCTGCGTATCTCGCTTGATTGCAAGCAGCCCTGAGGTGAGGTGATCGCTTTCATGCACGTCCTCAAAGAGACAAGAAACTTTGTCGCGTATATATAAAATTATACAAGACTCTGAAAAGGAGTGTTTATTCATTCAGTGTCTGTTAAAAAACTGCATAGAATTTTTATGAAAAGTTGAAATCGTATATCCCTGAGTTTCTTTAGAACTGGTACTAGATGTTTATTTGACATCTGGATGAAAAACTACCAAGTTCGATCCGGCTTCGATATTTGTCTGGAAAGATAATGTAAGATCTCCTGACTCAAGCAAAAACCATTGGAATTCAGTGTATATAATTTAAGCCCTCACTATTTTTATTAATGTACATGAATTGAGCTCAAGTTCTCCATCATATTTTTTGAATAATTATATATTACTATTTATTGGATTCAAAATTAACTGAAAGGAAACTTTCAAATTCGACCTAACTGAATTTTATGTCTGGGGTTTTCTTCGAAATGAAATATTTACATCGCAAATTTCAGCTATAGAAGTGCAACAATATTGAATTCCTGAGCTTCGTATTCCCTCAATATTTTCGTGAGAATATCTTCATCTAGTTGAAAAACTACTTAACTGCAATTATTTCCAAAGCACAATGAGGTAAATGCAATTTAGATAGTTCAATATTTCAAGAAACACTGTGGCCATCAGAATGCGACCTGCCATTTCGGAGGTCGCATATAAACCCTTGAAATCATCAAAGCGCTCTTCGGCATTGTGCCAGCGTCTCTCCCCTCACATCTGAGATCCTGCCCAGTGTCACTCGCCGTGTAAACTCGCACTGTGGAGGCAGACCTGCAATAATTGCCCAGAAAGGCATCCGCTCCAATGAATTCTTGGTCTACGGTCGTTGAATGAATTGACTCTAAGAAGCGAGCTCGACACAATTCAAGGCCCAATTGCAGCTCGTGAAGTGTAGCTTCACCAAGGTTATTCTGAGGAGCCTTGGATACGTTAAATAGGAAACGACTCGGGAAGAAGAAAGAAGATGTTTATTTTGGAAACACTGAATACTCCTGCACTATTAATTTTAGCACTACAAATGTCAGAAAAAAATGTTTTTGTGACTTTGTTTACTCTACTAATATTATAGTATTAATACAATCATTGCATATTTGTCAATATTCAAGATGAAATCCTCACTCTCAGTTTTAAGGTAATCTGCTACGTCTAATTTCTATGTCTATTCATTACAGATTATATTGGAATAGTGCGTAGGTAATACCATGAGTGACCACACTCGGGCAAGATGCCAGCGATATGGTAAACCTGCTTTTCTTCAGAGAAAAGCCAAGAAAACAAGTATGTCAAAAGGGAATGATGAAGTAAAAAACCGAACTCAGCCAACAAGCATTGCCGATTCCTTAGTGAGTTTATATGCTACTAAAATAACTCCGTCAGCTTGAATACCTCATAGGTGGGCATTTTCGAAAATCTAAATTTACAACAGGCATTATTACCACACCTCACTCAAAAGAGGTCAGAATTTATATTTATCAGAATTTATACAAGAGGTACAATATTGTATTTATCTAAGTTCTAAGATAATTTCTTCCAGGGTCCCTCTAAGCGGGGGTTACATCTTCGCTTATTGAAGAGGGGAATTACGAAAGTGTGCTGGGCAAAATATAAACGTCGTAAAAAAATCAATTTGTTAAAATTAAAATATCTCAATCTAGCATCTATGGAACCGAATAAAACGGAACAAAGGAAAACATTATTTTTGTTGAAATTGTTGGTACATTTTTATTTTGCATTTAGTCTACGGTGTTGAGAACCAATATTCTATTTACTTTTTGATCTTGTGCATTAAACAGAATTTCGTATTATCAATAAAATTAGGTGAAAATTTTTATGAACATTCTTATGTATAAGTGTCATGCATTTGATCTGAAGGCGACCAGCATATACGGTATTAGTGTAGGATCCGTGTACAGTGATTTATTATATACAGTTATTCAAGCCTTCTCTGTTACATCTGTTCAAGATAAACAACAAAAATATTGATATGATATTTTTAAACCTTTTTTCAATAAATTGTACTAAAAATAAATTCTTAAGTAGTGCACGTACCGGAATATTAACTGAAATGAATTTATTGTGGAAGAAAAACAGTAAACTCTATATTATTCCTCGTTTTCAAGGAATAAAAGACAGCAAAAGTTAACAGAGGTGGTTTATGTGCAGAGGAAAGGAATTTTAAATCGTAGTGTTCAACAATGTTTGCATTGTTATTTACTATACATTATACGTAAAAGGAGTAATGAAATAACGTCGATTATTAAATGATATTAGACAACAGGTGCCCATGAAGATGACAAGTGGAATAAAATATCTTTTAAGACCAAATACTCGGAAATATCATCTATCAGGTAGTATTGCCTGCCAGATAACACCACACGCCAGTAATATCACACACCAGGTAACATTATACGCCATGCATCACATATCAGAAAACATAACACACAAGGTAACATCCCAAATCAGGTAACATCTGCCACCAAATAATTTCAAATGCCAGGCTACATCACGTGCCGGGTAGCATCAAATAAGGCATACATTAAAAGTAACTACAATGGTGTCAGATGGATCGATATATCAAGATTCCAACAGTCTACGGTGGTTCCTGATAGCAAAACCACTAATTCTGTAACATTTTAATGAGAAATGTAACGCAAAAGCACAAATGATCCAGAGAATGTTCCAGGTCATGGCAATAAGCTGCATACAGTGAAAATAATTGCTTAACTGATTCAACAATCACAATGTGATATGACAATGCATTTCCCTTTTTTCATAACCCTGATGTCAAATAGACACTGCAATTTCATAACAAACATGAAAATATAAGATAAACTTTTAACGATATTGCAGCATTCATAAAAATATTGATACATGTTTGCTTACCATAGGAAATTGAATCTTAGTGACAGAAGTTCAAGTTATCTAACAGTCTGAAGAAAATGTGAAAAGTAATTGCAAAGGGAAAATCTTGAAACGACCAGCTTGAAGTCGATTATCAATTATTTAATTGTACATCAAACAAACATTTATGTAAATTAAACTAGAAATGTGAATAAAGCTCATGAAATGAGAAAAATAAAATTGTCCTTGTGTAGACGGTTTCATAATATTTTTTGACGGTTTCCAGTCCCAAAGCTGTACTCGTAACATTTTGTTTCAATGGAAACCAGCAGGACCACATTAGACCCAGTAAACAATAACAGAGACAAGAGTGTGAGGGAGGCGCATTCAGAGACCTAATACCAATATTGAGAAACGCATGTGATGCACGGATGACTTGCAGAGGCAGACTCTGGCTGAGCACTCGAGTCATCGTGTGTGACTGCAGTGCTGGAATACAGAGTTGACGTGCAGATAATTCCAGGCTCCATGCACAGAGAAACTCAGAGCTTGCATGTCCTCTGAGTTGAAGTGTATTCACAGTTTCTTCTTCAATATAATTATCAGTATTTGGTTTGTAATTTATAATGTTTTCTTCACGAATACTTTTGCGCTATTCAGATTTTATTGAAGGTCTTTTTTTGAGCGTATCATTTTGGTACCACCAACTCCAATAAATATTCAATCGCAATAACTCCTTAATTCTAATTTATTTTATTAACGTTTTAGTTTTATCACCTTTTAGTTTTAAAGAATTTATCGCACATACATTTTTCTTCCAATTAAATTCTGATTCCCTTTTAATTTGAAGTATTTAGAATCATAATTTACGTTCTCTATGATTTAAAAATAATCCTATGGCTGAACTTCATCGTTTTCATTCTTCAACGTTAACACAAACCCACCTACTTAATTAAAATTTATTTGATATAAGAAATGCTATTGAAAAAAATACCATTAGTTGTTGAAGGCACGCTGTAAAATCATTGTTTGCACAACATAGTGATGTATAGCTGATAGTTGATAATTTTTGTGTTAATTTGTTTATATAAAGTGGAATCACTCAAACTAACGTCGAATAGCAGATAAATATATATTTACTTAATAATAGTGAAATAAGTATGATAAAAAAAATATTTTGATACACAACGGGCTCAGCCAATGTACCTTCATCTTTTTAAATTTCCTAATGTAAAACCTCATAAAGTCAAAAAAATGTTTGTAAATCTATTATGTTTTAATAAGCACGTAACATACTGATGGAAAAAAGTAGTCAAATGGTCAAATACAACAAATATCAGCGAGCAGGAATAGTTAAGTTTTTGATTTTTGAAAATGTGAAATAACTTTCTCTCTTCCCGTTATCATACGAGTATAAAAAAGACATAAACTTACATTATTTCGAATGAAGATTACACGTGATACATGATTCATGCCTGTGATATAATACAACCAATTTAAATTGAAATTGAGAAATAATAAAACGATTTGAATCGTTCTAATACCATGAAGAGATATAAAACAGAGCCAAAAGTAATTTTCCCATTGAAGTTCATTCAACAGCATTTAGTTTAGATTTTGACAACATGTGAAGCGTAAATGTTCGACTTTAACGGGAAGATGTCCTTACAAAAAAATATTAAAAACTCTACGGATTTTGAATCTAACATTTAACTTACTCCTGCAAATGTTTGTGCCATGATATTTACCAGCCATTATTTATAATTCCAAGGCATACTTTAGGATTAAGGTTCTCCGAACTCAACAAACTAAAATTAAATTTTTGAATAATACCCCTTATTCCAATGATGTTCGAACATAGTACAGCTAGTACACTGTTTGTAAACACTTCATATAGAATTACCCAACAGAATTTCTGGAGCATTTACGAGGGTACTCAGTTATACATTGTTTTCCAAAAACTTGATGCGTTTGATTATGTAGAGCCATAATATTACTGAAAACTTACTCGGAATCAAAAACTTAAATCTAGATTACCTGACACAGAGCATTAAAATCGTTAGTGTCGCATTTGATGTCTCCAAGTTTAAAGTCTTTATTTTTCATAATTCTCGCACACTCATGACCCTTATCAGCTCCATCAGGATCACTGTTGGCCCAGTCTCCTTGATTGTCAGGTCCAGGACTGCGTCCGCTGGGCAGCCACTGCCACTCTCCGTCGATTTTCTTCATCGCCACCCAAAGGTGCCCGTAGTCTGCCGCATAAAATTAAAAGAAAAGTTTGAAATGCTTAGCTAAGCAACAGGGAACACCGTTATATCAATGAATTTAATGAATTTTGTATTTTTTATACCAGGTAAGTTTAGAATCCACACCTAAGAAACAGGGAACACTGTTAAATCCATTGATTTAATGAATTTTATATTTTTCATATAAGGCAAATTATTTGGGGTTACAGTTCAGATGATAACTAATCTTCAGTGAATTTTAAACAAACTAAGCATACACTAAAATTTTTTTTAATGTTATCTTGAGTGTTAGTCAGTGATTATAATTACTGTATATTAATATGATTATATTTAGCTTCGCTAAATTTTGCCAGAATCATGAAAATTGTATATTGAACGAATTCATGCCATTATTTTACTACAACCCTATTAAGAACAGTTTCTGGGAAATTACACTCTGAAAAACTAAAATCGACGCTTCCTGCTGTGCATATTCTCTTTAAAACGTCCGTTCTGAACCTCTGAAGAATTTATCATCCCCTTTTCAAAAATCGTTAGATGTCCAATAAAATGGAAAGGCATAAACGTGAGACTTCAAACTACCAAACTTCAAAGCAATCTTCAACTTGATTTTTTCCGCGTAGATGGTAATAACTATCGTAAAAGTCGCTCATAGTCTCATGCTCTTGTGACTTAGCTGTTGAATCTGAGTAATCTAAAAAGCAGTGAACAATACCGAACAAAGAACGCATTCCATGAACCTCCAACAGGTGTTCAGAAATCGAGCACGAACTCTTGCTGGCTGAAAAGAAATCATTGACATTGAGTAAACGAGTTCGTTTCCTAATGCCGTTGTAAATGTAAGCGACGTAGCTTATTCTAATGGACCAGTCTGGACAAAAGGCAAGGCCAGTCATTTTAAAATGGGTGCTGCAATAGCTCACGCTGCGATCATTACCTCTATGAAGTGTCCACAGACACAGGGTGTGTTTTATGATTTGTAGCATAGACTTCAGATGCTACAAGAGTAAGCCACATACATATAATTTATAATACACATGTAACCTATTTATGATTCAGAACCGGTGTATTTGAATTTGTACCTGCGACGATTTCATTGATCTCCAGTAGTAATGATAGGATAAGAAGAAAATGAAAAATTTCGTTATCCGGATGAATTCGCTCCTGTTTGAGAGAATATATTACTATGTGTAAGTGGTTTCAACGTTCTGTACTTGTGTGAGTCAAAATATAAATTTAAATCTTTATTCAAAAAAGTTTAATCAATGCTATTGCAACGAAGTGGTTCGCATTAAAACAGTTGTATTGAAGCAGTCGTGTTGAAGCAGTCTTATTGAAGCGGTGGTGTTAAAGCAGTCGTGTTGAAGCGGTCATGTTGAAGCAGTCGTGTTAAAGCGGTTGGATTGAAGCGGTTGTATTGAAGCGGTCTTATTGAAGCGGTGGTGTTGAAGCGGTCGTGTTGAAGCGGTGGTGTTGAACCGGTCGTGTTGAAGCGGTCATGTTGAAGCAGTCGTGTTGAAGCGGTCATGTTGAAGCAGTCGTGTTAAAGCGGTTGTATTGAAGCAGTCGTGTTGAAGCGATAGTGTTGAAGAGGTGGTGTTGAAGCGGTCATGTTGAAGCAGTGGTGTTAAAGCGGTGGTGTTGAAGCAGTCGTGTTGAAGCGGTCGTATTGAAGCTGTCGTGTTGAAGCGATCGTATGAATTTATTTTTACTTGATGAGGAGTATGTTAGAAAATTGTATATAATACTAATTACTATCTGAAACAAGTCACCACAGTGGTGAATCGTAAAAAAAATCAGAAAAACGTCGGGAAACACCTTTGTATGGACAGGTAAATCGATCAAATTATTCGAGACTGTTCTTTGTTTTTCAGTTATACTGGATCATAGAAAGTCATTACATTTTCAATTATTTTAACAAAATGACTTTTCAATCAGCATAGTCCTTCATCTACAATCTTGTAATACAGCTGTGAGATGTTGAATACAAACCACAAAGATCTTCAGTAATAGTAAAACCAATATATTATTTTACTGAGTGTAATTAATTACTTCTGTCAGTTAAGAATTACTTCCCACTTCATCTAATGGTTAAAATTTTGAAGAAAAAATTGAACTGTTATTTAGTCCAGCATTATTTAGTTCTCCAGTGGATACAGCAGAGAATATGCAGTACATTTTGATACAAAAACCAATTTGTGTCTGTTCTTATGTAGCATCAAATTTCTGATTTAACGTAGTAAAGGCATGCTCATTATCTGGTCTAAGTTCCTTGCTCTGAAGACCGAAACAAAAGTTAGATGTAGACTCACAAAATTGAAAACCGTAATAGGCTGAAGTTCACTAACCTCACAATGAATTTAAATCAACGCAATGCATTGTAAAAAAATATTTTGGTTGTCTAAGAACGGTAGATGATCGAAGTATTTCACATTTCTGAACAATAATTGTACACCTACTACTAAACGGTTCCTACACTTCTAATTCAAATACAGTATAACTTCGGTAAACGCACGCCCACGATCAATCGGTTAACGACCAACAATTTCGCTAAAAATTTGTCAGGGATAACGAACAAAATTTCGAATAACAAACAGCAAGACAAAAAACTATGTGGTATCCCAACCTTAGTCGCGCTCGAGATGTTGTTGCAGTGGGACGTTGCCTGTTTTTATTGTGTTGCATCCGTGTTTTTGTGTTATTTTAGTGCTTTATTTGTATAATATAGCCCTCAAACATGTCTCCAAAAAAGATTAAAGGCGAGAGTAGAAGTGTGATGAAAAGACAAAAGCAAGCAATTGAGATAAAGATAGAAATTATTTCTAAGCATGAAAATAGAGTGCGTGTATCTAATTTCACGGCTGAATACAACATATCAAAGTCAAGAATCTCGACCATTTTAAAGAATAAAAAACAAACCAAAAGAGCTAGTGTTGCTAAAAGAGTGAGTATTTTAACTGAGCAAAGCCCCAGGTAATTGAAGAAGTAGAAAAGTTGCTTCTTGTGTATAAATGTAGAAATAAATCTATGGGTTATATTTTATTGACAGTAGCGAATCAACTGGGATGAGAACCAATTATTTCTATTTCCATTGTTTCTTACTGGAAAAGTTGATTTGGTTAACGAACGTTTCATTAACGATCAGCTTTCAGGACGGATTGTGGTCGTCAACCAAGGTACTGCTGTAGATATGACAATTTATACATTCAAAATGTAACATTCATACACCTACATGTTCCACTCTTTCACAGGAATACAGTGACCACGTATATCAACGTCTCTATCAGCTATTACTAACCTGTATCAATATTTCGGAGATACTGCCTTAGGTTTTCGAACTCCTCACTAGTGTTCGCTGTGTACAAATCGCCTCCCAGCGTCTTGCACTTCTGTCGTGCCCTGCACCAGTCCATCTGAGCGGGCTCAATGTACAGGCAGCCAGCGGTAGTGTCTTCAAAGGGCTCAGAGCAGCTGTCTAATTTTTCTGCTCATTGCGTAAAATTAAAACCCATGTAATACTATCGTAGAGCAGCTTATAAACAAAGCATGTTTTTCAAATAATAATGTCAAGTTCCGCTACGTCTTGACACTAACAAGAGGCTGTTAGCATAAGTCAATACTAATAATTGAAAACTTTTAGAGCAGCCTCTAATTTGGGTTTGCGGAGGTAAGAAATTATTTACTGTGATTTATACATGTTGAAATTATGCATTTGTTGATTTGAAAGGATGAAGCATAAACATGCTTATTATTAATGACATCATTCATTGCATCGACAACACAATGCAATACATAAATGTTTCATACAGTCTTTTACTGCAGTTGATATCTGACATAAATTAGAGCAAGTATATTCATTGCATTAATTCTCTTAATACAAAGAGGAAGTATTTGTTGCAAATAATCATGTCAATCACTTTAGCAGGACGATTAACTAAAATAGCATGAAGTATTAAGGTAATATTCTAAAAATTAAGAGCAAAAAATATGAACTATAGAGTTTAAGATTGTACTGTTTTTTAAAAGGTAAATCAAAAACACTAATATTGCAGTGCCTAATATCTACATCTAAAGTATTTACCTCGATCTCCATACATTTTTTCTCAGGAAAACTTTGAGAATGGCTACACATACTGTACATTAGATGTCGTAGTATTGGGAATCTACTGCACAATGACCCTAACTAAACGTTCGTACACAATATGGAACTTTAATCATAGATGAAGGTACCTATTAGCCCTCTCATTTTCTCCCTCTTTTAAATGTAAATGGATGGAAATGAACCTTACAAAAAATTTACTGCAAAAAACACGCTTACTTGCTCGCTCGTCTCATTAGATACTTTGCATTCGCTAAAGTTTGTTTAATTTTCCCGATATGAGTGTTTGAGTAGCTTTATAAGTGAGATTGAGATTTACTTTACTTCTTGTCAGATGAATAAGTATAGGAGCAAATTTTATTGTTACTTTACGAATTTGGCATCGATAGACGCTACTCTATACCAATATAATCAAGTATAGTTTTTTCTTTGATACAATAATATATTTTTATACTTTACCTATGAGTTTTATTCCATTTTCGGTGCACCTAAAGGCTTCGTCACAGGCGCCACCAAAAGTCGAGTTGATGGCAATCAACGAGCCGTCATTAAGGAAACAGCCTGAAAATACGTACAAGATCAATTTTCAAGGTCTCCCATTTTAATTATTGTTGTCAATATATTATAATAGTATCCGCTGTCTGCCTCTTTAGGATGTAATTGTCAATTTGTACCTAGTGCCGTGCAAGAAATATGTACATTATTGTATTTGGACATGGATTTTGGACGATTTGTTGGCAACTATAATTCCCATTTAACACATAGAAACGTTGAAAATTTTACGATGCAATTTGATGTAGTAATATCGATAATTTAACCTAATTTACAGAATATTCTTTGTCATAACTTCCTTTGCTGGTGATGGGCCAACAGAGTCCTTCGGTGCCTTCTAACGAGTCACACACTGTTTAACCACTGATGAATTGATGCTTAAGCTAAACGGCAGTTGCACATATTTGTTCTTCTAGTAAAAGATTCTATACATGAATAATATGTATCTTTGACAGCACTATTAATTTCAATATGACTACCAATAACTCCCATATGATCTTGGTAATTTTTCCTCAGTATTACAAGAAGTTAGAAATAAGAAGGGTACATCACCTCTCTAATTCAAAGACCTAAAGCTCACTTACTGCAGATGCTTTGCAGTCGTTGCATTAGAGTGCAAAGCCTACGTACTTCTATCAACCAGTTCTCGTAGATATATGTTAAATCAAAACCCTTTTCTGACGCGAGCTCAGCAACTCATATTGCTGAGCTGGCCCACTGGATATTCTTCTCTTTACTTTTTTGGAGGGGGGTAGGCAAATGAATTTTGGGTCTTTATTTCACCCTGGAACTGGAATAACCTGAGGTAAATTTTCGCACAATTCCTCACAAATTTATTGTTTTATCACTTACGAACAAAAGACTTCCTAATTTTGCAGGTCGTAGTACCGACGGTACCGTTCCATCGAGCAGCCACTTTTATCAGAGCCTTTTCGTTCCACGTGCGACACTGCGCCCCAGAGCTGTTCCTTGTGAAGCATGAAGCTTGGCCCCATCCCAGCGCTTGTGATAAGGCAAGGCAGTGCATGGCGGAGCGTGTGAAGTGAGACTCTGGTTGTTCTCCACTTTCCTCCATAGCAGTTTCGTCAAGCAAAGATGAGACCCACACTTCTGTCGAGTGAGACTCTCTTTCTGTCACCACTCTTCCAAAGAAAGCAAAAGTCAGAAGTCCGATAATTTGAAACAAAATTTCATATTCCATTTCTTTAATCTCGACTGATCACTTAGGTGTAACTATATGAATCAACATTGGAAGTTGTGAGATTATTGGGCTTTGTAAAACACTAAGCCTTCATTTGTGAGAAGAAGTGTCTTCACTATTAATGGTTGAATTATAAGATAGAATAATGCATGAAATATTAAGCTGTAAATAGTTAGCATAACATTAGATATACCAGAAAAATGATTGCATCAAAAAATGAACTAATGTGGTAACTGATAAACGTAATTAGTTCACAAATAATAAAATTCACATAGAAAAAACAGTTGCACTACAATATGAAACAGTGTATGATCTGATTATAATGATAATAAACTCTCCTAAAATTACAGTAAATCCGGGCTCTGAGAGTTAATACAATGATTTTACGTTCCATTGACTGAAAAACTTATACATGTGTATCGTATGACTCAAATGGAACTGCAACCTGTTCTCTGCCTAGTTCAGACTCTACTGCAGTCTGATTTGGAGAACGCTTCTAAATATGATTACCCATCTATATACCTCCTCACATTACTAGAAAGCCCATTGGCCTTAAAATGCATGTTTGAAGCTTCAATGATGATATTACTTTAGTGTTGAGCATCAGTGTTTCTGGTATGCTTAGTAATGAGTGTGGAAGCATTAGAAGTTGCAGCGATAACGAGTGGTGTCGTTGCAAAGTCTTGAGAGTTTAAATGGTCTGAAAGCTGAACAAAGCGTTTCTCAAATTCAACCGCAGTAGAATTACGAAAATTATTTTAGTTAAAGAAGTAAAAAATTTCTTGAGGGCGTTGAGTTTTTCATTTGGTGGTATGCTTCTGAGGAAATTAATGAGTAGAGAACATGGTTCGACCACAACTCACAGACTGTGCATTGTACACAAGTGCATTGTGGTGTATTTTATTCAGTAAAAATACCCCGTAAATCAGGCAAAAATAGTACAAGATTGCAATGTTATTACAACTTTAAGAACCAGAATGACTACTCAAAAAAACATAGCAATGGTGCTCAATGTACTAACTCATTACGTTAATGAAAAAACAAAAATCAAATCAACTCCACAAGCTAAAGCTGACTTTGTAGATTGTGAAATTGTCTTGAAAGTCTAAATGACCTGAAAGACAATGTGGCAATGTCTTGAAACTCTAAATGGCCTGAAAGACAATGTAGAATTGTCTTGAAAGTCTAAATGACCTGAAAGCTGAACAAATCGCTTCTCAAACTTAGGCGCAGTGGAATTCACAAAAATGCTGTAGTTAAACGAGTGGAAAACCTCTGGAGTGCATTGAGTTTTCCATTTAATGGTATGCTTTTGAAGAAATTAGTGACTAGAGAACATGGATCGATAGCAATACACTGTCTCAGTCCTTAGAGACAAGTGCATTGTGTTGTATTTTATTCCGTGAGAATACCTCGTAAATTAGGAAAATAAATCGCAGGATTAGAATCTTATTACAACTTTTAGAACCAGGATGACTCCTCAGAAAATATAGTATTGGTGCTGAATCTATACGCTCAATATGTTAATGATAATACGTGAAACATATTAACTCCACAAGCTAAAAGTCACTTAGATCGTGCAAATAGATCAACCAGTGGAATCTGAGAGGTAAAGCGTGTGCCTAGAATTAAAAGAAATGAACGTCACTAGAAGATCTGACAGGAAGGCCTGATATGTTGACGTAAAAATAAAACCCAAAGCATTGGTGTCGACACAATGACGGCCCTGAAATTGTTCAGTTCACATTGTAAGAGAATAACTTACATTACTAAGTAAGTTCGTTGAAGACCTTTTGCGTAGAAGTTGGATGTTTTCGATGATTAATTGATCGGCCTGAGGAGTATTTACCACGTTCTAAAATTTTGTACTAATAAATTCTATCAGTTTTTTCATTTTCGTCAATTGCAAAGCTGAGTGAAGCAAATTTGTAGTAATCGTTTATACTTCCATAATTAGGAAGATATATTCTCAAAACACTGATAATATATAATCGTTGATATATACTCGTGAGAAATTCTGTATAATTAATTCTTTATTATTATGTTAATTAACGAATGAACATTATTTATTTTGACCTATTCACCTTCTACTCCATATATGCCTCACAATGAGCACGGAAATAATTAGAAAATAACTCAAAATATGCTTACATTATAGAGAGAGTAGGAACGTCATGATGGTTGGTCCTGTAAGAGAATATATTACTGTTGTACAAACAGCAACAACACAAAAATATTGATATTGGTGTCCAGTAGCAGTTAAGTTGTTGTAGAGTGTGGATGTGCAGAAATCATAATTCAGCCAATTTAAGTATCAAGTTATTCAATGCACAACTCTTTATCATATGGCAAAGTGATAAATAGTCAATAGTCAAAGCACAGTCCATTCAAGGTGCTTAGGCTTTGTTTCTTTCATTACCTCCGTTTTTCTACTTAAATCTTTCGTATCTCGGTCTCGCGGTGCCATACATATCTTCGTGTTTTCATTATCTTATTCGATAATGACCTTGAGCTATTATTTCCAGAAACTCTGAGCATATATAAGTGATTAAACATTACATATGGAATTAATTTCATACCTTTTTGGTACTCCCATTTTGAAATTTTCGCATTAAAAGTTTGCAGTTAGTAAACTTTGTAAATAAATTATCGTTTTTTTTTCAAGCAAACCTCATAAGAAGGTTTATTGTTGGATATTTTTATCTGATTCATTCACTCCCTAATGGATTTACACTACTTACAATTTGAAAGATTTGAACATGAGAGAGAAAATATGAATTTTTCGAGATGGTTTCTCATTTGATGTGTATTCAATTCACCTGTACCGAAGAAATGGCCACCATGATACCATGCGCGTGTTGTTCCATCATTTTGGGAACCATAGAAGATCACATTGATGGGGAAATTGCAGCATTATGCTCACTTCTTATCCTGGCATTATTTACTTCATACTCCGAAATGACAGTTGAATAGTTGGATTAAATTTCTCATAGTTAATAGTAGAATTCAGGATTATCAAAGGGATGTTGGTTTTTAGCAAGCTGGCGTGCACAGCCCAGAAATATGTATTAGAATAGAATTAGGCTATAGGAACGAACCTTCTGGCCCATTCTTGGGTCGGATAATTACTTCGATAATTATTCGGTTGTTTACCCAAGTCCCATGCCGTATTTCTAGCCGCGTCAACCTTGTCGGTAGCGGGATTCGAACCCGGGTCTTTCCGCTCGCAAGCAGATTCGCTCACCAGTTGACCAAGCTGGCAACACATTGACAACATACAAAAAAAGTTGACAACATACAAAATAAAACTTTTATAATGGTGGTATATTTTAATCAATGAATACAGTCAGCATTTTAGAAAATGGATATATATATATATATATATATATATATATATATATATATATATATATATATATATATATATATATAACGATACGATACATGCTGATACATGCTATATAATTTTTTGATTAGGTCCAAAATTCACAAAAACCTCGCTGAAAAGTATGCTTTACTGAAAACATTAATCATGATTTGTATAATAAGTTTTGAGTTGTTACAGTTGTGGTAGAAGACACCACTGAAAACACTATAGCATTAACAGCTGTACAGCAGTCTTCGCTCACACTTTCAAATTCGTAATGTTGGTCTTCTTTTGATGCATTTAAAGGCATTAGCTGCCACGATCTATTCAGCGGTAGCAGAAATATGACCGACAGTGAAGAATTAATTGTTGTATACTCGTTATCTTGTTTGTAAGCTCCTCACACAAGGATATGCATAAAAGTAAATAATATAAATGACCATTAAGTTTGGCGTGGTTTTCAAGATTTCCATTTGCATGTAGCCACAGAAAGAAAATAGCATCATCCCTATGAGTAAAAAAACTGATTTTGATGAATATTGTATTCATATATATCATTTCATTAGGACACAAATTTGAATGCCAAAGCGATGAAGTGTTTTGTATTCCCTAAAAACTTAAAGATATTTTTAGAAACAGGTTGCAAAAAATAGGTCAAACTGATGACAAATGACCTCCACAAACATGATCACTTATGCCTAATTTCTAGTTACGTTTCATCGACACGCTCAGATAAATCATAAATGTGAGCAAATGTAATACACTGTGAGCAATAATATTGCTCATGTGGTAATAATATTACGAGTTTCAAATTAATAACTTCTTCCAGGAACGTTTATTTCCATAGACCAGCAGATCTCCATAGGACCCAGTACACAAGGAAAGAGACAAGAGTGTGAGGGAGGCGCATTCAGAGACATAATATCAATATTGAGAGACGCATGTGATGCATGGATGACTTGAAGAGGCAGACTCTGGCTGAGCACTCAAGTCACCGTGTGTGACTGCAGTGCTGGAATACAGAGTTGACGTACAAATAATGCCAGGCTCCATGCACAGAGAAACTCAGAGCTTGCATGTCCTCTGAGTTGAAGTGCATTCACAGTTTCTTCTTCATTTTTGTTCTCAGTATTTGTTCGTGAAATTCTTTAGTTAATTTATTCATTAGTTTGAAGTTAATGAAATTTTTTTTAGAGGTAATTTTATTCCTACTAATATTGTTAATGGAACTTTAATTGCTAGATTTCAATTATTAAACTCTACAGTTTTTAACTATTGACACATTTTAGTTTCAACTTCTTAGGAATTTAGATATATTTCCTCCCTCAGCCTAACTTTTTATTACTCTGGTCCATAAAACATATGAAACAACTTTCGAAGCGTTATATGTTTTAATGAGGAATTAGCATATTTTTGTTGCTTAAGCCTACCCATTTAAGTCTTCACTCCTAATAATAACAGCAATAATAAGCCAAACCTTCTGTCACATAAGAATTTTTTAATAGAAAGTAATACAAAGGATTATTCTAAAACAATGAAATTATCATTTAAAGGAATGAATGAGATAGTAAAGAATAATTGTTATTTCACACTTTTGCGACACCTTTTTTATGATAGGTGGATCACTTATGCTAACATCAAGTGACAAATACATCTAATTATATATATATATATATATATATATATATATATATATATATATATATATATATATATATATATATATATATATATAACTATATAAGACCATATTTATTATATATGTTAGAAGATTCCACTAAAAATACCGCAGCATTTGCAGCAGCACTACAGTCTCCTGCATAGTCGTAATGTAGGTCTTCATTTGATGATGCATTTGAATGCATTAGCTGCCCTGATCTATTCAGCTGCTGCAGAAATACGACTGACAGCAATGAAAAATCTGCGGTGTGATCATAATTTTCCTTGCAACTTCCTCAGATAAGAAAATGTATGGAAGAGACTGTAATGTATACGTAATCATGAAGAATAGAGATGCTCTTATGATTTGCATTTGTGATTGTAGAAATAGTGATGTGATCATGACTGAAATGCCTCAGTAATTCTTGATGTAGCAAAATTTTTGTATTTTACGATCACAAGACCAATCTGAAAGCTACCGAGTTGTATTATATCATTTCTTGTTGTGAGGTTACTCACATTAGTTCCAAGAAATATATTATTGAACAAAAATATTTATTAGCAATAAAAATACCCTTCAATGAACCACTTTTTTTGTTTGAATTGGCGTTCCATTGAGTAAACCCAGAGTGTGCCGTAGTTTAATGTGCTTTGTAAATCAAATCGAATTCATATGCAATTAACGTACCGTCAAAAATCTACGGATTTTAGTACGGACATTCAATTTACTCTCGGGGATCAATACATATGTCGTAACGAATCTGTAGTTCTACTGCATAGTTTTATGAGGTGTAAAAATTGTGCTCGTGGTTTTTCAGTTGATTGTCGTTTTCTTACTTTTTATCTATTATTATTGCGTATACTAGACGCACAAACAACATAGCATTTATTCATGGGAAAAATATGCCATTGAGTGTTCGAGCAACGTCTCAGAGGCACTGGATGGAGGCATGAGCGTGAGTCTTCCATCTCGTGTTCATGCTATGTTTACATTTCCCTCGAGCTTTCCTCAATTTGATAGTTTAGGAAACCTTTGACTCGTTCTCCCACGAAATCTTTCTTTACTAGTGCCAGTAGAAATGGGGTTATGGGGGTTATATAGACTTGTGGTAAAGTTATTAAGTATCAAACAAAGAGGCGAGTTATTTCTGACCTAAAGCCAAAGATAACTGAAGTCGTTACCACGAGTGATGAAGCTATGCTATTGAGAACATCGTAGAAAATTAGGTGCAGGTTTGACGATCGTTGTGCAAATATAGTAACCATATAGAGATACATTCTTGAAAACAAAATGGATCCATATCTAATTCTTATTCTGTATTAATTTTCAATTATTTAATTTTTATTTGTTCATGTCATGAACGTATTAAATTATCAAGAGACAATACGGACACACTTCATGAGATGAAAGAGTACGAAAATTAAACGCAATACATGAATATAGAACAAAGTTGGACAAACGGCAACCCGTCGTCAACCAAATTAAAATGCTACTTAAGCGTAGTCACTACCTCTTTTCTTGCTATCATTCACCATGTACACATCCCCTCGCACTTCTAGTAAGTGCAAAAGCAGTAGAAAGTTCGTTCATAGCTCGAATGAAGACATTAATCTTGTATTGGGTATCGGTATAGAGTGAGGGCTGAATAATGATCACGAGAACGTAAGAATTTTGGGCGATAACATGTGACGTCGATTGAAGTGCCGTGGAAATCACAAAATGCTCTTAGCAATGACTGCCAAAATCATCTTTAGTACATTGAGGTTTTCATTATGTTGTCTGCGGTGAAAAACATTGTAAATGTGGAACGTAAAGATCCAGTTTGAATAAAATTACAGTATGTTTGAATCAATAAAAACATATGCTTTGCACTGTATTTTATTGCATAGTGGTACTTAGTAAGCAGTACACACACTAATGGTGCTATATAAATCAAGTCTACTCCAGGAGCTAAGGCAGACTTAGTAAGCCCTACAAGTATAATATATCTGTCAAGGGAATCTAACAGGCAGAACTTGACTGTAGACCTTTTAGTAAAACCATACAGAAAGGCTTGATAGCTATGTTTAAAAGTAAAACCCAAAGTAGGAGTGTATAAGTAACAGAAGCTAATAAATTGTTCAGTTTATATAACACACTAATATAATTGACTGCATGAATTCGTCGAAAGCTCTGAGAGGAGAAGTGCTTTCAATGTTCGGTTCATTGAACCATGTGATATTAACGCTTTTCAAGACCATGCCCATTTGTCACGTTTTATTACTTATTATCATTGGTTTGTCTCAACGAAGCAATCGTTCCAGCAATCTACTATACTTCCATCATAAAGAGGGTATTTTCTAGGAATGTTTTAAGCTTTAATTTAAATATAGAAAAGGAATCAGTGTATAAAATCTATATATATATATATATATATATATATATATATATATATATATATATATATAGATAGATATAAATATTGATTACTGTTGTTTTTCGATATTAGCAGCTTCACTGATACAGGTCTACTATTTAATTTATTGATTGTTGCTGGAAGAAGCAGTACGTCCGGGATTGATGCCTTCATTTTAAATGACATGGGACTTGGTTATCAACCCGAAGATGAATGAAACGCCTTGTTCATATTGCCTTATTTTATTCATTTACAGGGTGACCCAGCAAAATTCATGATAGAAGATTTTATCATACATTACACAATTGGTAAACATTGAAAAAATCATTATAAATAGACTAAAAATATCCTACGATGTCTTTAAATCATTGTCGATGAGTCACCTTCAGACTGTCCCCTAGTTCACAACCCTGTCGTACTGTTGCAGTGCTCACCTGATGAACTCTGCTCTCCTGAACTTTTATTAATCCTTCATCCATAGCACCTTCTTCCTAAGACAAGCTTGAACTCCAGTCTTGTGCATGACTCTCCGTAGTCTTCTTCCTACTCCAACTCTGGTTGCTACTCTGGACACACTTTTCCATTTCTGGTTTAACATTGATCTCTTGTTTTCTCCAGTTTTCAGTCGGGAGATTTATTTCTTCCCTCATGAGCCTACTTGTGATCCTAACTTCCGTTGTTAAGAAACTTCTTTTGGTTGAGCCAAAGAAGTTTTCCCGAGTCTTGAGAGAGGTCATACTCCATTCTGCCATTCAGTTGAGATGTGCTTCTTGTCAGGTTGAACTTGTATATGACGCTGCAGATACATGTTATAAACAAAATTCATTTTGGGTAGCAAGCGATACTAGAATGAAGAAATTTAAAATTGAATTTGAATATATAGTGTAATAAATTATCATATATTTTAAACTGAATTTAATGGGTCACCCTATGTACAACATCGCAACACTTACTGTATTTTATAAGCTAAAGATTCCTGGAAGATTTTAATTCAAGTCTTCCACTGTTTCAGAAGACCTCTGTGACGTTATAGGTTCTCGCGTTGTATCTAAATTTTACACATTGGCGGATTTTAAATTCAGCATTTATAATATTGCTGAGATTTCTTTAATCCTAGCAACCAAGATTATCTTAGTCGTAGCAGTTGTAACAAGCTCACAAAAATTAAACCCACGCATTATCTTTTCTAATTTAATACAGCTTCACTTTTTCTCGTTCCTGTTCACCACACAATGTTTTTCAGAACACAAATAAGTTTTATTGCAGCTTCAGCAGCGGGTTTTTTGCTTGAATGTTCTGCCTAGCCTGCACAGTTGAAAAATTGAAAATAAGCCAATTTTGTTGTCGTAGATGTGGAATTTCCTAACATCAAAAATGCACAGAATTCTAACCTACTTAAAGTTATTGTCGTGGTTCATATACTCGTATTAGTTTTGAGCTGTCGTGCCCATTGTACGAAACACCACTGTGGACTTTTAAGTATGCAACAGTAACACAGTTTTTGTTCCCACTTGCATGGTTGTAATGCCGGTTTTATTTTCGTGATGCATTTGAAAGCATTACCTGCCCTGATCTATTCAGCTGCGGCAGAAATACGGCTGACAGCAATAAAACTTTGGTATGCTCGTAACTTTCTTTGTGAGTTCCAAAAATGAGGAAATATTTGGAATAAAATGCTGAACGTGGTCATGGATTGGACATTCGCTCATGATTTTTATTTATATGCACTCCTAGATATGAAAATATAAACTTTGTAGCGAGAATGACTCTGTGGGGCTGGATATTGCAAAATTATAGTGAAAATGTTACAGGATATATCATACCACATAGAATGTAATTTTTTTTAATAGAACATCAGAATAAAGTAAGAACCTACTAGCTAAAAAATAACTTTCCATGAACTTATACAGCTATGTTTGATTTCTATTGGCGTTTCACTGAAGGAACGCAAACACAGGGTTAAATTTATGTGTCTAGTGGCAACAGTTTTTGAAAGCTGCACCGTTTATTGATACAATATCAATATTTTGAAACTCTACGGATTTTCAGCCGAACATTCAATTTACTTCTGGTGTATCATCTGTGATGATATTTGCCCCTTTTTGCTTTTGCTTGATACTTTTATAGTTTGAATTTGTTTTTTATTTCAGGATTTGAATTATTGGATTTGATCCTTTGTATTAATCTGAAATTGTTTAATGTTTCTATTAACTCTATGGTATAAATTAAATTTTCGCCGTCTATTCTGCAGTGACTTAGTCATTCTCTCTCCTCAAATCAGAGGTTACTTGTGAATTTACCAGCCGTTAGGAAGACTAGTAGTTTGCTCGTCTCAAAAATAAGCTTTGAATTGTGATACCAGTGTGTGTCAGAGGCCCAGCTTGAATTGTAGCTCAAGTAATCCTGCTATGGTGGCTTTTTCCAGAAACAAAATGTGTTTAGGAAGTCAAGAACTGCAAAATGGCACCCAAGTATAATACCTTTTTTAATAACTGCGACTGTCAAGATCGAAAATTATAAATGGCTATATTATTATTGTGTGAAAATAATATTCGCAACATTTTGTTAACAGATAATAAATTAAACTACCAACGAGAGGTAATCTGGTCATTCTTATCATTCAACGTTAGTGAAAAAATATAACACGCTCACGTGAAATTTAATTCACGAAAAAGAACAATCTGTTCTCCTGTCTTAGATTCCATTTTTTTAGCTTTGAAGAAAATAAGATTAGGGAAGACAAAAAACTAATGGACAATGATTAATTAAGGAACAAATAAGGACTGACGAAAAGAACAGCTGCCGACTATATCATAAAATTCTACATTAAAACGCCAAAATGATTACAATTTTATTTCAGAATGAATTATATCGTAAACAACTACCTACTCATTTGTTATAGTCAGTATTTTCAATGTGATTTATTACAATGAAATTAATATCATTATAAGTATTTTCCTTATTATGATTGTATATGTTATAATTATTGCTCTTATCATTGTTGTCATTATTACTATTAATGATATTAAGATTTTATCAACATTCTTGTTAATCTCATTATATTAAACTCGGTACTTTTATTATAATTATTAAGATGCATGACTATGATACTATGCCACGTTTGATCTTCAAAAGTTTCACCTTGTGTAAAAACTTTAGGTCGTAAGGTAGTAACTATTGTCCTTTAGCCAGCCGACACTGCCACAAACATCTGAAATTTCCCACCTAAAATAAGAGAATAAATGTCGTTAGACTCTCAGAGTTGCAGCAGATCGTATTTCAGGATTATTTTTAAACTTGGACGGCTCATAAATAGCGCTTTCTTCTGTAACACGTGGGTCGAATGTATCCGCAAAACGGTAATTTTAGGACTACTGATATTCTGGTTGAGTTGATAAATTGTCAGAATATCTGCTGTGTTACTGGACGGCCGGATTGTATGGTAAATATTGATAATAGGGCTATTCCGGTGACACCGTTCTTAATAATGTTACTGAACCTCGCAGCTAAAAAGGTTATTATACGCTTGAAAAGTTAAAGAAAATTAGCCGAATTTCCAAATAGCTAAGTGCAAGTTTGAACTCCAAATGGGTACATTAGATACCTTATTTTGTACCATCATATGCATCTTTGTTCAAGACGCTAAATAATTCGTAATTGAAAGTAAAAATAACAACTTTCTTACATACACTCAAATAAAGTTTCAACCTGTAGTTAATGCTTCAAAATAATAATATAGAATAATGAACATGATTTATTAATCGTAAGTACTCATGCGTTCGATGGGAAATACAGAGTTGATCTTTAAAAGATCTGTCTTAACTCCTAGCTAACGATCATTACTAGATAAATCGTATAGTGTTTAGTATTTTTATTATTATAGCCTTTTTGATTATGATTTCATTCATAACCTGTATCATGACTATTAAAATTGGTATGATTGAAATGATTATATTAAAATATTATTTTGGGCTGAGACGTGTCAGCGCGTCTAAGTTATTGAAAATTATTTAGATTTGGCGACGAGGATTGAGGCATGCTTCTGCTGACTGATGAGTTAAGATATTTAATGTGTCTGTATTCACTTCAAAACCAATTCACCATTCCGTCGTGTCTCCAAGCCTACCATACCTGTACCTCTGTGGTACCCCATAAGTATTTTACCGGTATCCTGACAGATACCCTAATCGGAACCTTGTCGACGTTCATTGGTGTTGCGTTTGTGCCGCACATCGTTTCTACATCATCCACCATACCTCAGTCATACGATGGTTTCTGCAGAGCAACACAAACGACAGCTTATTTCTTCGATTTACCTGCGTAACTGTTACTCGAGACATGAAAAAAGTCAAGAGGACATTTCGTTGTCGATAAAATTAATATCGCTAGCTGTAATCCCACATGTAATTCCATACAGGTTACAGTTTTCAGCAACGGTCACCATCACGAACGGGAAATCCGAGCGAACAAAGTACCTATCGCTGTGATAAAACTGTTAAGATAAACAAAAGCGTGCCTGCAGGGTCTGATAAGAAGAAGTTTTTGTTACCTAGACAGGATCAAGCTCTTTTTTGAGCTGCCAGAGCTTTGTGTGTTAATTAAGTGTATTGCAGAAGCTGATCCCTATGAGAGTGTGGAAGTAAACAAACAAAACAGTGCGAATGAGAGTGGGCAATGATGTTCTGTTTTTAAGCTTCGATAATAATACCAGTCGATATCCTCATGACGGAGAGGGTCATGTGTGACGAGAAATGAAAATGACAAAGTGTGTCTGAAAAAGCTCTAACCGGCAAATAATTGTGTACATATGCGAGAATGTTATGAGACACAATTGAAAAATTATTTGAAATAATCAATTCTGACTGTTGTAAGGGAAGAATGATTGCCAATGAGCTTGTCAATCATATATAAAGAGATGCAGTACAACTACATATATATATATATATATATATATATATATATATATATATATATATATATATATATATATATATTTATACCTATAATATATCGACACAAAGGAGTTCATCTTTATTGATTCATTTGCGTTGAACAACACTTCAATAAATCCATTGTCCCTTTTAATAAAATCATAAGATATTTTAATCGTCTCTGAAGCACGTTTCCATTTTACCCTAATGATTGTCGTGGATTGGCAAATACAGAAACTTATCAAATTACAATAAGGAATTTCATGTAATTTGGTAAAAACATAGATTAACCGAATACTGATAATAAATTGTACCTAACATCCAATCTTAATGTGTTTCAATATTTTTCAGTTTAAAAAATGAGGTGAGCTAAGACTGATTTATTTACGTTATTGTCTCCAATATTTAGGCAGCTGGCTAATCCCTTGCAAATAAAAGTGGAAATTTCACATGTGATAATAATCTCGTGAATTCGTCTTTCTTTTTTCAACGGAACTGAAGCTTCGCTCGTTTAAAACTAATATAACAAAATTTAATCACGCTAAAAAAGTGCTATGAATAAATAAAAACGTAACTTTTTTGAATTATTTCAAGTATCTACTACACTGATGCCAAGGATGTTTTGTATTAAAAAACAGTACTATTATCAAGAATCCCAAATGATAAAATATGGCAAGAAACAGTAACTAAGAATGGTAAAGAGATATTTCAAACATGATGGATTTTTAGTTTAAGTACATAGAGACTTTATGACAAAAATAAATCAACGAATAAGTCCTTCCAGACATTATATTACTGCAATGATTTCAAATTTAGAAAATCGATGTAGGCTACTGACATGGAACTCTCGAGAGCAGTACTAAATGCATGTGTATATCAGCTTTCATGTTGAATACTGATTGAGATTCGTTCTTCTTTCATTTAATATAGAATTACGATTTAAAATACTATTCCATGATTTTATTTCTATGATAGAGTTTTATGATTTTATTTTTATGAAACAATATTACTATTCTATCAAGTTTTGCATGATTAATTCTTGAAGGGGTGAAGTGACTTTTGTTCCACCCAGTAGAAGTTCTCTACCGAAATCTAAAATACGGGTTGCTAACATATTTTGTTTTTTCAGCTTCTTTTCCTTACCTTGGTTCTTGATGGAAGATGACTCATCATGATTGAGAGCTCAATATTCAATATTAGCTGAACGCAGTTTATGCAGTAAAATTTCTCAGCTCTTAAAGTTCCCCTTAGCTCAGCTCAAATGCGAAATTTATGCACGACTTACATTGAATGTACTAAAATGAGTTATATTACTTGTGTCCGTTTTGATTGAACACGACTTAGAAATGAATGAATTAATGCGAACGATGACCAAGCAATGATTCGTAAAAAAAGACCGTCGGCTCCTAAAACAAGTCTTTGGTACAAAGCAGGGTCTCTAGTTGGATCAGTTGATTTGCAATATCCGTGAACTTGTTGAACTATATTCTATTTTTAGTTTTTCTTTTCATTTTTAATTCATTCTGAAATTGGGGGCCATCTTCTATTTGATTTTATAATTCATTTTAACAATTAAATTGGAAAACATAATTTCCCTCCAAATTTTTCAAAGTCATCATGAAGATACGTTCAGTTGTCAAATAAAGGAAATTACTTCATATTCATATCCCATACAAAAATATTCTGCGAATGAAACTGACATTCTATTAGCAAACATACTTTCATCCTTAATATTTTGTTACCAAAGAAAAAGTGGGTTAGCTTTCTTGAACAGAATATCCACAGAACTGAACTGCTGCCTCCTGAATCCAAGAGGAAGTCACATAGCTATGGCTCCTGAAATAAACAGTGTGCTATTACAGCAGCTCCCTGTGATGGTGATGTGTTTCCTGTGATGGTGATGAAACAAGTCATCAAATTGGTGCTTAAGTTCGCAGCGCCCTGAGACCTTGAGGTTAGCCGAGTAAATTAGGACGGGTGACAGAACAACTGACAATCTGTCAGTCTTAGAAGAACTAATTTCCTTCAAATGATGATCCTCGTAAGTATTCCCTCCGGCCCATTCCTTAAAGAATGGTGTTCTAAAGTACAATAAATATTGTTGATATTACAGGAAAATGAGCTCTCGTCCCAGTGTTAGGAGACAAGTTTTTTCCTTAGCTGCAGAGATTTCAGATACGGGTAGCATTGTAATTTGACATGTCCTTACTTAGCCCAGACAACTATCCTCACTTCTACCAATTTGTGCTTATCTCAAAGTTGTAGGTACCACATACTAGTTATCCAGGTGTTAATTAGTAGAAAAAACACCTAATCATATTTCCTAGCGCAAACAATAATTCACTGTTTGTGAAAAAGAGTAAAGCGATCTTTACAGCTGAAGTGGATTGAGGCTTTCGCATGGGATGGTTTCGTTCTAATGAACGTGTCGTGAAATAAATGACAGAAACACACTTGAGTGCTCGCCCCACTGAACACTTCCCATCCTGCTGCTCTGCGGCAGTGTTCGAGGCAGTAAATGGGCTCGTTTTCTGCCATTACAAGTGGTAGTAACCGTCGCTGAGTAGACCAATTCTTGCACAGAAAGCTGCCTGTTCAAACAGTTACGGCATTTCAGTAATATTATTGTCACTACGTACAGCTAAAATGACCAGGTGGGTGCGAATCGTGGCGGGGATTTTTAGTTGAAGCAAAATATGTCGTATAAAATTTCTGTATTTTGCCATATGACATGTTGGGTTTCTAAGGTTTGTAAATGATTTGTGATGGACTAAATTAAAGTACGCTGTCGACCTGTAGCTTAATATCGGACGTTATTTTATTGATTATTGATTTGCTTTGTTATTTAATATCAAAAATTATTTTTTGTAAATAAATCTCAGGCCCTACTAAGAAAAATTCATTCCCTACTTACATGTATATGAATTTCTTCATTTATTTTATGTTTTTTAACACTGATACAAAAGTTCGAAGGAGAGAAAACTTATCACCAAAAAATACTACATTAATGTGGTTCACAATTGGCATTTCATGTTTCAATTTACAAGCAATGAAGGTTTAGCAAAAAAAAAATTTTTACTTTAAAAGCCGTCTGTTGCTGATAATACAACACAATTTTGCAAACTGGAATGCTTAGCTACAATATTCGCCAAATTTACGACCCACAGGGCTGTGGAAAGAATTTGGTCGTCATTTCAGGAAAAGGTTGCATCGTTATCAGTGGCTACTCCAGGTCAAATAATCGCCAAAAGGCTTCACACAACAGAAAGTTCAGTCGTGAATGAATTTTTACGTAAAGAAATTCTCCATTTTTGGCTTCACGACTTCAGGTGCAATATTATTTAGTAAATCATTTGAGCAACAGATTGCAATAAACGAAGGAACATTGTACAGTACGGATACCAAAAGGCTTGGTACTTTTTATCGCAAAGAGAGCTCATTCACATACCGATATTATGGTAGCTCAGCATGTAAACAGCCTATTTCATTTGACCAAGAGACGACGTTTGAATTTCTAGAACAGTAAACTATTTAGTACATCCGAGTATGTAGGTGTTTCCTAGGTCACTTAAAAATCTTCTCCTGATGTTGCACGACTCCCTCGAGAAAATTTCAAAATTTGTCTGCCCTATTAAGTTTCTCTGATGCTTGCGAATCACTTCCTGGAACTTCCACTCTCGTGTCTTTTAGAATCCTGAAATTATTTGAAGTTTCCTGTCCTTCACAAGTTCTCAGAGAAATGGGAATCCTACTCGGGTTTTTAATGCTTTCTTAGTATTGGATGGCATGTCCCTTGTCAATTATCTGCTTTCAGCTGGAGATAAAGTTAATGATCAATAGCTATTTCAAAAATATTTTCGAATTTTATGTTACTTAGAGCATTCAGTGATGATCAAATCTGAAAGAATCTCAAGTCGTCGGCGGTAAATCTTTTCCGTCATAAATGAAAAATTAGCAAACTGAGATTTGAGGAAGCAATGTTTCAGAACACTTGAGATGAAGACTCGGAAACACAGCCAAATGTTAATTACAGCATACATTCCTCGATAAATGCCACCGTCAATTTCTCCCAAAAATGACTAAGAATCCTAAAATTCCTTGAGTTCATTTTGATTGAGTCCGTTCTCGCGGCGTAGTCCAGTCGAGGTAGTTTACGTTGGCTACGGAAACTTCAGGAGTACGAGTACATACAAGCTACCACCAGCCCCCATGAGGCGCAGTATCGAGATTCTTTGGTCCATTAGAGGTTTCCAATAGTGCCATCAGGACTCTCTTGACTCCCACTACTTTTGCCTATGGAGGAAATGCATTGCACTAATGAAATGTTCCGTCAAACTCAAGTTAATATTTTGCTGGAGTTCATCAATATACAGTAAATTCCCTTAAACTGGCACTCCCTGGCCAAGCTTTATATATTTATTCATTATGTTTTTTCTTCTTTTACTGTTTTAAGCAATTGATATTGTTTTATTTTTATGCCTAACGCGCCTATGAATTGTTTTTGGTTACTTGGGTGATATTAACCGGCAAATGAAAAATCCCATGGGTGCTGGTTATAAAGACTTCTATTGTACTTGAGCACCGATTGCTCTTCGAGTTGATTGGGGTTTGTGTAACCAATTTGTTATTATTTGCTATCTTCTCTGAAGTTCTGTCCCTTGTAATTTCAAACACAGTTTCTGTATTTGACTTCAAAAAACTCTAGAGGGTTAAATGAAATAAAATTTCATATACAAAACAAAAATTGATAACTAATTTTATTAAATGTTACTACGTTACAATTTAGGCCCATATAATGTTATCAACAAGACATGTTCCAAATTATATCACGTGAAGAATATTAATTCAGCTGTTCCTTTGCACAAGTTGCACCTGAATATACTGTCGTTTCGTCTTAGAAAAGAAAAAATAACGATTGATGATAAAAGGCAACAATGTTCCTTCCAACGAACGCTTGATTGGTGAGGTATGGTTTGGTAGAAAATATTCAATAGAAATAAAATCATTATGTAAAATTTCAATTAAAATGCACAACAAAGACACTGATTTTGGTAATCCCTACATAGAGTGTGTCTCGCTGTATTTTAGAGTAGTTTGATGTAGAACTGTGTAAGGATGAAGCAATGCCAGTCTTTGGTTCCTGACATAAACTTCAAATTCAGTAAGTTAATAGAAAGACGCTAACAAGTTTTTGAGCTTTGAGTTCTACTTCTTCATCATTCAGAACACTTCCTGTGGTAGTTGAGGGTGGGTGCAGGATCAGTTCACACATGGTACAGACTTAGGTACTACAAACACGGTACCGACTCAAACACGGTGCAACGTGGTACCAACTTAGACACGGTACAAACACGGTACCGACTCAAACACGGTGCAACGTGGTACCAACTCAGACACGATACAAACACGGTACCAACTCAGACTCTGAATAGAGCTCGTTAGTAGACGTGGCGTTTAAGGTGAAGGAAGCTGCAGAGCGGAAATTAGGAGGGCCTTCATTGAACCAACTTCAAAAGGGAAGAGCTTTCCGAATAATGAGTTTGGAAAGTTTCCGATGCCTTATAGCTTATTGACTTGCACTATATGACCCAATGATTGATGTTTTTCTGAAGAGAACACACTCAAAAAATCGTTTCATCAATTAAGGCCAAGATTTTTTCAATTTTCAACTCGAATATAATCGTATAGAATATAGGTCATGCCTCCTTGTCAGTCTTTCCATAAAACGTTTATTTAGAGCTCCTACATTTCATGCTCATATTTTTTTCGTCAGAGAAGTGATCATGGTTGAAATTGTTACGTGAGACACAAGTTTTTTCACTGACTTCTCTGAATTTTTAGTGAAACAAGTATTTAATTTCGTTTTGATATTTTGTTGGTATCCTGGCGCTTGGATCATCATCGAAGCTGACGATGAAATTCTACACAGATCTAAAATTTCGATCTACTCGCGTGCGCATATTTTATTTGGTCCCAAATTTCACAAACAGGCACACTATGGACTCGTGATAGTCTCATTTCGATAATAGTTTCAGGGACAGAGAACTTAATGTACGATGGGCATTGAAGTTATGACACCACCGATGTTTTCTTCAGGATTGGAAACAGATAAAAATATGCTATTTGTTCTAAAATGCGCGTGCACTCGGTATGAATGCGTGATAGAGATGGCAGAACTACGCAGAGAACTCTAGCAGCAACGGCGCGAGTAAGGACTGTTTTTTATACCTAAAATGACAACATTTTCATAACAAGTAAAGCATGTTATCATTCGTTTACTCCATTTGAGCAATGTCACACTAATTAAAATTGACCCCCAGTTGAGTGATACATATGGTGATGGAGTCATGGATGTGTTTAATGTGCGTTCATGAGTTCGACAGTTCAGAGAAAGCTGAACGTCAGCCTCGCACCAGCAGATTTGACGACATGATCGCGCGAGTGAAAAAGTTGTTTTGTAAGATTGCCGAATGAGTGTGGAACACATCGTCTCCAAAGTTGACATTTCTGCCTGATGACACATTGCCTTCAAGTCTGGCATATGTGAACACCATCCGGCATGAAGACCTAAAAATGGGAGAAGTGTCCTTCAGGTGGATGCCCCGAATGCTGACGGACGACCACAAGGCTGCGAGCGTGGCATGTTTCCACGCAATCTTGACGCGTGGTAACGGCATGAATGACACTTTCTTTTCATCGATTGTGACAATGGATGGATATTCTTTTTCCATGCTGAAACGAAGCGCCAGGCAACTCAATGGGAGCACAGACACAGACACCATACGCCATTTTAAGTATCAAAAACAGTTTTCACGGTCGCCACTGTCGCTGAGGTTTTGTGTGTCGTACAGTGTTACCATCTCTGTCACCGTTCACAACAAGTGCAAGTATATTTTGAAACAAATCTTATGTCTCATTTCTTTTCAGTTCAACGAAAACACATCAGAAGTGTCATAACTTGAATGTATCATATCTCGTATAGAAGGTGATTGAGATAAATCTAATTGACACGTATACGTTAGCATACTTCATAGATGCTCCATATAATTCTTTAATAAGTTATGGTATCTCTAATATTTAAAGATATCTAATAATTCAAGGCATCTCCAATCTTTGGCAGGGGCCTAATTAAAAGGCTACACCGTCACTACATGTGATGACAAATTTACCCTGATAGAAAAAATCCACTTTCGATAAAAAGCACTATGACTAACGAAATACGAATGACTCGTTTACGAAATGAAAAATATCAAGAACCATTACGAGTACATTACAGTACTTGGCATCGCAAGTCACACTTCAACCATGTACGATCTGCGTGTTTGATCATTACCTGCTTCTGTACAATGCTTCTCATTCTAGGGATCCAAATCACGATGCAAATCTTGCTCGCCCGTAAATGAAGTCACACTTCCGAGGCAGGGCTCATGAATTGCAGACGTGCCTAAAGCTTTCAATTGCTTGCATGGAGGTAGAGGACTCAAAGCGGCAAGACGAGCAAGTCTATGTGTAGTTTCGGCAAACATAATCACATTCTGTCTGGGTTGCTGGAATCTCCGACAACGTCAATGCGATCATTACACACTTTGGGTCGTAAGGATTTCGAAACTCAAAATATTTCGACGAAGAATACAACCGCCACTTGGAAAGTATGGTGCAAGAAAGATTTAGGCATTTGAGAGTCACAATTTTGCAGTCTTTATTTTAAGTCATTCCGGTCCGTGAATATTAACTAAGGTTTATTAAATGTTCATGGAATTTTAGCTTGTATCGTTACGATACTTTACCTGCCTAAAAATTTATGTACTACAGGAAACGTGTGTCAGTATCAGATTAATATTCTTAGTAATATCCTAGTATGTGAATTTGGCTACCTGAATTCAAATCCACATGAATTAACCGAAAAAATTATTTTCTGTTGTTTGAAAAACGTGCTTTGACTGAAAGAAATCGTTAAAAACGTTTTTCCTCGTTCTAGTACCCTAGTGTCCGAGCTGGAGTTAACGTGCCTGACGTGAACCTTCCCTATGACGTGCCAATGACTACACAGAATGAGGCTACACTAACGGAAACCTACATGTCAAGTGACTTTATTACATTTGTAAAGTTTACGTGCTAAAATAATTGTAATCAGAATAATTAATTTATTGTTATTGCTCTAAAGTTTTTATTAGTAAAAAACTGAGCGTTTAAATTCCCTGAATCGGAATTGATTACGTCATTATTCCCCTCGAATAATGTTACTCACAAGAATTACTGTTCTAGCATGGTAAAGGAATAACGCTCCATTATTCCTTTAGAATAACGTTCTTCACACGAATTTCTGTTCGTTGCATAGTAAATATGTTATTGCACTTTTAGAACAACGTTTATCTCAAGAATCACTCTCCACTGCATGCTAATTGCGTCATTACTTCCCTTGAAAACCGCTCCTCTAAAAAATTACTGTTCTTCTAGAATTACTTTCAAGAAACTTGCTGAAGTCCCTGTTGTTTCTTAGCGTGCATTCGAGCGCCATCCTATTCAGGTCCATTAACTGGGAAAAACATTTGTATGGACATGATAAACGACGGACATTGTAATAATGGGAGCAGGTAAGAGACCACAATATGCTTACTAGATACGACTGACACTAATAGTAATTGTGGATAACTATGTCAAATAGAGGGGAAACAATAAATAGTTCATACATAACATAAAAATTAGTTGGTTATTATCAAAGGTTATATGTCACGCTTATAATTCTGGTGTCTGCCTTCAACTCAGCTACAACAGTTTATCATATCACCAAGATCCATAAAATATTATATTATTATGGTTACGTGAACAATACAGGAGTGCATCTTCTATGACTTCGTAAACCAACTTACGATTGTGAGCTTCCGCCAAAAAAGCATAGGCAATAATGATGGAAGAAGTTAGTGTAGGTGAAATTGCAGATTTTACCTCTATTTTATTCTCAGTTAGTAAAGAAATCGAGTGGCCACTAAGGTCGCAAAGTTTGTTTTCTGAATCCCTGTCTCCAAATACTTAATTTCAACACCCTATCCTACTATTCCTCTTGTCCTAATATTATAATTATCCAGGAATCAACAACCTTGACCCCGATTTCATGGGTTGTCGAACGGGCGAGTCTAACTCTCGGATCTTTACTTTAACTCTGATTGACTCCATTTCCTGCTGCCACTTCTGCTGAAAACAGCATCTCTTACAGCAACACACGATGCAAGGTTTTGATCTCAGCTCGCCACGTCACTCGGGTGCGGGAGCTACTTTTGAGAACGAAGAAGATGATCTGACGAGAAGTATGATCTGGAAAATGGACTAAGAACATTTTGTGATTAGGAGTATTAATTGACTGATAACGAACATGAACTGCGAATGAAAATAAACGTGAGAGAAGCTCAAAAAGATACAGAACAATTCTTGAAAGCGAACTCTAACTTTCCTTACGTCTCGAGAAGTGAAACTAACAGTCTTCTCAGATGTGTAGGTGGTGCAATCGCTGCAACAAAGGATCAGGTACAGTCTTGGCACCAGAAAGAATTCGTTCATCGAAACTTCGCATCTTGCCTCCGCCCTCGCTCTGTTGTGCTGGGCGTCTTCTTTTGAAACAAGGAATTCCTTTTTGTCTTTTGTTTAGATTGGCTCTTTTCGAAGCAGAAAAATATAGAAAGATTTCCTGAGCTTTCTCTACGATGATTGGAAACTACCGCCGTAAATGTAGAGAATGGTTCCCTGAGCGTCGAGCACAATTATTGGAAACTACTGCCGTAAATGTAGAGAATATTTTCCTGAGCTTTCGCTACTATGACTGGAAACTAACACAAATAATGAGGAAAATTGGTTTTTGAGTGTTTTTGTACAATTTTTTCTTGGAAATGCAGCTTAAATGAAAAGAATGGTTTCTTGAGTTTTCTGTAAAATCATTTCGGAAACTTTCACTAGAAATCTTGTGAATACTTTTGTATGACGCGTGCAGGCACATAAGTGGTAGATAAAAAAGGCTGTGTGGCACAAGTAGTGTGTTAAGTGCCGTTGTTGTGTTCCGGTTTAAAGTGAGATGTAGAGAGATCTCAAGTTTGAACAGTTTTATTCCTGGAAGTTTGATCGTAAAACATTTTCGTTTACAAAATGAGTGGGCTGGAGTAGCTAAAGGAAGTTTTCGGCTAGGTTTTTATTAGATTTATGGTACCAGTTTTTTTTTTGCAAAATTGAGGAAAATATGCTAATGAATGGCTAGATTTTTCACATAACCATAATCAACAGTAATAATTGAGATAAGAACAGTGTTAATTTGCAGGAAAAGACAGAGAAAGTATATTAGTTATGTGGTTTTGCAGACAGATGACCATTATGATTTGATGTTATACGATTTGACGATATAAACTATTCGTACCTCCATCAACGTTATCATTTTGACAATTAATTTCTAAAACACTATCACTTATTAGGGCAAAACTGAGCTTCAAAAACAATACGATTGTTTACATTCAGCATATACAAACGAATTAAAAATAAGTAGTTATTAGAATAACACAATCACCGACATTTCATTAACGTCATCATTTGTTCACCCACTCTACAGGGGCTCTTATCAAGAAGCTAGAATTAACAGATATTTTCTGAGGGAATCAAAGTTAATGAAGGTGAAAGTTAACTCATTTTCAAAATGGTATGCCATAACTCAGAATTTGTTTACTCAAACTATTCTCTAATTAATGACTTATTTTTTTCAGAGCCGTGAATTAATTTCATCAAAACTTAGTTTCCAACTATTACATTCGCTCATATAAAGTTGCAGTGATGTGTTCATGAAATTTTCATACTCAGAACTGAAATACCACTGAAATACCACTGAATTTATTTGAAATTGAACCAATTAAGTAAAGAAAAATCCCTCATGGAGGTATAGTCTAAATACCCAGGATTTACTTTTGAACATACAAATAGAATTAGGTATTTGTACACAACTGTACAGTGTATTAAATCGTACAATAGTACCAAAAACCGCATGTGATTCGACAATGAATTCAATTTAGACGTACCATGCAAAGTAAGTTCGGTCACGCTTATAGTATGACACTGCTTAATAAATATTCAGAGGACAAACACAGGAGCTGTGTCAAAAATAGAGCTGGTGGATAATTAGCTGTACCTATCATATACGAATACACTGAATATTTCTGTTTTTTAGTTGGTATTGAATATTTTTTGTCGAGTGGAAAAGGAAAATGTAGAATTCATTGAGTGCCAGGCTTTCAAAATCATTCAACTATCATCAACTATCGTTTGCCACTTGTTATAGTCTCACAAGCTGTGTTCAAATTTAAAACAGCTCAGACCCGTTTTTAAATGAATTACACTTACTTATAAACGTGGAAACATTTGAAAAGTTATCTATTAAGCTATCTATTTCTTAGTAATTATCTGATAAGTCTAGCCAGAGCAAGAGAGACAAGCTTGCTTCAAAATTTGACAAAGGCTTCATCTGAACTCATCAAATGCGAACGCTTTTTTAGGCCTTAATTTTTTCCAATGAATTTGACACAGTTTGATAGAGAAGTAACTTTATCTTTTCCTTCCCTAACGACTGATTGTTTGTGTACTCAGTGGGACTGGGTAATGTTTTCTATGAGATTTAAGAGTGTTTGGGGAACAAAGGAACCCGACTTCTTTCATTCCTTCGACGATGGATGTTTGCAGGACTGCAGGGAACAAATGCAAGGAAGGAATTGTATTGTCTTCCTGTGACCAGCAGCTCAACTTCTGACCATTTGTCATAGACTTTATATCGCTACCATTGAGAAAGTTCTCTATAAAATTTTAAGTTATACCTATCATGACTTCTCTTCTTCACTGACGTTTTCGGTGACATTTGGTGTTGCCAAGTGACTTGTTTTCTTGTTTTCTTCAGAGTAGATAAGGAAAGAAAGACCCTATTTTCGATCCTTTTATTTCAGTCAATCGAATCTTAATTAAAAATCCCACTTATGAATACATGTAATGATATTCCATGATAATTCTTAGCCGTGTTTGCTTAATATGTCTTATCAACATCATCGATCATCAGTCTCATCAAGCCCCATCCACAGTCTCATCAACTTCATCAGCAGTCTCATCAACAAGAGCATAAATCATCTGCCACATCGTCCTCATTCACAACTAAGCCGCTTGCTACATTCATCGCTAGATACACTTCTGCCTTATGAGAAGACGTATTCAATTCAGGAAGGAATCACTACTATCTTCCTCGTTTTATTCCTATATATCGCGTTTCTGATTTTTAATAGCTTCTTTTTAAAATTAACTAAGCCTAAAACTGTGTTCCGTGTTATCAAGTGTTCGGTGAATTTTAATTGTGTTTTTAAAAAAATTTGCACTCGTTTACCGACTGATAATTATAATTATTGAACTCATAACAGTGTTGAAATTAACTGTCCAACAAACAATAAACTTCCTCGTTACTGTGCAGTTTTAGCTGGCTCCACAACTCTGCTTGTACCAGGTATCGAAGGAAGTTTAAATGGACCATTTAGTATCCGAGTTTACCCATTTACTCATGGACTGAGGCCAACTAATGAACTAGTTATCAAGTTCACGAACATAGAAGTTAATTAATCTTCAATATTTTAAATTTAGTGGCCTCATAACTGTCATAACCAGGAGCCCATCATTCAGTAGTGCATTAGAAAAAAACTAAACAACTGCAAAAAGTAAGTTCAACTCGGTCCAGTGTTAAAAAAACAGTTGAAGTGAGTCAGTCACCTTCGAAACACTTCAATTATATCAATCAGAAAATCATTCTTAGTTTTCATAAGCTCTTTATCAATATATAAATTAAAATTACAAAAATTATTCAAACAAAATATTTGACGACCCTCTGTCTACCACTTGGGGACGCACAATTGAAGTCACTCAACACAATTATTTAATTCCAGATCCAACCTGAGAAAGAGTCTGCCAAAAAACGGTGACTTTTGCGAAGATAATTCGGAGGCCAACGACTCCTTAATGAGTTCTGAAACAATACGAGCAAATGTGCATAAAGAATTACGAGTCTACTTTAATGATCTCGTCTAATAACTATAACTAAAGATAATCGTCTGGTGCTCCTGTATAGAGAACTGTTAGTGCAGGGCTGAAATCTACAGTAAGTAATGATAGCAATAAGGCATAAGAATAGAGTTAATCTTCCAGTAGAACAAAAGAATAAAGTTCTACTGGCAGTAAGACAAAGGAAAAGAGTTATGCAGACAGCAAGATGAGGGAATAAAGTTATACTGGCAGTAAGACAAAGGAAAAGAGTTATACAGGCAGCAAGATGAGGGAATAAAGTTATGCAGGCTGTAAGACAAAGGAAAAGACTTATGCAGGCAGCAAGATGAGGGAATAAAGTTATGCAGGCTGTAAGACAAAAAAATAGTTATGCTGACAGCAAAGTTGTGCCATGTGAAAATGTTTTTCTCCTCCTTAAGATCGATGTCACAACGGACACTGAAAGCAATCTATGAAACAATTCCATTTCGGTGAGAGTAGAATTATAATTATCTAGCAGGTTGACAATATTTGTTCCATTTTCTCCAGCTCACGTTGAATTTTTAGCCAAATTTACCTTATAAAAATTCATTGGACATTAAATCTTGGGAACAAAATTTGAATTCCAGAAGTATTTTCATCGTAATCATATGAGCCTGCACTGAGAGTAGTGCTTATTTAAATGGAAATGAGTCACAAGATGGCAGAAAATGCATTAAATAATGGATAAAAATCCAGCATTATTATTGAAATTAAAATAGAAATCAAGATAGAAATCAAGCATCATCATTCTAGTTCGAAAATTATTAAAAATGCTCTAATTAATATATATGATTATTTCCTACAGAGATGGAGCAAAATGAATGAATTTGAAGCAGCTGTGAGACGCCTATGCAGGAGCCCTATTGGCTTGT